>JAHRHZ010000140.1:34439005-34492007 GCA_024137785.1 Ginglymostoma cirratum | reverse complement strand
CTGTGTTCATCTAGCTCTACACTTTGTTATCTCAGATTCTCCAGCATCTGCAGCATCCAGCATCCAGCATCCTAGTATCTCTGAAACATTCTAATGGTATGCCGTTCCACTAAATACAAGTCCCACTTATATAAACCAAAATCTTTTTAAAAATTAGAACTTATTCTCTGAAAATGACAGCCAGATTACATCTTCTTGAATGTTCTGTGTCTTTTCCGTTGATCTTCTGTCAGGAACACCTTGTCCATTGAATTCTTTTGTCAGGATTGCCTTTTCAGTTGAATTCTTCCATCAGGAATATTAACTTAGAGTGCCATGGTACCTTTATTTAGATGGTGCTTTCTCTAAGAGCTGAGAGAGCTGATCTCTTAGCAGATGGCAGTTCGGTCTCTGCCAACTTTGCAACTGTCCCCATCTTTATATCGTTGGAGACATATCTATTTCTTATAATAGAACTGGTCCTATGTTGTCAAACCATCAGTTAGTAAAAACCAATTAAATTTATATCTAAGTGCCTGATTTAAATTAATTGGCTAAATCAAAACTTGCTGTCTTGATAATAAAAGAAAACTGCGGCTTGGCCTGCTAACCATCCAGCCTTTGAATATGATTGTTACAATTCAGATGCTCTGCACACCTGCAAACCCATAAACTGCCCACAGACATCTTTTTTTTAAATCTCCAAGCCTAGAAAAAGCAGATCATTTTAAAGAGATCGCACACTTCTTTCCCCCCTATAGTTTTATAAACATCGATATTATATAGACACCAAATTCTAATATCCTTCCTTCCAAACCACAAGTACTCTGCCCAACTTTGCAACACTACACCATTGAAGACATAGTTAGCTATAAGGGAGTAAATGGAAGATTGTGTAGAGGCCTGAGCTGGAGAAGCAGAGAGGTACTGGAAGGTTGTGGGGGACAGTAAATTGTTTAAGCAAGTGGATGGGAATTTTAAATTCACCCTGTGGACCATTATATTTTAGTAATATTTTCCACGTACCTAAGTCTATGGAGATATAAGATGGGAGAGAGCTGGTCAAATACGGTCATCTCTGAGGGTTACTGCAATTGTTGAGCTGAGGCAGTGGTGAAAACGGGCCCTACTCCAGAGGTAAACATCGGCTGCCTCTGAAGTGGAAAGGATCTCGGGTTGGAAGATCAATCCAGTTAAATATTACACCAAGGTAGCTAACAGTCAGTTCAGGAAATATTTACATACATTTTTTGGAAGAATCTATGAACAGACTGAATCATTTCTGTTGATCATAATACTAGTAATTTAAGCTAATATAAACAGTTGTCTCTTTCTCTCCACCACTTCACAAGTTCACACTAATCTATTAGATTGATCCCTTGACTCTGTTAGAAGATAATGGTCTCCATTTTCGTCCTATTAATTAGTATTTCCTCCCACACAGAGGGAGTTAAAATAAACCAGCAGGAAAGCCCGACAAAACCAAGTTTCAAATTTCTGAATAAAATAAAATTATCTAGTATAAATATTTTCAAATAAAAAATCATGTGAGAATAGTTTGTTTCCCTATCTTTTCCAAATGCATTCTCATATATAGAAGAAATTTGATTCAAGTGATTAGGTGAGCAATCTGTTCAGAATGGACTCTGCATGCTCTTAAAGCAATGCTGGATGTATAGAACCAGTGCAGTGATTATTAGGAACAAGTACTGGCATGAATTAATTCGTTATACTTTTGACTTCTGTCCAAATGATCCAACTCCTTACATTTCATGGCTTTTACAAAGCCACATGAAAAGGCCATAAGGAAAAAAATAACTACTGTATGATCCAAATGAGGAAATACATTTTACAATGGACATCTTCAATGAGACCTATGGAAGATCAATCTTTGAGCTTGTCTGAGGTAGAGATTGATAGATTTCTAAATACCATGGGCATAAATGTCTGTGGGCGTGCAGTGGGTAAAAATTATAGAAGGATTCGCTCAGCCATGAGCATAATATATGGCCGGGCAGGCGTGATGGGCCGAATGGGCGACGTCTATCCCTACATTCCTATGAAGTATTGAAGCCAAGAGAATTTTCGGTGTTTGGGCAACAATATCTTTGTCAGAACAGAGAACCTTGTCTATGATAGCAAGCTGGAAACAAATCATTGTGAGTGGTCAGAATTCAAGCTTCCGGTTGCTGCTAGAAACAGAGTGATCCCCATTTCTGAAGAAGGGTCTAGGCCCAAAACGTCAGCTTTCCTGCTCCTCTAATGCTGCTTGGCCTGCTGTACTCATCCAGCTCTACACCTTGTTATCTCAGATTCTCCAGCATCTGCAGTTCCTACTATCTCTAATCCTACACTTGGCAGGATCCAAGTAAGGGTAAATGCTGGCAGTCTCTCCAATTGCATGTGTAACAGCAATTGGCAGGGCTACCATTGTGCCTCCCTGTGCTGGCAAATATTCTACCAAGGAATGGTAGTAGGTGGGTTGTGGTATTGTCCAGCACCACTCGATTGTGTTTCAAATGTCTGCCACAGCAATGTGAAATTGTCTGTGAATGGGCCTTTTCAGTTGCTGTGCCAAGGTTTATTGTTTGCTGAAAATTACTAAGTTGTATCCACTAACTTAAAGGAGATAGTAGCCGCTTTCTTCGAGGAGGGGAGGGGTGGTGTTTCTGAGTGGGGCAATTTGGCCAATGTAAGGTAAACCCTGAATCATTGCACACAGGGTCCAGTTTCTCAATAAATCTAAGATTATGGCTGCAGCTCAACATCCCACTTCAACAGGGTGGCATGGTGGCACGGTGGTTAGCACTGCTGCCTCACAGTGCCGGGGACCTAGTTTCAATCCCAGCCTTAGATGGCTGTCTGTCTGGAGTTTACGTGTTCTCCTTGTATCTGCATGGGTTTCCGTTGGGTGCTGTTCTTTCCTCCCATTGTCTGTGAATGTGCAGGTTAGGTGGATTGGCTATGCTAATGCAGGGTTGTGAGAATAGAGTGGGTCTGGATGGGATGCTCTTTGGAAGGTCAGTGTTGACTTGGTGGGTCAAAGGGCCACTCTCTGCACTGTTGGGATTCTATCCCATTGTGGCTGGACCATTGCTGGTAGAAGGCTGCTGACCCTCCGTGAGGCAGTATGCAAATGGCCTCTGGAAATTGTGCTGAGCAGATCCGGGACTAAGAGACTGTGGGCATCCCTATCTTGGGCATTGGCTGCAGCAGTCAGAGCTGGCCAGCTAACAGGCAATACCAAGAGCCCTGGCAGTGGACAAATGTAACTTCTTGCAAGTTCATGGTCTATTGAGCTACTGCTGCTTGCCTAGGCAACTCCTCAGTAATCCTAGTAAGTTGTTGGAGAACAGATTGCTGGACTGTTATGACTGCAGCACAGGCAGAAGTTATTATGCTGTAATGCAAGTCGAGATGTTAACCACAAACCTCGCGCTATGGTTTTATCCACTAGTCTGCTGACAGAGTTGGCCATCACTTCCATTCTGGAGAGACGGGCTCCTGGTTCTAAGCAAATGGAGTTGCTCCTTGATACTGGCCTCATGCTTACTGCCAAATTTCCAATGCAGCAAACATTTTTTAGAGTCATAGAGTTATACAGCACAAAAGCTGACCCTTTAATTCAACCTGTCCGCATGACCAGATGTCCTAAATTGACCATTGTACCATTTGCCAGCATTTGTCCTATATCCTTCTAAACCCATCCTGTTCATGTACCCATCCAGATGCCATTTAAATGTTGTAATTGTACCTGTCTCCACCTGGCAGCTCATTTCATTCATGTACCACCCACTGGTTGAAAAATTGCCCCTCAGGGCCCTTCTAAATTTTTTGCATCTCACCTTAAACCTACCCCCTCTAGTTTTGGATACCCCTATGCTGGGGAACAGATCTTGGCTATTCACCCCATCCATGACCCTCATGATTTTATAAACCTCTCTAAGGTCATCCCTCAGCCTCCGACACCCCAGGAAAGATAACCCCAGCCTATTTAGTGCCTCCCTTTAGCTCAAACCCTCCAATCCCGGAAACATCTTTGCAAATCTTTTCTGAACCCTTTCAAGTTTAGCAACGTCTTTCCTAAAGGAGGGAGACCAGAATTGAGCGCAGTCTTCCAAAAGTGGCCTCAATGACCTGTACTCAATGCAATGATCAATGAAGGCAAGTGTGACAATTGCCTTCTTCACCACCCTGTCTACCAGCGACTGCAATTTCAAGAACTATGCACCTACCCCCTTTGGTTTCTTTGTTCAGCAGCACTCCCAGGGGCCTACCATTAACTGTATAATTCTTGCCCTGATTTGCCTTACCAAAATACAACACCTCACATTTATCTAAATTTAACTCCACCTGCCACTTTTCAGCCCATTGTCCCCTTTGATCAACGCCTCATTTTTGCTGTAAATTCAAATCCAAGTTGCTGCTTTCTGTAAGCAGTGCTCATTCTCAGCAACTGATAAACGTACTCATTCTTGAGCAACTTGGTACCTGCACTAACCTTGTCCTCCGTATTGGCTACTGCCTACTCATGCCTAGCCCCTCACCACGTGCAACTCCTGTCTCTCTGCTATTCTTTCAGTTACACATAGCAACACTCTCTTAACATATAGTGATATTCGTGAAATTGAATGACTCTTGTCTTCATTATCACTGGCCCCTTGCTGTTCCTCCATTGCCTGAGCAGGTTTGACATCTTGGGCATGTGAAGGGAGAAAGTCACAAGGGTTGGGGTAATGTGATATGGAGAGGGAACAAAGTAAGAAGTGCATGCTGACACCATCAACTGCCTGGAAATCAGAAAAGAATCTGCAGTGAGGGAGGAGTGGGATGCAAAAGGAGAATAAAGTGTGAGGATACCATCATCTTCAATGATGAAGTCACAGTGCCCCTCTCTTGCCTTGTTTAGCTCTTGTGACCTCCAATGGTGCATCACTTTGCCCTGCCAGAGGTAGTTCACGGTGCAAACTGATTGGGTGATGTGGCTGTCATGGTTGAATAGCTGGCAGTCTGAGAGACGTAGGGGTGAGATTTATTGCAGGGCTGAGCATGGGAGGGTGTAATTGGGTATTAGGCAGTATGGAGTAAATGACAGAAGTTGTTTTGGGGTGAGTGATGGGGTGTGATGAGTTTGAGCATTGCTTAAGGTAAGTGACACAGCCAGTGAGGCATTTGAAGGTGCACTTATGCGAGATCAATGAACTTCTTGCAGCACTGCATCCAGATCCTTGAACTCTGGTGCATTCCTGGCACTGATCTCCAACAGTTAACCACTCCTATGGGCTTCTAAATGTATGTTTGCTCCCTGCTGCGGAAACAGGACTTCTATTCTCTTCACCTTCTCCACCATGGCTTCCCAGTCAGTCATCAAAGAAAGTTGAAGCCTCCTCCATTCTTCAATGTTACTCAGGTCAAATTCATTTTACAAAGGATCCCTGCACTTGTTCTTCCAAGAAATGCAGGTTAGCTATAAGCAACACAGATGAGTTTTAACTGGCGCTATCTATTCATTAAATTTCCCCCTTAATTAGTTCCCAGCCAATCAACAATGCAGGGCTGAACACTGCAGTCCTTTAAAGCAATAGGCAGTACAAAGTTGGTCTGCGGGCTGCATTGTGATCTATATCTAATGCTAGAGGCTGTTGAATTCAATAATGTAACTAGGTCCCATCAAAATGCTAAACATTGAAACAAAGAATTCGTCAGTGACCAACAGATAAGAATTACTAAGTTCCATGCAGGAGGAGGAAGTTGATGAAGTTCAACATAAGTGGCAGTGTGAATATATAATTATTCCTCTCTCACAGGTAAACATACCAATACACAATGCATCACCAAGAAATTGTCCGTGGCTATTTCCTTTCCATAGAACACCAGTGGAAAACACAAAGAAGCACTCATCCTTTATTGTGTTTTGAAACACAAAGAAAGAGTTTGTTACCAGATTTGCTGCAATGCCAGAAACTGTCATTAGGAAACTCTGTTTGCCAATGATCACTTCATAGAATGCCGTTTATATTCTCTGAGTAAACATACACCCATGAACAAAGGAGGCCCAGCAATCCCGCACAAAGACTGTAAAGTAAATCAATCTGTCAGCTGATGTAAATCTGAGCTTTATTATTTTTAATCCAATTTGGGTGGCCATGTGATTTTGAAAGCTGTAATTCACTTCCAATGGGATGAATGTCGTAACTAAGCAGCAATTCAAAGTACATCCTTAGATTATCAAAGAATATCTCAGGCGACATCATCTTTCACTGTGGTCCAAAGATCAGATTTAGAATTAGGAAAGATATCTTTTGAAATAGAGCCAGGCACATTAGTAAAATATTCCTGGGATGGCAGGCCACATGTTTAACTATATATAGTGCAATACACCTGGCTTCAAGCTACAAAGGTTTAAAGCAATCATTTTTGGAAGGTCATAAACAAATAAGACTCAAATATTTTCCATGATATGTCTTAACACTGATTGAGATCAGGAAGGTAGTGCTCTTTTTGCTAAGTACACTTTGAAGCCAAATACTAGGGCCAGGGAGGGTCAAAATAAAGGAAGTAGTGGTCTTAAGATGGAAGAGAACTTGAGATAGAACCAAGGTCTGCAATATTGCCACTTTATTTAGAATCCACTGCAAATTCCATGAGGTCTCCTGTCTCATATTCATATGGCTTCATCCTTGCAATTTGGGAAGCTCACTGATATTCTTTGCTGCCAAATGGCTGTTGTCGTGCTGCATTTGACTAGCAATGGAGTAAGGTCCTAAGCACTTTAGGGCCATCATATCCCAGAATTCGTGATGATGCAACTTCCATAGCCACCAGTTCAACTACTGAAACTACACTGGTCTCAAATAATATGAGAGATGGGGTTAACATGAGGTGAGACAACGGACACAAGCATTCTGCAGCCACAAGTGCCAGTTTGCTGGAGAGTGACATGGTACTTGCATTCTGCTGCAGGGGACTCAATTATGAACTACAGTCAGGCATCCCCCAGAAGAAGGCTGGTTGGATTATACAACAAAAAGCTTGGTGCTCTGAAAAGCCTGCCAAGAAGCCAATGTTCAGTGCCAAAGAACATGAATTTGACATTTGCTCTTTGCACAGAGTTTGGAGACCATCCTTTCCAAGATGATACAGGCGGTCAGCTCCACCAACACACTATGGACCCAACTATGATGCAACATTTGATAGTTAGTTTCAATTAAAGCACAAACAGATCACTATGGCAATTGAAATGTTACAAGGGAATCTCAATGAGTACCAATGTTCAAAGGGACTTCCAGGATGTCACAGCGGGCCAGCAATCCCTGTCCCAGCAGATTACAAGGATGAGTGAGGTGCTACCCCAGGTCAGTGTCAGTGGCTGTGGCTCCCTGGAGCACAACGCTGTCTGAGACAGCCTGTGTAGATTGCTGTTACCCATGCCAAGATAGTACAGTCTGCAGCTCGGACTTCAGAGACAAGAGATGCTGGAGACTTTCCTAAAAGGGCACTCTGTAGTGTCTACTGCTGAAAGTCTCCGAACTGCTATGCTGTGAGCCAGTGGGGTAGCACTAAGATAAGCACTTACATGGAAGACAAGCATTGAGGGAATCCATAAGGGTGATTGGGGTAAGCTTATATCTAGTACACTATGAATTTACCTTATAAACTAGCTTGGAATGTCATTTGTTTCTCCTGGCTTTCAATTTTTCCATTGTGGCCCAGAGGAAGATGTTTTGGTCAGTGAGAGAGGGAAAGTAAGGAGTCTTTATTAACCCACACTCAAGATAGTTCTTCAGGCACAACCCAGGCAGAATGGGGCTTTCTAAATAGCAGATTGCCTTTACCTTTATTCTCTGTCCAGGTCCTGTACTCCTGCTGCTCAGCTCCACTGTTGCTGGTGACAGTAGCTATATGCTCCAAATCAGAAAGTAATGCAACGAGTCCCAGGTACTGTCATGAATTGAGAGACATTCTGCAAGGCTCCTTCAGGGCAATCACCATCAAATGGGCCTAGTGGCCCAAACATTAGCCTTTGGCATGTCATGGTGTCTGAAACACAACTGGTACAGCAGACTGCCATAGAACAAGTCATGGCTACTGCCAGCATTGACCTGTACATTGTGCTGCCCGTGTTTACACATTAATAGACATCTTTGTAAACTCTGGTGCTGACTGCACCTCCATTTCTCTGCTTGCTTCCAGCAGATGTTAATTGCATGTGAGCTACACCCTGGAACTAAACTGGTGTTTGGTGCACATCAATCAGAGTTGTTAATGCATGCTGCAAGCACCAAAATGCAACTGGGACTTGAAATGGAGCATGGTACCACACCCCCTTGTATGGAAGGCAACATTAGAAAGGGAGATGAATGGCACCCGTCATGATATAGAATGCAAGTTAGCTTTTCTTATGTGTTATTGTACAGACGACAGAATACATTGTACTTCATATCAAAAAGGAAGACCTTCTAGATTAGATGGAATAAGAAATAAGAAATATTAACATTAAAATTTTATTGTCAACATCCTTAATCCACATTGGGAACCCCTCCACTGGCATAGCCAGTCTTTTGCTTGATGGCAAAAATAGACTGAATGCACAACTACAGTTCTACATTCAGGTGGTTAAGCCAGATAATGTCATCAGGCATTGTGCAGTGTTTTACTGCGGAATGTTTGACTGAAGCCTCCTTTATATTTATGAATCAGGTATTGACTTGTTCTATGCTCCGTGATCTGTTTTGGGTTTCTATAGTCACACGCTGGAGAAAACTGTTTGTTTCTGTAATAACGGCTTGTATCCATCATGCTTTACATGGATGCAGTTTAGGGTTACACACAAGCTTTGCAGAAGACAAAAACAAGGATTTTCTGCATTGTATCTTCCATGAAATGTTTAATAGTGACTTCATGTGAATTCCATTAAGATTGGTGTCCCCTTTAGTTTGAAGTCCTACACAGCTTGCTGTCAGTCCCAAAAGGTAAAAAAAAACTCAGGCTATAATTCCATGGATGTATTTTTCTTTATTGATAATACCTTAGAATAAGATAGAAGCAAGTTCTACTGTTAGAGTACCATTGCATCAATCCCCAGCAATATCTATTTGAAAACGAAATCAAATGGAGCATTGATGGGTGTCAATAGGGCTGATATTTGCTTGTGAAAAATCTGCAATTATGGGCTGCTACAAACAGGGTCTACAAACAGGGTCAGTTGCTTTACTGCCAATTAACTGCTGCAACTTGCTCTGGAGCCTACCACCAGCTAGCCAAAACAACTAACAGATACGGGCAGTGGAGGTCTTTCCAATGTACGTGACACAGTTCAGAAACCAGCTGGGGAAATCATGATGGCATTATGGCAATACCATAGAACCTAGTAACCCTGAGGCCCAGGATAAGGTTCCAGAGATATGGGTTCAATCCTACAACAGAGTTTAAATTTAACCACAGTGAAGCTGGCAAAACTGAAATTCAATACATAAAATCTGAAATTGAAAGTTAGTCTCCATAATGGTGACTGTGAAACTATCAATTATGTTTAAAACTCATCAGGTTTACTAATAGCCTTTAGGGAAGGAAATCTGGCCTAAATGTGACCGTACATCCACAGCAATGCGGTTGACTGCTCTACTAGATGACCAAACAAGCCGCTTAATGAATTGGCTGACACTTCTAGTGATACCTGCAACCCATGAGAAAAATTAAAGATAAAACTGAAATTTAAACAGATTCTTGAGAGGAGTGTACATAGCTCAGTTGTAACATCACAGCGAATAGAATATAAAGGTTCTCTGCAGGCCTGCCAGATAAAACAATATTTCTGAGGTTGCAAATAGACAGACTGAACAGGGACTATCATTTGACATCTGTAAATAATTTGTAAAATTCCAATAATGTCAGGGATCAAAAATATGGCAGCTTCTTTTCTAGCCAACATGTATTCTGTGGGTTGATTGGTTAACACCAACCCCAGTATCTCCAGATTCTGAGACAATGATTCCACAAGACAATGGTTAACTACTATTTTCTGTCAAAGTTAAGTATTTAAAACTACAAGGATTGCACAAGATTTTTATGATAAACATTCAGTGTTGTCTCTCCTCTAACACATACTTCCTTATTACGCCTTCTATCAGGGTTTGAAGCAGTAGGATGGAGCATCCACAGGAGAGTGTTTGGAGTAAATTTAGAACTCATAACTGACTGAAAACAGTTATCTTTTTGCTTGCTGGTTGCAGTTGAAAGGTGTAGAAAGACAACTGATTAACTGGTCCAAGCTGGTTTTGCATGTTTTTGATGGGAATCTGCACTTACTGACTTGACAGACCTACATCCACCATGTTGTATAGACATATAGCAAGTGGAACTAAAAAGACCATTTTGCTGTTTGATAGGTTTGCTTGGCAGGAATTCTCAAGCTCAATGAGACAAATCAGTGCCATCTCTTCCGATCTGTGCCAACTTCCATAAACAGTTCCCTGCGTGTATCTGCAAAAAATGCAGCACAAACATGACAGTGGTCAACAATTGGACTTGCACTAAAATACTTGGGTAAACCATCAATTTATTTCCAGTAACCCATGAACATGTACAGGATTCAGATAATAAGGAAAAATGGCAGATGATTTAAAATAAAAAAATGTAACTTGGAGTGGAAATCAAATCTTATTGCGTTAACAAGTGTACAAGAGCCAATAAAGGTCCATTTATGACCTTCACAAAATCCAGAGATTACCTCGGAAGGACATCCAGTATAAATGTTGGTTTGGATAGTTTTCTGCACATTCCTGCAATCCACTTAAACAGGCAGAAGGGAATCCACGTGTAAATGAAAGGCCTAAAACTTGTTTTAGTCCCATGGCAGTAATTGCTTTCATATGAATAGGCCTGGATTCTTCTAGAGCTCTTGGAAATTGTTAAAAGATTTGTTAGGGTAGTTAAAAAGATGTTTCCACTTGCGGGGAAATCAAAACTACAGGTTTTAAATGTAAGGTAATCACTAGTTAATCCAATAGGGAATTCAGAAGGATTCAGAGAGTGGCCAGAGATTGGAATAAGGAGTAGTTGAAGTAAATCTTACAGATAAAGAAGTAGAAGCTAGATAGACACAAGGGAGAAATGAATAGAAAATGATGCAGCTAGATTGATGTTGTTTGTGGATTGAAGGAAGGCCCAAAGCCCAATCTGAAGCCTTCCTCGTGTTGCTGAGTGCTGCACATCGAAACTGGGGTCAATAATGAACTTCCACCCTCTTTACTTCCTAGATGATAATTTCATTCAGATCAATGAGCAGCTATTTGGAATCAATTCCTGCTGTAAACCTATGTGCTTCATATGAAACTCTACATTGGTGATCAATAAAATCATGTGAAAGATTCCTGCAGTTCCAATGAGCTTCGTATACTTGTTTTCCTCGCTAGACGTAAATAGCAAAATAATATTTTACATTATTCAAAACATCAAGTTTAGTTATTCTCGTTAATCCAGGTTAATGATCTGAAAATTGCCATGCAATGTGCTGAAGTTCAATTAAAGGTCCCTACACTCCAGGAAATTTGACTCAAAGACCATAAACTCACATTGCTTCCAGTTTATCCCAATGTAAGCAGTAATCATAGAGCGATCTGAGAGGCTGTCACAAGCACAGCACTAGGGTCCAGCATATGCTGCTCTCTTGAGCAGAGATTGGAAGAGAAACCACACAGAAACTAAGGAAATTCCTATGTCTGCCCTGCCTAAAGTTGCTGGGTATCGCCGATATGACGCTCATGGTACAAATAAGAATGGCACAGCTTGGACTGCCACACGTTCATGATGGCAGCTTTATGTCAATGCACTTGTGGGCAGACACAACTAACAGGGAATGGGAAGTCACCCCAGCGTGTATTTTCAACTTGTAGCCCAGCAAAAGATGTCAAGTCGAACAAAAAGTTTAATCTTAATAGATGGAATTTGCAAATGTATCATTTGCAAATTATGAAATTCCAGATGGGAAATTATGCTGGCACCCACAGAATCCTTTTGCTCAAATCCCCATTGTACAATTCACGGATACAAAGCTCTGTCCCAGAAGCGCTGTATTCTTTTAATTTAGATTAAAGTGTAAAACTAATGCAATGACCTAAACCTAAACACTCTTCTCCGGCTTGACCTATAAATTATGATGTGGAAATGCTGGCAAACAAATGCTTATGTTAAGTTCTTTATTCTTCTATTTTCTTGCAATAGTGTTCTGTTCATTTTAGTTGAGTTGTAGCCCCTGGTTAACAGGAAAAAAGAGAAATTTTATACAAACACTAACTGTCAGCGAAATGGTATTTCAACGTCATATTGTTTCAAATGCTTGGAAAATATCCAGAAATGAAAATCAAACCTAGGGGTCACTTCATTTCAAACCTTTGCTCCTACAGCTTATTCTGGGCACAGTGACCTTAGATTATTTGAACTGATCTGAGCATGTAGCTTGAATGTCAATGGAAACATTCCAGGACAGAAGTATTACCCAAGTAAAAAGTTGTATTTCTGTTTGGACAAAACAGAAGATTACAACCATTAATTGTGCAGATTTTACCTACCTCATAGCAAGTAGCAATTGGAAGTCTCAATATTTGTATTAAAGTACAACCATTAATATTATGATATTAATCACAGAAAGCACTAGAATTAGGAATTGTAAAAGAGGAAAATTGCTACAGAGGGCTGGCAGTACATGCAAAGGAAACATATGAAAGGACTGAAATATGGATGGAGTTCTCAAAAAAGGAACAAACCTCTGGCAAATTAAGCTTAACATTTAAAAAAACACATCAATACAGAGCCTTTCATAGCATGTGAACATCTGAAAGCACTTTACAGCCAGCTCTTACTTTTGAAGTGTAGTCTCTTTGTAATATGAGAAGTGAAGCAGCAAATTTGCACACAGCAAGCTCACCCAAATGACAATGAGATAGACACCAGTATTTGGTAATTATCTCCATTGTAACAAAAATCCATTTTTAAAATACCATTTAATGACCAGCTGCCTCCATTGAAAGATGGAGTCCATAGTGTCTGGAACGCAGAGAATGGTGATTAAACTAAGTAAGAGTAGAACAGTTTTCAGTGGATTTCTTTTTGAGAGTCGGGGTAGTCCTTTGACATATATCCGTGAGCATGGTCCCATAACACTTGGGGTGAGGATCAGGAAGCCTTTTGGTACAAAGGCAGGGGAGCAGTCAGATGACCTTTCAGACTAATAACCATGGAGAAGATTATGCATAAAGAAGGGGGGTAGTTCCTGGAACTGTCTAAATTGTTGAAACCTGTGCAGTCGTGTTAAAATGTGCTTTTATGATTTTTATAAATCAGGGTCTGTTTCATGATTGAGGGTGCTTTTCTCAATAGAGTGTAGACTACAATATAGATCTTTATGTAATAGGACTTTTTTTTCCTTATTACATGGGGAGTTATGGATATGTTATAGGTTGGCATGGTGTGTGAAGGGAGAAAGTGCGGTGGTGGAAGTAAGCATTAACTTGGTATAGAGAATGTCAGGCTATTGGGATGATAGAGAGCATTAGATTGGATTCATAATAATTTGACATAAGGACTGTAAAGGGCCGTGAAAATTATTTGGGGCATACAGCGGGTAACATATGGGGGATCAATCACCAATGGATTGGGTTTAAGAGCATAATGTGGCATGTGTTGGCATGAATGGGAGATGGACATTGAGAAGCTGAGAGGAGGAGGAATGCTTTATGTTTTAATTTCATATTCTATAAGAAAAACTTGGAACTGAACTGGAGTCTGTAGGTAGGCTTTCCACCCAGCTTACCTTGGGAAGGTACAACTTCCCCCACTCATCGTGGATTGCTTGAACCTAACTCTCACTCCAGACTGGACATGGAATAAAATGGGAAGTGCATACAGACTTCTTAAAATGTCACATTAAGGGTGCCAGAATTTCCCCTGCTTCTGTGTACCTAACCCAGGAACTGAAAAGTGGGGTGAATGTGTTTTTGCGCAACTGAGTGGAGAGCCAGGACATTAAGGACAGCTCCCCTGCTTATTTTCAAAATAATGCCAAGGGATCTTTTGCTTCCAGCTGAGTGGTCTCATCTGAAATATGGTACCTTTGGGAGCGCAGTACTCTTTCAACAGCAGACTGAGGTGTCAGCCAAGACTTTTGTGCTCTTGTCCTGGAGTGGGACTTGAACCCACAGCCTGCGAACTAAGAGGCAAGTGAGTGCCTAGACTTCTGAACTGACTTTTTTTTTTGCTCAAGTTTCTGCTCAAAATCATTTGCTTATCACCAAATGTAACATTTTCCATGAACCAGCAACATTTTAGGTTTTAAGATCTCATCAGCTTATAACATATATGAGGTGACAACCTGATGCAGCATGATTGATACAGCTGAAAATGGGTTTATCCATAAAGCATTTTAATCAATGTCTTGGCCATTGCCTGATTTTAATTGACTGAAAATGACTTGTGAAACCATTTGGAACCAGTTAATATATTTCTTTGGCATACAGGAGCCAATTTCTTTAAAGTTTTATTTCTGAAAATAAATTACTAAAAATGTAAAAATTAAATTGTTTCTTAAGAGCATCTTAGCATTAATAGCCTCTTCAAAGGCCTCTTTATGGCTGCAATTGACCAAACTTATTTGCTGATTAATTTGATGTGGAGGGTGTGAGCATGATGTTTTATATAGTAACTGAACAGTTATTTGTATAGCTTTACAAAATTGAGTTGGATGCAATTTGCGCTTAAAATTCCTAGACTTTATACACTGGTTTGGCTCACATTGGGAGAATTACACTGGAAAGAATTAGCACAATCAAGCAGAAATACAACCCCCAACTAAATGAGAGATGTTTACCGCAGAGAGACTACTTATTTAATTTTTTTTATTCACAATTCAAAACCACTCTGCCTGGTCTTCTTACAAGAATTTGCCCCTGATGTCACCACAGTTGATAAAACAACCAACAATTCCAAAACCTTTCTGACAGGAATCAAAAAACAGGATCAAAAAGTTCTTTCACAACACTAGGCCTTAGATCACATGCCAGATATCATTTATGCCTCAATGCTAATTCCAGTTAGCAAAATTTTAGCATTGCACTGCTAAAAAAATATTTTGTGTCATGGGGCACTGTGAAATTATACACCTCCATCTGAATATTTAAATATATAGCTGGTTGCACCCTACCATTAAATGTAGCAACTCTGAAGCTGCTCTATAAAACTCTAATGTTTCCAATTAATCCACCCCTTCATATCCACATTTCTAAAACAAAGTGATAACATATCAAATCATGGTCTTCACCAACAACGAAATTCATAGCATCAGTTTGTTAATATGTAAACTTAACTTCATTTTGAATAATTTGAGTTTAAAGATGTTCAGTTCTTTACAAAAGTGCAGTGCTGTAAAAAAAGATGGTATTGTACAAACCACCGTTCAAGTGTCAAATGGTAGGGGTATGATCTGTTGGGTACAGGAATTGTACAGAATGTTTAAAAAAGTCTTAATTTGTCTGATTCTGATAACTGAGCTGCACAGACAGGCTATTTCTTCTCAAAATCACTTACTGCCCCTTTCAAAAAAGGATTTAATTCCCAGATTCTTTCCCCATTCAAGTTGTTGGCTAGGGAATAGACCAGTTTGGAGGGGAGAGTCAAGATCACAATTCTACATCTTGAAAAGAAAATATACTTAAATAAGATACAAATATTCCAGGTTATAATGGTTATCCTCCAAAAACTATGAATAAAGAGTTAATATACATTATTCTGTGAAGCATCAACAGGAGTTCTTGAATTCAGGCCCACAAAACACTTAGGATTGTGGCATGCCATTAACCTGTACCTGTTGATCGCAATATCATACAGGCAACATGTAAACCTCTTGCTGCTTTCTCCTTCCAATGATGTTGAGCCACCAATAGCCATCAGATGTCAGAGGAGAGTCAATATTATGACTGGCTATACTTCTTAATGAGTGATGAATTGTGGCTGGAGTCTTTGTTGGAAGTAACACAGTCATGCAGAAAGGGATCCTGACTCGTGAGACATTGAATAATGGCATAATGTAGTACGGATCAGACTTCAAAGGTTTTCAGATGCAGCACTGGAGTCCATGCTGGAAAAGGCAAAAAGAGGAAAGATGGCCTGTATCCATGTCCTGAAGGCAGGAAGAACAGAAAGCCGAGGAGGACGATGCCAGGGGTCAAGCCTTAGGAATATGAATACAGTGCCACAAGCAGTTTGCAAACTTAATTCAAATGTTCAATGTCAGTGAATGCATTACCCAATTCCTTATTGCACCAATTACATTCAGCTGCTAACAATCTCAATTAATTAAGGCTCTGACCAAATATTCACATAATTCAAGCACAGAGAATGCTGGAGAAACTCATCAGGTCTGGCAGCATCTGTGGAAACAGAAACAGAGTTGTTACTTCGAGTCTACTGTGAGTCTTCTTCTGTGTTCTGAAGAATAGCCAAATCAAACTTGAAATATTATTTGTATTTTTCTCACCCATGAACCCAAAACTGATGTTGTATCTGGTGGCCAATATCTCAGGCATTTATGGTACAAACAGCAGATGCTGCCAGACCTGCTGAGTTTCTCCAGCATTCCCTCAGTTTGTTTCAGATTTCCAGCATCTGCAGTATCTTTCTTTCACTCATAAGATTCACTATCCCTAGAAACACTTGACACTCCTGCAAGCCTCACACCATATCACACAGCTTGCATGCATACTGTTCAATTCTGACAGCCATATCACCCAAACAGAATGCACGACACTCACCAAATACAGTTCCTTCTCTCTTGCTGTAGAAGGCAGTACATGTCTAGGCGCAGCAAGTGAGGAAGAGGCAAGTCTGTATTCCCTAAATGAAGCACACAGGGATGACTGTTATTTATTGCTGACACCATAGCCATAGAAATGGAGAAATGGAAAACATTGAAGATGGCAGAATCCTCATACCTAATTAGCCTCCTCATAGCTTACTCCTTCTCAGCACACACTCTCCTGTCATTGCAGGAAGTGTAGGCATTCAACTCTTCCCTTCTCCCCCTCAACAACTCGTATCTCCCACACCACAGTGTACACTTGATTTTTACCTTACAGTTACCCAACGAAAATCAGCAAGAAGACGGTGATGATGAAGACATACCATCACTCAATTTCACCCAAGCAGCCACTGACTCAGTATGATACTGACACTACATGTAAATTAGAGGGTAGAGGGGTTTACCACTGACTTTTCACAGCATCTTATTCGGAGCTTGTTGTCTGTCCTTTCTAAGGAAGGAAATAGTGGCCAAATCTATTCGCCCATGAACCCGAAACTGATGCAGCATGTGACGGCCAATATCTCAAGCATTTATAGTACAAATAGCAACCACCCAATGTCTGTTGCAGTAGACGCTAAGACAGAAGTCAGGCACATTCAGACCGCATGCATCATGGGTGTGGCTAACCATGTGCAAAGGGGCTTGAATTTTCATATTAGAATGTCACCATGGAACACAAACCTCTCTCAAGATGACAGCATTCATTCTATGCCTGTACCATCAAACAGGCAGACCATTCCAAGTTGAGGCAGTCCACATGGAAACCTTTAAACCTGTAACTGCTTGAGATTGTCCTAAGAGGCCATCTGTAGTCACTCCCAATGACGTTCAGTAGCCTCCTGTCAGTCATCCTGCAGACACCGGACCAGCACTCCATAGGAGTAGTAGGCCAGGCAAAGACACATGGTAGACAAACACAGGGTGAATGCACTAGGACAAATAATTGATTTTAGTAATGTAGCACAGTTTCATTTAGAAGTTTGGTTTGAGATGTTTATTTCGTGTTTGCTTTACAGTTAGCATCGTGCAAATTGGACATGGTGATGTGACCCAGTGACAGAGGGGAGGTGAGGGGAAGTGGGATCATTGAGGAGTTGGAAAATCAGCACTGCAGTTACTCTGCAAAATAATACCACTGGCCTCAAGTCACCAATATATGCTGACTGACATAACGATCTACCTGCTTTGCAAATATCCAGTGGCTGTTCATGGAGTGCAGTGCGAATGTTCCCATTAACATTGTTTCCAATGTGGCTGTCTAGAAAGTGTCCATGTACATTGCAACGCGACAAGGTGCCAAAAAAGCAGCTTTGATAGTCAATCATGAACGTTATCAATCTAAATCTCATGCTAATGATGTCTACACTCAGCACTTGGGTGTTAATGTTATAAAAATGCAGGCAATGATAGATCTGACAGAAACCATGCAAAAGAAAATGTTACATTCTATGTTAGATTAATGCATTGTGATGCAAAGGGAAGCATCCCTGCCTTTGATCAAGAAGCTCCGTGTTCAAGTCACTAAGGATGTAATGGCCAAGGAAGGTGTATTCATACAGCAACTAAACAAGTCGAGCATCAATGTGCAAATCCTTCCAACATTTTTTTGAAATCATTATTCATGGGCATGCCAGCATTTATTACCCATCCCTAATTGTGAGAGAAGACAGAGGAAAAAAGGGACAGTTTTATAATTATATGCAGGCTCAGTGTATGGAATATTAACAAATATGAATTTTAGGGTTAGAAACAGGGTCAGTTTTGCTCTTCTGCTGGTCACTTGTCCATACAGCACTAAATCAGAACATGAAATCAGATTTTCTAGCATTTCCAAACTGGATGGGCACCTGTACCATAAACATTTCCATGTGTCTTTGCTGGAGGACTTTGTGATGTGGCAGAGGGATGATCGTCTGGGACATCAGCTTAAAATTTGTTGATTGGATACTTTATAGAAATAAAGTAATCCAAGGCTTTGACACAAAAGAAAGAAATAATCAGAATGTTTAAATTATTTCACAGCTAATTAAATATTTGTGAAGTGTGCTCATTGTAGTAATGTGGAAAAATGAGGTATCTCTTCAGTGCAGTCCTACACTGAAGTGTCAGTCTTGATTATATGCCAAGTGGAGCTTGAACAGAACCAAAGCTTTACAAATAAAGAAGATCAACAGGGGAGGTAGTAAGAGTGGCCAATGCTGGAGTAAGAGATAACACAGTGTGGAGCTGGAGGAACACAGCAGGCCAGACAGCATCAGAGGAGCAGGAAAGTTGACATTTTGGATTAGGACCCTTCTTCAGAACTCAAGCTTCTTTACCATCAGAGAAGCGAAAATCTACTCCCCAAAACCCCTGGACAACAAGAAAAATTATGCATGACTCAATATTCAATGACCCATAGGTTAGAGTAAACAGAATCTTTCTCTCATGCTGCAGTAAGAACTGGATTAACGCTTAACCATAAATCTACAGGAACATCATAGACTTCTTGAATTGTTAGCCACAACCCACATTCAGAAAGCCATAGAAATGAATAGCAACTTTATTAGAAAAAAGAACCTGATCAATCGCCCTCAACTCACTCACCTTGAAACTCGCAAAACATAGCAGCTTAAAAAGTATGGGAGGTTGCTGTCAAAATAGACCTACAGAACAAACATGGCCCGATTAGAAAACATGTTGATTTTATCCCCAAGCAGGCTCACTCAGTAGCATTGCACCACTGAACAAGACAATGCAAACGTGCATTTTGGAAGTGACAATTCTGATTTTTCATCGCCTTTTAAATTTAGAGCATCTGCCAAAATGAGATGATTTCTCGTCTACTCACCAACAAGTCAGCCATAGTCCCCATTAAACAGTGGCATGCTAACTATTGCTGCCATGGTAACATGGAACACCAGTTCATCAAGACCAAATATTAACAATGCAAGAGTGTAAATGAAGGAGTGTAGAGTCTTTTATCAGACTTTTAGAGTCTCTTAGAGGTTTGATGCCGCACTATGAGTTTGGGTTCTTTACAGACTCTTCAAAGAGAAGACAAAGTCAAGAACTGTCTTCAGACTTAGACTTCAAAATAACACTGTTTGTTATACATTAGTACTAAACACTGCCATTCATGGTAATCATAGATATACCAAACTCTGATTATAGATTAGTCCTTACACAATGTAGCTATCACCTTTATGTACTCAGATCGTTGTGAACTTAGTGTGCCATCGTAGTTCCTTCTAATATGTTCTAACTCCGTCCACACTGTCAATTTATACTCAGTGATGTGCAGCTCTATGACAACATGACAAGGTTGCTCTGGGGTCCCAGACCTCTTACGTAATGCATGGTACACCCCAGACATCCAGCAGGTGACCCCGAAATTTGCTGGGTACACTTTTATGATCCCTACAAGAAATTAAATCTATCAGTATCAACCTCTTCCCCAGATTTAATGTTATTATAAGTCACTGGACCAGTAAACCAGACACCCAACTTAATGACTTAGGGGCCACTAGGGTAGCTGGTGGATTTTAAATTCAATCAATAAGTTTGAAATATGAAAGGTAGTTTCAGTAACAGTGACCAAAGAATTACCAATGATTGTTAAAAACCCCTCTAATTCATTAAATTTTCTTCATGAAAGAAATCCTGTCAACGTTACCTGTTCTGGCTTACATGTGTCTCCAGCCCCATATAAATGTGATTGCCGCTTAAGTGCCCTCTAAAGCAAGCCATTCAATTGAAGGGCAGTTAGGATGGGTAACACATGTGGGTCTTGCCAATGATACTTACATCCCATGAAAGAAAAAAAGTCACTGTTTTCAAGAGAGATGAAAGAATAATTTCAATTACCAAGAAAATGTAACCTATAAAAATCAAACAAAATGTTATGGATCCTGTATTTGTATTCTTGTCTTACTGAACAGGAATTTTCAAAGGTCACAGGCAAGCCTGAAGGCAAATAAGAATGTAGAAGCAAATTTATGCTTTAATAATATAACTCAAAATATTTTCCAGAAACTCTCATTAGTCAAAATCTACTGCTTAGTTGCACACAGATAAATTATAAAGCAGAATCTGGTGTGCTTCCAGGGCAAAATAATTTTCATCAAAAGGGGACTGCTTAGCTGCAAAAACAACTTTACACAAAAGGTAAATCTTCCTTGTGTGATGAAAAAGTTTATTATTCAAACAGATTCCATTTGTTGAATGACGTTAGCATTTTAATCTGCCCAGAGAATATCTTTAACAAGAATCTTACATTTCAGTTAAAGTTTAAGCTAGGAAAAATATTTTTAAAGAGTGTATTCAAAACCAAAATTAGAAACAGGCTTCGCCCCAATGACTAAATGCAGTGTATATGTTGTGGTGTCAGAGTGATGCAGACCGTTAAGGTTCTAGGTCTGTATTCAGCCAGCTAAGAGACAATAGGCCTCAGTGATCCTGAAAACAGGGGGGAAAGAAAGCTGATTAAAAGTTAAAAAAAATACACAGTGGCAGGAATTGAATAAATAAACCTGATCCAATTCCAAATGGCATACTGACTTCTCAGCTCCTGGGAGCAGGGAAGGGAACAATTTTTGTTCTGTCTGATCTTTTGCTGGGTCAATGAGTTTATGCAGATTGAAACCCAAAGCTGCTAACAGAATTAAAATGAATGAACTAATTTTGAAGTGATTCAATCCAATCACTGTTTTTATTTGAGGAAAGCAAAAGCATTGGTCATTCATTATTTTAAAAGGCTATCATTCCATGGCACAGTGTAATTCAATTGTTGGAGACATTAGCAGCTAAGTTGATGATGATTTTAGGTGTCTATAAGTTTTCCAAAAGTCCTTATCATTCTGGACCAATTTTTTCTTACTCCTTGTTTAAATTAGTTGTTTATTTGATAATTAAATATTAGTTATTAGCTATTATTCTTGAAGCTTCAGGAACACAAAGATGGTTATGTGGCTCTAGTTAATTATGACAAGGTTCCATTCTCAATAATTCTTTGTTAGCAAGAAAGCTATGGTTTGGATGTTAATAAGGATGGATTATGAGGGAAAGGGAAAGTGGAGGGCAGGATGGCTATCAGACAGGAAGTTGCAAGTCCAGGATACTCCACATAGTAAATGAAATTTTAACTCTACAGTATGTGTCTTTTGTCGCTGGTATCATCCACATCAGTCTGCTGACTGTCTTGGATTCCATTTATTGGGGAATTTCCAGTGCAGGTTGGAGGACAAAATGGGCTAATCCAGAGAGAGACTGGACCCCACACGAGTAAGGTATAGGCATGATGGTGCTCGTTTGCGAATGTGGAAACATGGTGTGCCTGAGGGAGAAGCACTCCTACTTCTTCTGGTCCACAGTTGTGCTGGAAAGAGACTTACTTTCTCTACAAAAATAGTCAGTATTTTTTTTAATTGGGTCTTGCCACAAGTTGGAAAACCTGGCAAGCTACAGCTGGAACTTTGAAACATGGTAAGAAAGAAACATCTGGCCTTATTAAGCTTCCACTCTCTGGGCTTCTTGTTCATGCATGGAATAGCTATGCTAGCACCTTGACAGTCCACATGTTACACTGAAATGACCAGAAGTGTCCCAGTCAACATTTTTGCAGTTTTGGTCTTCATTAGCACTGTGACCAATGGTGCTCAAAAGAAAACAATTTTGCAGCCTGCGTATGGTTTAAAGTTTGAACCTTTTCACATTTAGTATTTCTTCCATGGTTGCAGAATGTCCAGCATGCCACACAACACAAGGCCCAAGGCATTTCAGTCACAATCAGGCCTTGGTTAGATTATAAGCCTTTGCAACATTTTACAAAACTGCAAGTATTTGTGCCAGGATTCCTATTTGTCTTGAACCTTAAGTCAAGATGATTAAAAATATACTAAATTATAAACTATTTTAAATGATACTTCTGAAAGCACAACCCAAGCAATAATGTACACAACTTCTGACAGTTCTTCATATGGTCATTGATACAAAATACTGAAAGCTCATATTGATCAATATTCTCTAGATTTTTTTTTTGCAATTCAGGTAGAAGCAGGGATATTCGACTTCAAGCAAATTTAACATGCCATTGCTCTTATTCACTGTCAATGTCCAGTTTAAGTCACAGGAAGACTCTCAATTGTTTAAAAGCAGCTCCATTGATTGAAGTTTGATAGAGATCATTATTGGTCTGAACCTTTAGCAAGACATGGTTGGTGACAACAAATTGTAGTTCAGCCAAAGTCTGAATGAAATATAATGCTGGTAGCTTTGAGCGGAACATTATAGGGGTCTCAGTGATGGAGGCTGTGATGAGATGAGTGGCAGAATTAGATGAGAAGTCTGGCAAAGTCCATCTTAATGTTGAGATCATCACATTCCATCTTTCATGGTTTTTGCATGCACCACAATCAGATTCTCGTTGGGAAGCAGCAAGATGCCAATTGGTAGGGATTAACATCTATTAACGCCTTGTTGATGGCACAGATCACCTCAGTAATATTCAGCCTCCTATCTTATCAAACTCAGCAAACAAGCTAGACAAAAATTTCCTTGTCAAGTTTTCCCAGTGTGTGTACCTGGAAAATTCAGCTTGCCACCTGTTCTGAATGATCTCTGCGTGACCTGTGATCAAGCCACAGCACAAGGCACTATTGATGGACACACAGCAGAGGTGACTGGTATTATCACTGGACTTTTAATCCAGGAAACTCAGCTAATGTTCTGGGGAACCAAGTTCAAATCTCGCCATGGCAAATGGCACAATTTGAATTCAATAACTTTAAAAAAAATTAACAATGATCATGAGATCATTGATGATTGTTGGATTCTCCAGCATCTGCAGTACCTATTATCTCTATTATATCTGGCTCACTAATGTCCTCTAGAAAGGAAATCTGCCATCCTTACCTGGTCTGGCCTACATGTGACTCCTGACTCTCGACAATGTGGTTGACTCTCAACTACGCTCTAGGCAATTAAGGGTGGGCAGTAAATGCTGGCCAAGCCAGAAAGGCCCTCATCCTGTGAGTGAATTAAGAAAATTGAATGGGGTGAATGCACCCCTTCTCCATAGGTATTGGCATCTCGCATCTACTGTCTTCTCACAACCATCCTGGCATTTTTAATGTGAATTAGCAGTGTGCTGTGGAAGCACAGACTTGCATTGTAGGGTGCACCAGCAATTACCATTGAAAGGCTGCAGTGAAGACTTTTTGTGCATTAAGTCACAATTATCCAGCTCATAAACCGAACCATCTTAGGGATACTTGCTTGCTCACTTGGTGCCCAACTGCATGCTTATAGCATTCTTGTCCTGCCTTGCTGTGCCAATTAGTGCAGTCACAGAAACAGGCAGTTGGCCTTGCTCGTCAGCAGGCATCTGTCTCGGGCACACATCTTGTTGGATGGAAGTGTGTTACTTCACAAATGCACTTTCCCCATGTGCCAGCAGCTTACACAACAAATACAGCACATGGAGCAAGCAAATAGTGCCAATGCCACGTGGGAAAAATAGGCAGGCTTAGGTGCATATAGATGAGGTTGGGCGAGGACTTAGGAAAGTGTGAAGTCTGTGGGGTTAACTGGATGGGCTACTAGGAAAGGGCTCTGGATATCGAAGGTCTTATCAGCACATTCAGTCTGTGCTTGGAAACTACTGGAAAAGTAGCACTCACCACCAGCTTCCATTGTGATGCAAATCAAAAGCATGCAGTGGGATAAAATTGGCCGTGAGTACATTTGGAGTGGCAAAGTAAGTGACCTGAACTGTGAAGGAAGGGTCTACAGCAAACATTAATTTTTAAAAGGGAACAAAAATTGTTACAGACTCATGCAAAGTACAACATGCAGGCTGCTTACTCTATGGCCATTGATCCTCTATAGGCTGCGTCTTGCTAGCACAGGCACTGGTGAATGAAACTTTGAAATCTACTCCGTTGTACACAGAGGGAACCAAACATTTGAGATGTTGAACAAGGAGGCCGAAGCTGTTATCGTGACCCAATGCTATGTGTGGGCTTGCTCCCCACTTCCAGATGGCACAGTTGGCTCTCAGAGCAGATCTCCCTCCATCAAGCCTTGCCTGTGGCCATGAAGTGCTGCCACAAGCTATGAAAATGCATGTAACAGCTCCACAGAGAGAGGCTCACAACCACAAGTAAGTTAACATCCAATACGTTAGTGCAGAAACTGACAGTGACAGACGTGCTTTTTTTTCTTAAAGCACATGCCACCAAAGCACCCTCAACAAGTTTTCTTCCTTTTCTCCCACTTCACTTTAGCATACTCCCTGCGTGGAGGGGGTTGGCTCTGCAGTGGAGCCCGTTGGCCCTGGCAGTTTGGCGGTGTGGGGGGGTCAATATGACACACTCGAGGTTCATTGATCTGTGGAATTTTCTTCCCCCGGCAGCAGTGGAGACAGGTCCTTGAATATTCAGGGCTGAGTTATTATATTCTTGACTAAAAATGAATCAAAAGGCTAAAGGAGGCCGACAGGAAATTGGAGTTGAGCACACAATCAAAAGCTGCCATGATCTTATCAAATAGCTGAGTAGGGTAAGGGGCTTCTGCTGCTAATATGTATTTTTGCACTTTCATGTATGAATCATCCCACAATTTTAGGAGAACGAAATGCATCAGGACAATATTTGTGACATTTAATGAGTTAATAATTCGAATTATTTCTTGCTGCATGAGGAGAAAAAAATCAAATCAATTTTTTTTTCATACATTGTTGAAAAAGCTCAGTTTTATAGAGATTTGAAATTATTTTGTGGCTCATCACCCCCTCTCTCTCTTTCTCAGTGTTCCTTAAATCAGTAATTGTAGATTTTTAAATCAACCTGCTGAAGTGAGTTAGGACACACCTCTGGAGTAAATGGGATTGACACGATCTGAAATCACACGACATCAGGTTATAGTCCAACAGGTTTATTTGGAATCACGAGCTTTTCGAGCGCAGCCCCTTCGTCATTCCACCTGTTCACAGATTGCGTTTAAAGATGATAGCCAAGCCACATGGAATTTCCTAACTCAATCTCTAACTCATATTGTAACCCTCCTGTGACTCATTGATAGGTACAGTCAATGCCAATAATTAAGAAAAATCTGGCCTGATTTGTGGTTATTCATGGTAGAGAATCTATCAGTATTTATCAGCAATTACACAGTAAGGCTGACAGCCAACTTCTGGCAGGTGCCATGTTCAGTAAGACATGGAAATCCAGTAGATCACATCAGTGATCCAGTTCCTCTACAGAACGAATGCATGCTGATATCCTTACAGATGTGAATCTCAAAAATCACGTGAATTGACAGGATCTTCCATTTTAAAGCTACTAGTCTCACTGTAAGAACCCTTGGAAAGTTTACATCTTATTAATTGAGATGGAACAGACCTTTTACTGGTTTGATAAAATCACGATTACTCTTGAATATACTCACAGGCTCAGAAAACTAATCCCAACTTTCTCCATTCCATGCTGAAACTTCATTTGATGTCTATATTGACATAGCTTTTTAATTATATAAATTTTTCTACATTAATCCCATGTATATGTCTCAATATTTATTTTGCTATCTACAAAATTATTAAAATATGCAAGATAAATTGATGCATTTTACTTGCGGGATTGCTTGCTGTAATAATTGTTCAATGTGATTAGTTTGCCTGATAACATGGCAGTTGCTGAATGCTGTAGATTTCCTATAGCTGGCACCAGAATGATTTTAATATTCACTTGAGAGTGTACAAGGGAGAATGTGTGACAGTAAGACAGACAAGGTTAGATCACTGGATCTTGGGAGCGCCTCTCCTTAAAGTTGATCATGAACATTGCTCATTCACCACTGAGTGCAAATTCTAGGCTCTTGTTTTCCAATGCTGAATCAGAATTCAGTAAGAGGGAAAAAACACCAAAAGTAGAGAGATCAATAAAACAAAGATAAAAATAATTAACTGAAGCATAGTTCTATGATTCCATACATTAGGAATATTGTATGAGAACGTGAAGATTCAATCAGTCTAACCGACCATTGCCTTCACTCTAGCCCAACTACGCTTTATGCACCTATCTTGATAAAAGGTTTCGTTTAGACTTTATTTATTTTAATTATCATGGAGATAAATTTTGTCATTAATGTAACTGTGATGGGAATGGGAGTGTCCAATGCTCCACGATGTTGGTCAACATTAGCAGATACACTGAAATGCCACCTTCGTGACATTCCCGGCAATTTTCATGTGACCCCTGAGCAAATCATTGGAGAATTTATTGAGCCACAATCTTCAAGTGTATTAAGTTCCTTAAAAATATCTGAATTTCAGACTTTGATTTCACATTCAGATAAGCAAAAATGTCCACCCAAAACAAATTCTATACTCAGCAGAGTTGACACTAGTGGCAATTGAAGCTCAGATAAATACAAATTCAGAGTCACTTTGACTTCAATTGAAGTCATTAGAAGTAAAAATAAAGCAGTGATGTCCATTTTCTATCACCTGGTTTACACAACATGATGTCAAAATTACCCAAGAGTTTTCATTTTAGAACAATCCTGTAAGATTCTGAATTCAAAAATATGATTCAGGTTAAAAAAAAAAGCTGCAGATGCTGGAAATCAGAAACCAAAGCAGAAATTGCTGGAAAAGCTCAGCAGGTCTAGTAGCATCTGTGGAGAGAAATCAGAGTTAACATTTCAGGTCCACTGACCCTTCTTCAGAACTAATGGTATCTAGGAAAAGTTGCTTTTTATGCAGAAGATAGGATGGGGTTAAGGGGGTAAGGAGTAAATGATAGGTGGAGATAGAGCCCAAAGAGAGAGAAGAACAGTTGGACAGACAAAGCAGTGGATAACAGTCAGCTTAGGAGAATGTATGGCTGCTAATGGGAACTATTAATGGCTAACAATGGGTAGCGTGTAATAGCAGACCATGTGTTAACAAAAGTCTAGTGTGAGGAGGTTGGGTAAGAACAGGGGAGAAGGTGCTTCAAGCCCTAAAATTGTTGAACTCGATATTAAGTCCAGAAGGCAGTAGAGTTCAGAAATGGAAAATGAGGTGCTGATATTCCACCTTGCACTGAGCTTTGCTGGAACACAGCAGGAAGCCTGAGACAGAGATACCGGCCAGGGAACAAGGTGGCATGTTGAAATGGCAGGCAAGTCGAAGCTCAGGGTCATTTTTGTGGATAGATTGTGGTGGTCACCCACTTTACACTTTGTCTCCCCAGTGTATAGGAGACCACATTGTGAGCAGCAAATGCAGTAGACTCGATTGAGTGAAATGCTGCTTCATCTGGAAGTTGCGCTTGGGTCCTTGGATACTGGGGAGGGTGGAAGTAAACAGGCAAGTGTTATATCTTCTGTGGTTGCAGGGGAAGGTGCTGTGAGGCTGTGGGTGGGGTTGGGGGGCTGAGTGGGTGTTGGCAGTGAAGGAGGAATGGACTAGGGTGTGCCGGAGATAATGGTCCTTGTGGAAAGCAACAAGGGAGCGGAGGGGACTATGTGTCTGGTGGTGGCATCTTGCTGGAGGTAGTGGAAATCATGGTGAATGATCCTCTGGGTGTGGATTCTGGTGAGATGGTAAGTGAGACAAGGGGGACCCTGTCACTGTTGTGGGAGGGATGAGAGCTGAAGTGCAGGAGATGGGTTGGACTCGGCTAAAGGCACTGTCAGCCACAGTGCTGGGGAAACCTTGGTTGTGGAAGAAGGTGGACATTATGGAGGCTTCTTTGTCGAAGTTGGCATCATCAGAACAGATACAATGGAGATGGAGGGGTTGGGAGAATGGAATGGAGTCTTTACAGGAAGCAGGATGTCAGTGGGTTTATAGTAGATACTGGTGGCCAGTCTATGCCCAGGAATAGAAACAGAGGTGTTGAGAAATAGAAAGGAAGAGTTAGGGATGGATCAGGTGAAGCTGAGTGCGAGGTGGAAGTTGGAAGCGAAATTGATAAATTTCTCCAATTTCACATGAGAGACGGAAGCAGCACCAGTGATAATCATTGATATACTGGAAAAAGAGTCATGGGTGGGGCCGGAAATGGACTTGAACAAGGAATGTTCCATGTACTCCAAGATGAGATAGGCATAACTGAGACCCATGCCACCCCTTTGATCTGAAGAAAGTGAGTGGAGTTAAAAGAGAAGTTGTTCAGAGTGAAGCTGAGCTTGGCCAGGCAGGAACATGCAGACACAATGGGTCCTGTTTGTGGATTTTGGGATATTATTCAGTTAATCTTTCTTTTACTGCTCATCATCATCTGAGATAGAGTGTTGCTTACTCTTGCCACTAGAGGGTAGTGTGGTGCTCTTGAGCAACATTTGGTTGTGAAATATGCTCTCCTGTGGTTTATCTAAATGGCGGCCATAGCAGTGGTAGCATTTAACAATCATGTCACAGAAATATATGAGCTTTTAACCAAATTGAGCAAAGACAGGCTCAAAAGAAAGATCAACTAGGAAAAGTGAATAAATGACTAGTGCTAGATTCCTGTTAGAGTGAGAACTAGGTCAATGCATTTGCCTAAACCATTTGTAGAGAAATAAATCCATAGGCAGTAAACCACCTTTTACCTGACCTTTCTACTGTAAGTGAACTGTTCCCCAGAGAGAAGTATAATTATAAATTGCAGTTCTTAAACTTGTGGAATAGTATTAAGCAATTTCTCTTTCTTATCCCAACCATCCTTCTCAGAGCAACCTCATTTTCACTCCTTAAGGGACACAGACTGGAATATTTATTGTTGAGGCACTCATCTGGTTCCATTCTCACCTGATGATGGCCAGACAGGCAATCATCACTAGATATGGTCTCTTCAGATTTGCACAACCCTTGCCGTCTCCTATTTCTCATCTATATGTTATATCTTGGGAATATCATCCAAAAACACTACTAGTTTCCAAATGGAAGCTGTGCATCACTACCAGTTCTGTCTATACCTCTATTGTATTTGATTTGATACATTGTTTGTTTGACATTCAGGTTTGTGTTCATAAATAACATTCACACCACACAAGTGCTAGTCGTTGACCATCTTAATAAAAAAGAATCTAATGGTTTCTAAAAAAAATCAGACAATTATGTTCTTTAGTTGTGTTCATCCCTGATCTTAATCACTATAATTTTGTCAGGTGTGCCTTCATCTATAAAGGCTTTTGGGTTTGGAATTCAATTCCTTTACCTTCTCTTGTTCACTCTCCTCCATTAATGGTATCACCTTGAGTGCTTAGGTGACAAATATTGCTCACTAATGTTCCTGTGGAGCACCTTGGGACATATTTCTATCTGAAAACTGAATAAATATATAAATGCTATTTGTTATTGTTGCTGCTGTTGTCATCGCTTTTAAAATTGGCCGCAAACTAATGACCTAGTATTGACAACCCCAACAAGGTTCTGGGAAGTAATTCCTATTAAGCTATCCTGTCAGCTTGGTGAGTTTCATTAGTTGATAGTTGATCCACCCAAATCAAGAGTTTCAGTTTCAACCATAAATCCAATCTGAAAGGTAATCTTGGACAGCTCAATAATGACAGTACTTGAGCTGTCTCCACTGCTAGGTTTGTGTGTCTGGCAACTATACTGCAACCTTTCCCAGAGGTCAATTCTGAGGAAAGAATCAGAGTGAGCTTAATGTTGAAAGGGTGCATTAAATCTCTCCAATTGGAGCACAAGCCTGGGAGAAGAAAGAGAGCAGACTGATATCAACTATTGTGTTTCCCGAAAGGTTGGCTTGGGATTTTATCTCCCTCCTTTTTTTTGGTTGTCTTTTGTTGGCTTTTAAAACTTTCCAATCTTCTGGCTAAAAACTAATCTTTGCACTTAACTTTGGAGAAGATAAACAATGATCAGATAGAGGTATTCAAGTGTGGACAGAGTAGATAGACAGGAGTAGTTCCCACACATGAAGAGGTTGAAAATAATTGTCAAAAGACCCAAAAAAGTGATTTAATTTGTTTTGGGTAGAGAGTGAACGCCCTACCTGATAATGTGGTTCAGAATGAGCTATTCAAAAGGAAATTGGACTGTTATTGGAATACAAAGAATGTGAGTTAGGGAGACATGGTGGGAGTGTAGCACTGAAAGGGTTGCACATCTAGAGAGCCAGTATAGACACAATAGGCCATATTACCTTCCCCTGTTCTGTAACAATTCTAGTATTCCATAGCCTAAGCCTAGGTCCAGTAGAACAAAATGTAAACATCCGACTAACTGAGAATGGGAAATCATTTTTTTAAATGTGCATATGCACACAAAACTATGATTCATATTGAATCTGTATTCTAACTATGGCTAGTGAACAAACCTTTCTCAGCTCACCTTTTGTTAACATTCAGAAACATTTCGCACCACACTTTTATACTTCACTTCAAGCATGATTGGCCGTGTTTGGGGTAACATTGTTTATTTCGGTTTGCAATGCTGCTTTTCAAAACCATGTGGGTAAAATCAATAATGCCCGCAAACTTCTGGGGTGTAGGATAATTGGCACATATCTTAATGTCAAGTAATCAACCATTATACCCACAGAAGGCAATGTATCTAAATTCATAAAAATTCCCCGAGTGATCACTTCCAAAACATGTTGACCTTTAGTAGCTAGTTGCCTTTTGACCTATGGAGGAAATTTTCCCACATGCATTTACAATAATCTGAGAGTTTCAATATAAAAAGAGGACTTTAATGTAGCTAACTCCTCCCATCAATGTCCTAATTTGCACGTTGTAGAGCTGAATTAACAATACTTTCCGGTTTTCACATGCCTTCAATGAAAGATAACAGGTAATTTTATATTTGTAATGCAATTTTTCAGATTGGCTGCTCCGCTGCACTCCACTTGTCATTATTAAATCTGTGTGTGTAAATGCCAGCAGTCTAATGAAAGCAGGAGAGGTTAAAAAGGGTATTTGATTTAAAGTAAACCTCAATTTCCTCTCACATATAAACCACTGTTTCAGTGGCAATTACATGACAAGTTAAGGATCATGTAGAAAGTTGATTTTTATTGGAAATTTTGTGTCCATGGGTCACAGTCGTATGACAGATAGCAGATCAATAATTTCTACCTCAAAATCCCAAAGCGAACAGCAAACACAATAAAATTCAAACCATTCTGAAAATTATATATTATTCCAAGTTCTGTTTTGCTATATAATCTTATTGTTGAACTGATAAAAAGGCTTTATTTTAGAAAAAACACAGCAAGGACTGTTATTGCAGAATTGTACAGCACAGAAACAGGCCCTTCCATGCTGACCAGATAACCCAAACTAATGTAGTCCCATTTGCTAGCACTCGGCCCAAATACCTCCAAATCCTTCCTATTCATATACCCATCCAGATGCCCTTAAAATGTTGTAATTGTACCAGCCTCCACCAGTTCCTCTGGCAGCTTATTCCATACATGCACCACCCTCTGCTTGAAAAAGTTACCCCTTTATGTCCCTTTTAAACCTTTCCCCTTTCACCTTAAACGTATGCCCTCCAGTTTTGGGCTCCCCAACTCTGGAAAAAATGGCCTTGGCTACTCACTCTATCCACGCCCCTCATGATTTTATAAACCCCTCAGTCGCCAAAGTTCCGGGGAAAAAAGCCCCAGCCTGTTCAACCTTTCCCTATTCCTCGGCAACATCCTTGTAAATGTTTTCTGAACCCTTTCAAGTTTAACTGAAGCTTTCCTATGGCAAGGAGACCAGTTTTGAATGCAGTATTCTAAAAATGGCCCCACCAATATCCTTTACAGCCGCAACATAACATCCCAACACACTGACTGATGAAGGCAACCTTACCAAACATGTTCTTCACCACCCTATCTATCTTTAACTCCACTTTCAAGGAACTACTTTAATGATAGAACAATGGTCTTGGCAAATTGGAGAAATCAAAATACTCTTGGGTAGATCAGAAGGCATTTGTGATAGCAAGAAATGTGCAAACTGCATTTATTGCACTATGCTATTATTTGCTGATTTGATTGTATTTGTTGACCATTCTCTCTGCTGTGAGTCAAGTCTGTGAGCGTGTTGTTAGAGAAACAGAAACAACGTAAGCTGGAAACTTGTGCTGGAGACATTTTAAATGTGCTGTAAATAAAGCTCTCTGTTTAGAAATGGAAACTGGTATCGTCTTCAAGGCATAACAGACCACATTTACCAATCCTGTTGAAGCTTTTCATTTTACACTCACTCACCAGGATGGAATCACAAGAATCCTAAAGGCAACACTAATTTAGACTGCACAAGAAGACAATGTTGACTGGTTCCAAAGCGGACTCTGATTGGTAGAGGTGTAACCATGGACAGTACATCAGGGAACAGTCAACTGCTGAGCTTTTGTTTAAATTGAAACCAGGCAAGTTAATTCTGATAGATCAAGGCATTACCATAAGGATTGCACCAGGAATGGCTTTCTCCCAAGCTTAAAAGAACACAATGCATGGACAGGTTCTGTTTGTTGAAGACAAGACCCTGCGTATATATGTATACAGCACATGCATATGAGCCACAGTGCTCGACTGGTAATCTTAAAATGGCTATTAATTTAATTCTTAGAACAATTGGGAATCTTTAGCCGGTGCTGATCAATTATATCGAATGTTGGACACTATGTTCTGCGTTTTGCAAACAGAACAATTGTGTTTGGTCAGTGTTCCTCCGCAGGTAGCAAATAACCATAGAGATTTGATGCTCAATGTGATCCAGCAGTCATTGAGACATATGGCCTACATACCAGGCATTCACACCAGAATCGATATTGATGTAATTGAAATTATTAATTAATGGGGTAGGTAGAATGTTTTTTTGATTGATAGCAGCATCCGGTTGCTGGCAAACACTGATTGTGTTGCTACTGAATAGTAGCAGGTTAAAAATTGTTAGTTTCACCCATTGCTTAAGGTTTTGAGACACCTTTTCCTTCCACAGTAGTCTGAGGTAAATTAGACACTTATGAGGACTGATAATCATGGCCATAGACCCATTCACATGTTGGAAATTCATAAAACAATCAATGATTTGATGAGGGTAATTATTATACCAATGAATGCCTTTGATACACCATGTTTTGGCATCAATCCTATAAGGTGCACTGGAGCACCTCCTACTGGCTCCAGCTTGAAGTGACAATCCATTTTTCTAAATCGGACAGCAAGCCCACCCTTGAGCCAAGTAATTGGCCAATTCAGGAAAAATCACAGCTAGTGACTGCTTCTCACTCATTGTGGCCTCTGACTTCTCTTTGAAAGTGGCATTCGGTTCTGATACCCATGGAAAAGGTGTTGATTTCTGAAAAAAGTAAACTTTAGAAAATCCTCACAATACATTCATGTCGATGGCAACATACATTTGCTTGACCTGTGATATTTTACTAACGTAATCTGATTAGAATCAACCTGTTGCAATTTTAATGAATAACGGTCAGAAAATACTTGCCAAAATCTTATTCTAAGAATTTTTTTTGGTGTGTAAACTGAAAAGGAATATAATTTATATAAATAAACCTCATCATGAATACAACAGGCAAAAGGGAACGAGGAATTGGCAGAAGGGTAGCAAAATGGAAGATGCCTGTCTGATTCAAAAAAGCATCAAACTTCCCATGTTACACATGGGAACAGTCTAACTGAACAGTATTTTCATCACATTAAGACAGAACAATAATAACAAAATAATTGATTAAATAATTTGCTTTATTGTGAACGGCATCACTTATTCATGTGTTTTGAACATACAAAATAACTTGTTAAATAGTCCAATGAAGAAGGTGGTTGTTTACAAAACAGATTTCGGTGTAAATATAAGGATCCTATACAAGCCAAGATGATTGTGTTTATTGTGTTTGAGAGTTCATCAATACATTTTCTTCCTTTTTAGTTTCTCTGAAGACCTCAATCTTTATTTGGATACTTTTTGATCTCCAGCACCTTATTGAAGTGACCATTGATCAGGTTTAGGCTTCAACACCGAGGCTTGGCAGCTCATTCAATTATGAAGGTAGTCAGAGCTCTCTCCCAAAGTGAGATCATGTGCATGTATAGGTGGAGAGCTGAGATTTAGCAACCAGGAGTGGAAACACTGATTATATTGTTTTCTCACCTAACAAAGGGTTGATGCCTGGTCATTATGCAATGTCCTAGTGAGATAATTGAAGTATGCGATCTGAAAATATTAGCTGGGATGTCATGCTAAATGCCCTTGCATCACACACAACGAGCCTCATACCCATCCTAACCAAGTCTTGTTAAATATTGGTTTCTGAACATTTTCACAATTCCACAATTTTCTGCTGTTGGAAATGATCTGTTACAGTCAAATAAAAAATATTGAGACCAAGTAAGGGAGGCTTCAAACAGGACAAAAAGTGGAAAGTTGTTATAGAAAATGAAGAAGTCAACTGACTCAATGACAGAAGGGGAATTGAGATGAGTAGCATTCATCTCGCTCACAGTGACTGAGAAAAAGGTCATTTGTGAATTTGGCTGTGGCCACTTTTTTATTGTGATAGGGATGAAGAAACTGATTGACATGATTCAAGACTTGCTCAAAGATTACTGTTCAAAATCCCGAATATCGATTTGATCCACATCTTTGGTATTCAACCCCAGCCTGCTGTTACCAGTTCAAACTTATGCCCCTCCTTGTCCCAATAGCATGTGCACAAATACCTTGTATTATCCAAATGAAGAGAACATAATTAACAATAGCCAATATGGATTTCAGAAAGATAGATTGCAGATTGAAAAAAAACTCTGGAAAATTCTTTAACATGGTGAGATGTATTGTTATTGGGGAAATCTTTTCTGTGATGTATAGACTTTCTGAAACCTTAAAATCTTAGATGATTGGAAAAGCTGAAGAATTAGGGGAAAGTGACAATTTGGAATAAAAGCTGGTTAAAATGAAAAGTACAAGGTCGGAATTTTGAAGGAATTTGAGCTGTGAATCTGACAATTGCTTACCTTACATTACCTTGAAACTCATCCCAACAGGAAGTCGAGGTGACGCGTCTACAGACAGGGACTTATTTTAATAACTTAATTTGCAGTTTTCACTGGCAGAGGTTTCAATTATTTATATAAAAACTTTCTTTCCATTGAGCCATACTTGTTCTGCTTTGATTATTCACACCTTCCTGGCTCCAAGCCAAACTATCCATTGCGGTGGGAGGTGATCTGGAAAGAGTGAACATACAGTTGTCTCTACATTTTTAATTGCTATCATTAAGATTAATCTTGACAACTTAATCATGGTGCTTCCTGTTCACATGCAAGAATGCAGAGATTCTCTATGATGTTTTAAGTCAAAATACTTGAGCTTAGTGTTAAACAATTGTAGTGAATTGCTGTATTGAATGAATCAGTTTGCAATTCAATGCCAAATATTGAATGAAGATTGCTAAACTAATCCTGCTGTCAGTTAGTAAACAGATCAACCCAATTGTCTCTGAATGTCCGCAAGCTACACAAAGGCACTTTTCATACGAAGCTTTTTCTCTTAGAAGAAAGATCTTCCATCTCCTATTGTCTCTCATTCAGATTTACCAACAGATGCAGGTTTCCAATGAGATAACACAGTGTGGAGCTGGAGGAACACAACAGGCCAGGCAGCATCCTAGGAGCAGGAAAGTTGACGTTTTGGGTCAGAACTCTTCTTCAGATGCTGCCTGGCCTGTTTTGTTCCTTCAGCTCCACACTGTGTTATCGCTGACTCCAGCATCTGCAGTTCTTACTACCTCCAAGTTTCCAATGAGATAGGAAGACACAACTGGCAGGGGAGTGCAAATAGATGAACCAGCTCCCTTCTCTATGCAATAATAGGTGTTTTTTCTTTCCAGGTTCACTGATGTCCACATTTGTACAGACCCTTGTTGCCATCAGTTTTCTTAAGAGTTTGCAGCATTAATACTAGCAATGTCTCAGAAATTGACTCCATCTGCCACACAATAAGAATAATCAAGTATACAGTTCCTAAGAGAGGATTATTCAGTAACAATTACTGCAAAATTCCACAGTCCCCAAACCACTGAGTGAATAAGGAGGGCCAGGATCTCTCGTCTATTCCCAAAGACACTGTTTAATATGAAGCCTCGAAGACCAGATCATTGTGATATCGCCTATACCTGTTCAGTCCACAGAAATAGCCATGTGGAAGACACACAGGCATATCAGAGCTGCACCCTAACTGCGTGGGAAGGAAGGGGCCCAGATTTCTCTTCTGGTCCAAATGGACACCAGGCCTCTGAAGGTGACCATTTTCCCACTGGAATGAATTACTTCCACGAGGAAGCATTTTGGAGACTGTGGCAATGGGTGCACAATGAATCTCAATGAGCGAATGGGAGTTCAGTTCAGGTGGCATGCTGGAATGCTTGGATGGTCCAGATTATTATTATTATTGGTGGTCCCTCACAGACAAGGATGATTCTTTCTTCCACTCCCAGGGTGAGTCCACAGGTGGCTGTACAGACCGATGCAGCTACTGCAGGCTCGGTTACAACTTGGGGCAGAAGGGAAGTGGTGGGTGGGGTGTGGTGTGGCAGCATGCTCCTTTCACTGTTTTCATGACAGCAAGTCTTAAGGACATCAGATAGTGCGCCAATCACACTGCTGGGTGTATACCCTCTCACCTTCCCAAAACATTGGACTTGAATTAGAATATATAAAGAGCAGAAACCCAGCACATCTGCTTTCTGGGCCATTGCCTTCTGTCCACCTCAGTAACTGAATCCCTCATCTCATGAATGAGTGAAAAAATACCAAATGGTCATGTCAGAAACTGATGAAAATTACTTCTCAGTCTAGTCCAGTGTTGGGGGGGAGGGGTCGGTGGTTATACTGCTGTGGCTCAGGGGTTCCAGTTCCATCATCGTCAGTCACAAAACACAGTCCACAGACAGTCCCAGTAGCTTCATCACTGTCAGGTGTCTCCTACAGATGCTCACGGTCGGGAAATTTGTTCCAGTGCAATCTGGGGAGGAGGCAGCATTCAGTCCTAGAGGACCAGCAGCAGAAGTCAGGGAAATCACACTGTTGTTATGTCTAGTAAGCGCTCAAAGACAATCATTTGACTGGAGCGGATACAGTCCTAGGGGTTCATCCAATGATCATTCAGAAGGATTCAGGGGGACACCTATAGGGTCAGTGGTGGGCTGGTGGTGGGAGCTGAAATCAGGGAGACCGTTTTAACTGAGTGTGGTGCATTTACCTAGTTTTGCACCATTGGAACAGGTAACAAAGCGATGTGCTGGTTGAGGGTTTGGAGAAACAAGACCAATCAGAAGGATGAGGACACTGGGGAAAAGGAACCTGTACTTTATTATGACAGAGCTCGCTCCATCATATGCTACAAGCCAGATGGGAGATTATTGACACTTGCTTCCAAATGGATGGGAGCTGGGTGAAACAGAACAAAAATATTTGTTGATCATTATGCTCAAATTTAGTATGAATGTGGGGATGAACATCAACTTGTACGGCTAAATAAAAACCCGAAAGAACTGTGGATGCTATAAATCAGGAACAAAACTGGTTTTGATCAATCTGTATCACATCGGTTTCTGTCCCATTTTGCCATGTTTGAGTTGTCACTTGCAATGCACCCCTACTGAACAATGACAGATATGGTTCTACATTGGGCATTTGGGGAGGGGAAGTGATGGTATGATTGTGTGGATTTAGAGAGGATTTTTAGATGCAATGCAGCTATAGGTAGGGAAATTGTGGTCTGATGGTTAATCTGCGACATGGGGGAATAGATGGGGTCAGCATGTATTGAAAAGAATGTCAGCTGTGAGCAGTGCAGCTTTGTGGCTGCTGTGCCATAGTTGTCAGTGAGGGACAACACTGGATTGCCAACCCTGGTCTCAGTGCACAGTGGCTTTTCAAAGATGGAGCAGGTGCTGGTCTCCTGGTGATTCATCAATGACCTTCCTCCATCATAAGGTCAGAAGTGGGGATGTTCACCAATGATTTCACAATGTTCAGCATCATTCACAACTCCTTAGATACTGAAGTAGTCCACGTTCAAATGCAACAAGATCTGGACAATGTCCAGGCTTGGGCTGACGAGTGACAACTAACATTGGTACCACACAAATGACAGGCCATGATCATCTCCAATAAGAGACAATTTGACAACTGCCCCTTGACATTCAAGGCATTACCATCACTGAATCCTCACTGACAACATCCTGGATGGGTGGGGTATCATTGACCAGAAACTCAACTGAACTCAACATATAAATGGGGGGTGGCTACAGAGCTGGTCAGAGACGAGGAATGCTGCAATATGCAACTCATCTCCTGACTCCCCAAAGCCTGTCCATCATCTACAACACACAAGTCAGGAGTATGATGGAATACTCCCACTTGCCTGGATGAGTGCAAACCCAATAACACTCAAGAAACTTGACACCATCCAAGGTAAAGCAGCCCACTTGATCGGCATTGCCTCCACAAACATCTACTCCCTCCACTGCTGACGCTCAGGGCATTTAGGGTCTGCCTACAGCACATGGACTGCAGCAGTTCAAGAAGACAGCTCACCACCACCTTCTCAAGGGCAACTAGGGATGTACAATAAATGCTTGCCCCATCAGAGATACCCATGTCCCACAAGTGAGTGAATGATTTTTTTAAAAATCCATTGAGTGGCAAGTTGTTCTGGAAACAGCATGTAGTAAGATAGGGTAGAATTAGACTGAAGGGATGGCATAGGGAGTGGGACGTAGTTAATGAAATATGTTTTGTAAGATATGGCAAGAGAACTCACTAGGCGTCATGGTGAAAAACCCTCTAAAAATCTTGATGCTACTTGGACTGAGCCAAAACGTGTAAGTTTTTGCCCTTTGTTTCTATCTCCATAAATGATGCCAAAGCTTCTCAGTTTTCCAGCCTTTTTAAAATATAATTAGAACAGAAGACATTATTTGTCTCAGTGCTATTTGTGTAAAATAACTGCTTTGTTTCCCTACTTTACAGCCATTCTACACTTCAAAGTGCTTTGTTACCAGTAAAGTAGTTTGACATGTCCTGAAAAAATATTTCTGAAGTCCACATTCTTTCATTTTTGCATTTTCTCTATATAAAACCAAGAATTATATACAAACAAAAATTGTATAGCTAGTTTTTAAAAAGAAATCTGCCCTTGGGTTGTGAGCGTTTAATACCAATCACCAATTGCGTGCAGGAATATAGCAATGAACTGTCTTGTTGAACTACTGCAGTACATGGGAACGTAGGCAAACTCACAGCGCTGATAAAAAGGATGTTTCAACATTCTGAGCCAGCAATAGTGAAGGAACGGTGATATGGTTTCGGATTAGGATAGTGCATAGCTTGGAATGGAACTTCTAGTTTGTGGTGGGCCTATACATCTGCTGCTCTTGTCCTTCAAGATGATCGAGGTCATGGCTCAAGAAGGCAGGTACAGTGTTAATAAGGAAAGCAAAGTGAATTTTGTCATGTATTGCTAAACCAATAAAGTATAACAGTTGGGATGTCTTATTGCCATTGTACAAGGCTACAGTGAGGCCTCACCTGGAATACTGCATACTGTTTTAGTCCTTTTGCTTGAGGAAGGAGGTAATTGCATTGGAGAAAGTTCAGAGAAGGTTCACTAGATTAATTCCAGAGATGAAATTCTGGTCCTTCAAGGAGAGATTGAGCAATTTAGTTCTATAGTCACTGAAGTTTAGAAGTATGAGGGGAAATCTAATTAAGGTTTATAAGAATCTAAAGGGTATGACAAAGTAGACATAAAGCAGATGTTTCCTCTTGTGGAGTATTCTAGGACGAGGCTATAGTTTTAAGTGAAGCGGTGGCAGAGTTAAAGCAGAGATGAGAAGGAATTACTTCTCTCAGAGTCATGAATCTATGGAATTCAGTAGCTCAGAGTGCAGAGGATGCTGGGACACAATTAATTTAAAGGAAGAGAAAGACAGATTTTTAAATTACTAATGGGTTAAATGGGTTATGGGGAGTGGACAGGAAAGTGAAGGCCAAGATGAGATCAGCCATGCTTGTATTAATTAGCGGAGCAATCTTAAGGAGCTGAATTGTCTACTGTACTCCTAGTTCTTATGTTCATTGGTTTAAGATGTAGAAGCTATGAAGTCATTAACATTTCAGCAAATACTAATAACCACAGTGATCGACCAGATAGTCTTGTTACAACCGCCAAGTGTATTCCCAATGTGGTCAGTGAACTATAAATTAATGTAACTTGTTTAACTTCTTTTTATTTGTATGATTCAAGTAGATCAGCAGTCAAGCTGTTTTTTGCTTCAGAGGCTAAAGAATAGTGTATTACAAAGTTATTACTGAAGCTTCCTTAAGGATAAAGAGATGAAAATTATTAAAGAGAAATTATGGATGAAGATTAAAATAAGTACAGACAAGACAAAAGAATATTGAGGAGGAAAGCCCCACTAACTCTCTGTGATACACTCTTATGGGCCTTTGCTCAAATTTCTTATTGCTGAAACAAAGCGATTAACACTTAAGTCAGATCCCACAGCTGACTGTGACTTCTGTAATAGAAGGGCATAGTTTAACTTCGTTGGCTTAATGGCTGGTTTGTGATACAGAGCAATGCCAACAATGCAGGTTTAATTTCTGCTCCAGCTGAGGTTACCATGAAAGTCTGACCTTCTCAACCTTGCCCCTTGCATGAGGCATGGTGACCCTCAGGCTATGTTCATCACCGGTTGTCTCTCTATAGGACTATGACGACTTTACCTTTACTCAGTTGACTGGCTTGTGTTACCTTCAGATTTGGTACACCAGCAGGACAGCAGATTGCGAGAGTGAGAGTGAGGGAGGTTCCTTTGGAGAAGCAAACCTCCTCTAACTGCTTTGAGAGTTCTCTCTGTCTGTCTCTCTCTTCCCCCCACCAGGCCCCTTCCTCCATCCTCTCTACCTGAAGAGGTGTATCTTCTGAATGGTTCAAGATGGAATTGGTAGGTTACGTTCTTTGAATTGATCCGACTTAGCTTTTCAGCCAATGTGGACAATATCATCAAGTGACCTGTACAAAAGGCAAGGTCACATTCCACATAAAGAACTCACATTCCAGAGACACGTCTTCTTCCACCTGTGACTTTAAGCATTGACCAGAACAAAAAAGTTAATTATTTTCTCACAATGAGTTGTCAATGAGTTGCGTTATCTCCTGAACAAGAGTCTTTACATGTCTGGGCAAACCCACATTAAACTTGTAGTTGTATAGTCAGGGATAAGCAAGAGCCACCTTTTAGTTTCTGGTGTCCTGTTACAATCAGATTAACTTTCCAAAAATTACCGGATCATAACTGTACCGTCTTGAAAGTCTTAATTTAGAGTTTGTATAATTGTTAAAACAAATTCTGTCAGTATATAGTTGTGGCAGATTGTGGCACCTGATTCCTATGGCTATTCCAAAATACATGGTGTAATGTGGTACAAAACACCCTGACCTGTGGCAGCCTGTTTAAATCCGGTGATGCGTGAGAAACTTGGCAAAGAAACTAGATGAGTCAGTTTCAAGTTTTGTTCCCAACAACAGCTGTTAAAAAAAATCAGTTTGTCTACATTTCTTTACCACCCTCCAATTACACTGGCCCAGCTATTTCCTCTTCATGCTGTCTGTGTAAATATGAAAACTTGTAATGTGCCAAACAATTATCCAAGTGTATCTTTTTCTGATAACTCTCACATGACAGTTTTCTTCCGAAGCTGCCATTGATTGTAAACAAGACAGCAAGCTTTTCAGAAACCAAGACACGTCTTCAAATGGAACAACACCACAGGATCAATATATACCTCAACTCTGGTCATAAAGCCCTCCTTTTGTCACAGCTTGCTGTAAGTTTCATACCTTTTACAGGAAGAAGGGGACTTTGGACTTACAGTTCCCAGATTTGTCCACCAGATGGGGTTTTCTTTGAGCCTTTTCTGGGAGTGTGTAATTTATTTTTAAAATTGTTTCAGGGAATGGGAGATTCACTGACTAGCCTGGATATTTTGCCCATCCTTATTTGCCCTCTAGAAGATGGTGGAGACTGCCTTTGTGAACCACTGCAATCCTTTGGTACAATATCTATAATGATGTTAGGGAGCGAGCTCCAAGATATTGACCTAGTGACACTGGAGGAATGGTGATTTATGCCCAAGTCAGGATTGTGAGCAGAACTTGCAAGCGGTGTTATGCCCATGTATTTGCTGTCATTGTCCTTCGAGATGGTAGTGGTCATGGGTTTGGAGGGTGTTGTCTAAGAAACCTTGGTGAATTTCTGCAATGCATCTAGCAGTAGTTGGTTCACACTGCTACTACAGAGCATTGGTGGTCAATAGAGTGAATGTTTGTGGATGTGACGCTTTTGACCTGGAATGGTGTCCAGCTTCTTGATTGTTGCTGGTTTTTCACCCATCCAAGCAAGAGGGGAGAACTGCATCACACTTCTGACTTATGCCTTATAGATGATGTGCAGACAATGGGGAGACCGGAGATGAATTACTTGCTGCAGGATTCCTAGCATCTAATCTGCACTTGTAGCCATAATATTTATTTGATAGTCCAGCTTGGTTTCTGGTCAAATGGTGAATTTACAGGATGTTGATAATACAGTTTTCAGTGATGGTCATGACGTTGAATGTCAAATGGTGAGGGCAATGGTTAGTTCTGCTTTTGTCAGAAACAGCCATTGCCACTTGTGTACTGCAAACGTTAGTTCTACTTGCTAATAGAAGTCCAGGTCTAGCTTCATTTGGGCAGGAACTATTTCAGTGTCAGACATGTCATGAATGGTTTAGAATATTGGGCAATCATTAGTGGACATTTCCACTTCTGAACTTATAAATGGAAGGAAGCTCATTGATGAAGCAGCTGAAGATGGTTCGAACTAGAAAACAACTCTAAGGCAACTTGCAGATAATGTTCTGGAGCTGAACTAAATGAGCCCCAGTAACCCCAACATTTCACTTTGTGCTATGCATAACTCCAAATAACATTGACCTTACCCCTGATTCTCAATTGACTGTAGTATGCCAGGGTGCCTGAATGTAATACTTTGGTCAGATGCAACTTTGATGTCAAGGACAATCACTCTCACTTCTGCAGTTCAGCTCTTTTGTCCATGTTTGGACCAAAGCAGAAATGAGTTCAGGAACTGGGTGGCCCTGGTAGAACCCAATTTGAGATCCGTGAGTAAGATTATTGCTGACTAGGTACTGCTTGATAGCATCCTTGATCCTTTTCCTCACCTTATTAATAAGATGGGAAATTGGCAGTGTTGGATTTGACCTGCTTTTTGAATACGTGGAATACCAGGTAGTTTTCTATAATCGCTATCTTGATGCCCCTGTTGTCTCTGGACTAAAACAGCTACGCTCAAGCTGCATTTTGGAGCTGCCATGGCTGAAGTTAACGTAAAATGCTGCCAGTGGTTTTTAGCTGTCATACGGTGGCTGAAGAGAATTGATAGCTGTGGGAGTAGTTTCCACAGTTGGTATCATGGCCTTCACACCCATGGCAACCAAAAAAGATAAATAAAGTGCCTCATAGAAATCTTAGTAAAGAAGGAGCAAAAATGTAGGATGGAGACATTTCTGATAAGAGAAGCTTGCATAAAAGCCTTTTAGCAAACTAATTTAAATTTTGCTATTAATATGGAATAGAACAGGAAAGCTTGACTCACCTTAGTGAAGACCCTTCAGGTAATTCTGTTTGCATATACGTGTGCACACATATATTAATACAATAATAGTAGTAGCTTCAGTTTTAGTGTATTGGACATTGAGAATTTAATCAGATTCCCGTAGACAGTCAGCTCCAGGCACAGAGATAGACTTGATAAGGAGTACCCTTGAAAAACCTAAATAAGAGGCACCTTGTAAAAACTAGTCCAAAGTTTGTTATTTAGTAAAGTGTAGAAGGAAAAGTCTGATCCCACATTAATCAAGACATTTTAGGCAGTTGACACCACATATTAAATAAACCTGTATGGGTGTGTTGAAATTATAAAACGCAACTGACAAACTAGCATCAGTGGATTTAACAGACAGTGGGGAGAGACCCCTATCTTGATAGCAGGAAGGATTGAATAATGGGTACAAATGTCCATAGTGGAATATAGTTGAGTAAAATGCATTGTGAAAGCCCAAGGATAGGTGATAAGGATGTTTGGTAAACATCATGAGATCATGAGAAGACCTAGCGTTGTCCAAAGAGTCGATCATTGACCGTGCAGTCACAGGATTGGATGTGTGTCAGAGGGGAGGTGGCAAGCTGTGAGGTCAATGTCGCACGTAATCAATATACTGTACCCGATTGGGAGAGTCGGAGTGTCTTGGGGACTGTCTCCAGAGACCTTTCCCATGCTGCATTGGTAAGCAGCTTCAAATAAAGATCAATTTGTGCTGCTGAACATGGGGCTCAAGACTCTTCTTTGAACTCTCTCCCCAACATTGGAGCAAGTTCTGGCGCACAAGTCTCCAGTTACAATTAACAAGAACTGTGTTAAGGGACAAGAGCTTTTGTAGTATACATTGCTGTCAGTTGTTTCTGATATTACATGGAGTGAGTCAAATTGCCACTGGCCAACCTTTATTTTTCTATGCCCAGCAATTTTTGTGTTGCTTAAGACCAGTACATGTTCTCAAAAAGTTAGAAAGAAGGAAATCCCAGGATATAGAGAGAGTGATGTATTTGCGCCTTGATATGCCTTTAAACTTCTGTTGGAGGACTTTGTCAGCACACACCCCAGAAACTCCCATATATACACACATTCAAAACAATTATACTGGTGCTTTCTAAACATGCAAGCTCAGGCAAAGTAGCTCAAAACCCCTTCCCATTCAAATCTTTTCTAAATGTTCACTCAGTGTTGAACCTAGATTAAACAATTGCACATTCCAGTCTTTCCACCTCTTCATCCTACAAGTAGTTACAATTTCTGAATGAGATTGAAACCATTAATTTTCAAAATGCAACAGGCAATAATCTGGAGGAAATGAATTTGTCTTAATGATGGTGTTTTGCTTGTGGGCAGAATTTAATTATTACGTAAAATAAAACAGATTTCTGTCTGGATAAAAGCTCCTTGAGGTGGATTTGAACAGTTATGAAACTTTCGAACTTATTTTGCCAAAACCAGCATAAATTTGTGGCCAAAATATTAAAAGCATTTGTTGGAATTTTTGATATCTATATTCACATCAACATCTTAAGAACTGGAAACAAGCTGTTCCATCTTAACCAGCACTTTTCTATTTCACACAAGTTGTTAACAACATGAAAAAGATTAGAGATAGTAGGAACTGCAGATGCTGGAGAATCTGAGATAACAAGGTGCAGAGCTGCATGAACACAGCAGGCCAAGCAGCACCAGAGGAGCAGGAAGGCTGACGTTTCGGGCCTAGACCCTTCTTCAGAAATGTCAGACAAAGAAAAAGGTCAATTGTTTCTCTTGAACAAGAATATCTGGTGGCAGACTGAAATAAATAATTTATCCGGAGAAAAATAATTCAACTGTTTGGATTGTAGGATTCAAGAAATAGAATGAGAAAAAGCTTCCAAAAATAAAAGCTAGTTTAGCAAGGATATATGTATTGTCAGAAAAATCGCTGCAGGTAACAGATCTGCAATGAGATCTAATTCAAGGTGTTACAATAACTCAGTTGGCTGGTTTTTGATACACAGTGATGCCAGCAGTGCAGGTTCAATTCCTGCACTGGCTGAGGTTACCATGAAGGATTCTTCTTCTCAACCTTCTCCCCTCACCTGATGCATGGTGACTCTCAGGTTAAACCAGCACCAGTCATATCTTTCTTTAACGGGAGGACAGTTCTCGGGTCTGGTAAGAATATGGCGACTTTGCTATTTATAATTCTAGTAAATATGGTTTATCAAATTTTTACTTCAATCATTTGATTGCAATGTGTGAGACATGTCATAGATTAAAATAGTATTTAAAAAGGAAGATACATGGACATAAATGGTGAAATGCCTACCTGGCCACAGACTGAGTCACGATTTGTTAGGTCCACAGGAACAAAACAAACCCATTTATATAGGAACTGCCACTTTTATCTGAAAATATTGAAACCAGGCAACGGAGTCAGTTTTAAGAAATATGCATCGCCTGTTTTACCTCACTTATATGATAATTTCCTCTATTGTGGATCTGAATACATTCCATATGGTGAACAGCCTGCCAATTAACTAACTTGGAAAGGCAGCAGAGCTAGACTCAGGAATACATATTGAACTATATTTCAATGGCTGCCTTTGAGCAGCAGAACAGAGACAATGAAAATGGATTTGTACGCAAGAACAGGAACACACACTCTGTCTACCCCCACGTCTTTCTCTCATCGTCTTGGAATACAGATCTTAGGGAAAAGGAAAATTGTGAAAACAACCATTCATTGAGTACTCAGAAAGATATCTACAGATTTTATCACTGCTGAGGATACCTACTAATTAAAAAAAAGACTGTGTTCTTAGTTCAAAAGAAAAACAAGGATTCAGTTTTAAACTGCATAGCGTTCATTTTCCTGGTTAGTACCAGATACTGTCTCTTTTAAACATATTACCTGTGTTAGTTGTCATGTTTTCATTACTTTGCTCAGAATTATTAGATATTAAATTCCTTTATTTCATTTAAAGAAAACATTGTAATTGACTGCTTCATTTTGGCCTAGCAAACAATATTTTATAATTGACACGTGATGTAACTGCATGTTTAAAAGAAATAAGTATTTGTCGTGACCGACAGAGAGTGGGTTAAAAAGAGTGGAGCCAACATCCCCAACACCTGGTCATACCAAAGGACAATCTTGAACCTGGGGTTAATAGTAGCTGTTACCCAACTCTCAAGAATCACAGTAAACAAGTCAGTAACTTGAAAAGGTTGTTAATATATGATATTAGCTGAATACTTTGATTTCTCCATCTATGACTAGTATTTGTAGCATATCATAAGTCTTAACATATTACAAGGTTATATATACCTCACAAAATTAATTTCTGGGAAGGATACATGCAATGGACTACTTCCTTTTCTATCAGAACTTTTCAAATAATACTTGCTCTGCCAACCATTCACTGATGTAGCAGCTGAACTTCATTGTCGGTATCTTCTTTAAAACAGATTCTAGAACTGCTACAAAACCAAATTGCTGGCAGGTCTGGCAGTATCTGTGGAGAAAAAACAAAGTTAACATTTGGAGTCCAGTGACTCTGCTCTGACAAAGAGACGCTGGACTCTCAACATCACCTTTGCTTTCTCTGCACAAATGCTGAGGTTCTCCAGCAATTTCTGTTCATCGAACAAAGGTTTCTTTACATTCTCACACACTATTCAGTATAATGTTGTCACATGACCACAAATGTTATGACATAATCACAGCATTGATGTCTCAATAGGAGGTGCCACCAATTCCCAGTTGCCTTCCAATGTAGGCTAATCAAGCTTCTGCTGTGCTCATGTCCCTTGAAAACGAAAACAAGTTCTCACTTACAGCAATTATCTCTCTGAAAGGTTAATGAGTTTCTACTTTTATAGACATCATCATTACGTCTCCTGGTGTAGCTAAATGGCTCATCTTCACTACATCTGTGAAATTCTCAAATCAGCCTACAGTCAATTTGTTTTAGTTTAATCCTTAAACCCTCAAACAAAGGTGGCCCACACCACCCTCCCAGCTTGTTATATACCTTCTATATACCTAATTGCACAATTAATTTCTATACATAGCGGGCACCCGCATGTGCCCAGATGAACTTTCCGGTTCCATTAAAATCTGTTCAGGCTCATTCTAAATTTTCATTATCATTTATGGTCCTGCATCCAGGATTCTTTGTGAATCTCTGCGATAAAAAGCCTCTTTTTCTCTGGCGTTCAGGATATTTTTGGGCTTCCTCTTCAGTACTCCATCTCTACAACACTGCCCGTCTTGTACCCATTGATTGCAATCATTCACCATGTCTCATTCAAAAGCTTTTCAGAACTTCCTTTTATCTCCAACATTTCCAGTTAGCCCCGATGAGCTCTCTGTTGTTTCATGTGACAGTGGCAATTTAGTGCAGCACATTATCAAAGACTCAAAATAAAAATATGCACTGTAACACTACTTGAAAAGAGAAATCATTTTCTCATATTTGTGCTCCACTTCACAAACTAACTTAATGTTTGAACCTGTCTTTACAATTTTGTCTCTTCCGCCCACCAACAGAGCATCTGCTGTATATTCCTCCATTCCGTCCTTAAAATATCATTTGTCACATGATTGTGAAAAAAAAGAGTTTTGATATAAGTTGTCGCTCTCGTTAACCTAACTAAGTAATCATCATCCCAAATTGTACCATTCATGGATTGTAAAAAGACAGTGCAGTTATGATCAAAACACTACAATGAAAGCAAACTACTGCAGATGCTGGAAATCTAAAACAGAAAATGCTGGAGAAGTTCAGCAGGTCTGGCAGCACCTGTGGGGAAAAGAAATACAAGAGTTTCTCAACTTAGTACTGAAGAAGAGTCATACCAGACTCAAAACATTTATTACCACACCGTTCCTGGAACAACTCGCCTCTCAGTGCAGATTTGCTGAAATATTGACATCCTTGAACCTTTAAAAGGCTGTTGTGCACCCAGCTGAGCCCCACAGTGGACCTGCACAGTTCCTGACATTTGGACATGGCAGATTGGGGAACTTGGCAGCCCACCTGGCTGGCAGGCTCCCAGAACTCCATAGGGGAATGCACCAATGCAGAAGTTCCTCCAGCAATGGAGGCCATAGCATAAGATAATGCCAACCTATTCCAAGGTTGCCATCAAGGATTAAAGCAGTCTCAGCTATTTGGAGGAATGCACAGTACTGTAGGAAGGTCAAAGTCTTTCTCCACTCCATGACATTACATGCCATCATCTTTTCTCCAATACTCAACCCTCCTTCTCTTTCTGTACGATCACATTCACCTTCCACCAAGGCTCATACTCTTGTCACCCTCAATACTGCCTGCAACATCTTCCCCATCCTCTGTCACTCATCCCAAACCCAAAGACTAATAATCCTGCATGTCTTCTCTGCTGCTTCCTCCCTCACTTGGGACACTTCCCCTCCTTCACCAACAATAATAGCTGTGTCACCCATTTTCATCTCCTATAAATACTTGCCTCTTTCTCTTATTCCAGGAGGAAATCAGGCTATGAAAAGCAGAAATGTCAAGATGGGAGGTGTGCTGCTTACCATTCACCCCTTACAGCCAGAGGGGCTCCTGACCTTGACTGTGTAGGGTAGGGCCTGGTTTTATATTGGAGTTCGCCTTCGACTTACTGTGCCAGAACCCAAGTGAAGGCCATCACCGTTGATTTGACTAGAGCATGCTGAAAACTATGACAAGTTTCCTGCTTTTGTGTCTGCACTAAATGGCATAACAAGACATCAGTAATGTGACTCTGGTATCTCTAGCTAAGGATGCAAAGCACACAAAGGCAAGTGAAAGGATGCTGTGAACATCCAGGAAGGCTCAGAGTGAAAGAGCACAATGATAGCAAACAAAGAGCTGGGAGATGCAGCTTGATTCAGTCCATGCGCTGGTTGTACGTTCCTGAGAGCACAGTGTCCTTGCTGCAGCTTTACAACAATATTTGTCGATGCAACCTTACAACACAGCATTAAAGTGCAGAAGAGTATTGCAAATTGGGTAAGTCAGTCATTCCGAGCAAGCAGCACAACAAAAAGTGAGACGGTGCTATATAAATCCCATCGTTTACATGCGTTATTTTTAAATGTTAGATGCTGTAAGCTTGGATTTCTCATTGTCTTGCCTCGTCTTTCTAAACTCCGACACAGCTCACTCTAAAAGATGGCATTGACTGAAACTATTGACCACTTCTGCCTTTCAGGGAAGGACAGGGCTCTTTTGAAAATATTATGTGGGCATTGGTAGACCGTCTTTCCCAGCTGCCCAGTCCAGCTTTACACACCAGGTGGTGCAGACAGCACCAGCATTCAGTGTATGTAAAGAGGTCACAGCCACCATGATCTAACAGGATTAAAATGACACCTAAAATATGCTATCACCACATCAAAATTTTCTCCCTTGTCCCCAATGTCGCTCTCTGCACATGCAACTAACGACACAACTTTATAATTAACACAAGATTTCTCCCTTTTATCTGGAGCTAGCAACTAATTGGTTTTGCAGTGTCTGAAGTTAATAATTGACTTGCAAGTAGTTCTGTAACCGTGGTGATTGTTTTGAAGAATAGCTGTTGAATGAGTGCTTGTGTACTCTAATGGAATTTTGTTTATTGTAGAGATGTGTTTGCAATCCAGTATGGTAAATAATGGGGGTCTGAAAAAGGTTTGTTAGAAATTTGCTCTGTTTTAAGTTGAAGGGGAAACACTTATCACTGAGAGAGAGACTTTTGGTTTCATGTTTAAATTTGGATGGTGAAACAGGATGGCTGTATAGGGAAGTACTCCCAAGAAGAGGATCTGTAGTGAGCTAGGTCCTTAGGGTAAAGGGTCTGTGTTAGTTACAGACCAATTAAAAGCCAGAAGTGATGATTTAAGTTGATTATGTTGAAGCTTAAGTCTGTGACATCTCCAACAGGAAAACACTATATGCAATTCCAGTTTAAAAGTTGAAGTCATAAGTGACTTAAACCAAAGGCGTTAGATACAGGGATTCTGGGGTATTATACGAGAAGTGTTTTGGGTACTATACCAGGAGTGGTGTTTTGGGGGCTATACAAAAGTGTTCCTGATCTTTTTACCTCCCAAATTGGCCTGCAGGAAAAACTTACTCCTTTTCACCACCTTAGCATTTCAGCATTAGGACAGAAGGTCCATGGATGGGTTCCTTGACTTGCCAATTAGAACCCTAAAGTGGAAAATTAATGGCCACTCAAGAACCTCAATTTGTCACACTCCAGTAACCAAGAAAGGTGGCTAATTTTTCCAACTGGGAAACCATGGCAACCAGCCTGTCAAGGTGGGAGCATGCCTCCAAGTGCCCCAATCCGAGGAAAATCAGAGACATAGGTGTCCTCTGAAAACCACCCCTGGCAGTTGCCACTAAACCCCACCCCCACATAATCAAAGGAAAAATGACATACTGGATATCCCAATGAGTAGCTCTTGACTGGCATACTTTAGGACCCAGAAGCTGTCTACTTCCAATTGGCTGGCAGCTCCTTACAACCTTGGTCACCAACATCAAGGTCTGTGATAGAACAAGATACTCACTCTCAATGATTTGCCAGCTCTTAATGAGCTCATGGGCAGGCAATTGGCTCTCAACAGACGGGGTTGGGACAACCCTGGTGGGAATAATGTACTGAAAAATCAAGTCACACTATTTCACAAGTCACTAAGTGTGTGAAATATGAACTATTCAAATCTCTAGGATGGTTAATTCCTGACTTTGACCACAACCTAAATAAGAAGTAGAAGCTGGCACCAGGTTTCAATGAACACAAAAGCAAAGAAAACTAAAACAAAAACTTATCCTTTAGCATACGGCAAAACAAATAATTAATAACATGCAACCTTGAACTATATTCTCTTTAAATCCAAAGATCACCACATTGATTCATACGTAGGTTGATGAGGCTGATGAAATAAGCAGTTTTTTTTTTAATGAAAATGGGGGGTCAAAAATAAGGGCAAAAAAGCCACAAAGGTCTGTAGTGCAAAAAGTGAAACCAAAAGGGCTGGAATGAGATGACTTTCTGACTTTCAGTTTTGGCAATTATATCATGTTGTTGCAGAGAAAGAGACAGAAAGCAACAGCACCATCCACCTATTACCCGCCACCCCTGAAGAAAATTTATGGGAAAGCTCTGCTAATGTTATTTGGCTATCTTAGGAAAGTATTAACATATCAATCGCAAGACTACAATGAAAACAGTTCTATTTGCTCATAAAAATACAATAATTGCACCAAATGAGGGGGAGCAAGATTGCAGTGTTTATAATACTGTCTTGGTAAATAGATCTAGAGAATGTCCGTATGGCTGGTTGACTTCAATTAAAACGTGGAATTTAAAAGCTTGCACCTACAAAAGTGACCATAAGACTGTTTTGAAACAGCAACTTGCTTACTAATTTTTGTCTGAAAAGGAGAGAAACCTGCCATCTTTACCAAATCTGTCCTACACTAAAACTAAAACAGAAATTGCCAGAGAAACTGAGCAGGTCT
>JAHRHZ010000140.1:34396523-34438605 GCA_024137785.1 Ginglymostoma cirratum | reverse complement strand
AGACCTGCTCAGTTTCTCCTTGTAATTTCTCCATTTGTTTCAGATCTACAGCATTCACAGCTCTTTTTCCTTCTTTTATTTTACAGTCCTACCCCAAATGGGGTTGCCCTCTGAAATTCCCTTAACTTTCAGGTGTAGGAATGCAACTGGGGATGGGCAATAGCTACAACACTGGGACTAATTCACATTCCAAAAAAGATTGAAGAACTGAGAAACTCAAAGTAGAGTCCCCAAGAGAAGCAGTCAAGGTAAACATCGAAGATTCAGACATGGGATAGGGAGAAGAGAGACAGAGACAGACAGATTACCATATTCTGGAGAATCTGGACGAATCGCTAATGCTGGAACTCCCAAAAGCAATGGCTTACCAGCTAAGTTATATTTGACTCTGAAACTAGATCGAGCTAGTCCTGCTAGATGTGCACTAACAGCATGTCAGAATCCATAGACAAAGGTATCATCACACTCATAAACAAAAGTAGAAGGGGGAAAAGAGGAAGACGTTAGAAATTGGTGACCCTTTTCACTGCTTAACATGGATGAGAAAATTCTGTCCAAGATTGAGTCACCTCTGCGTTCATAACCCACACTGATCAGATTTGTACTGTACTTTGCATGAAGGTCTTGCTAAGTCTTGCAGTACTCAGGCCAATGACGGCCTACATGCAGAAAAAGGGAGTAGACACCTGCCTCATTAATTTGAGCAGGAGAAGATAATTGACAGAATATCACACACATACGCAATGGATGTGCCCAAAACATGGGAATTAGAGGAGGAAATCTGCATTTTGATTTGTGTTCTGCACAAACATTACTAGCCCAGCTTCAAGTTAATATGTAGGATTCAAAAACAAAAATCTGATCAATTTTGGAATCAGACAGGATTGTCCTCTCTTCTTACTTGTTCATGTGCTGTTTCAAACTTTTGTTGAAAAAAAAGTTAAGCTCCCTTTATTCTTTTAAACTGAAAAGTCAAGCTTCCTCAGCATTGTCCCTATCAAATACTCCTAGGACAGGGACAACACAGGGTTAGATATAGCATAAAGTTCCTTCTACTCTTTTAAACTCAAAGTTACAAAAATGGTTAAACAGCTCCTGATAGGGGTTCTATAACACAAATACAAACTAACGGTCAACTAAAACCCATTTAAGGAAATGGACACTTACTAAAGTCAAAATAACGTCATTTGGGGTGACAATGCATTCCTGCCCACATCGTACCTACTGCTTGTGAAAGGCCTGTTGTTTTGAACTTTTTAAGCTGAGTCCATCTGGAGGGGTGTAGGTTCAAGAAGGGTGACTATCTTAGGTAATGGAAATACACAGGTCAAAGCCTCCTTCTACATTGACAATGTAGCTGTATTTTGCTTTGATTCAGTATCAGTGAACAGACTAACAAGCACGTGTGACCTCAAGAGCCAAAATATTTGCACCAAGAGTGAGATAATGTTCTTTAGGAACGGTGCTGACCAATCCTGTGACCCTTCCACCATCAAAGGCAGAAGGGAAAAGTAACAAAAACTGGAAGGAGCATATCACCGTGGTAAAAGTTGGCAACTGAGCATCTGGGAATAGTGTTCTCACTCCATTCTATGCAGGAACCTGGTCTTCGGGTATGAGGCACCCTCAGTGTTGCTAGAAGTGGTACAATCTGTCTCATACTCTGTTTCTGTATTGTGACAAACACCTAAACAATCTCCCAATTTGTCGATCAAAAGTGGACAGTGCCATTTAAGCGCACATTGTTTAGATCTTGAGATTAGTGGAAAAGGAAATGCACTTAACTGTACATGTATCCTTGGTACACAAAGCTAAAATTTTGCCAGAATGGACAGAGGGGTGAGGTGAAAATGACAGAATTTGCCCGGAATTGCATGTTGTCCTCCTGACTCCAGGTGTTTGTGTGGAGTGCAATTGGGACAGGACAGGGCTCATGCACGGTTCCTAGAGGCAGCTGGCCATTTAAACAATGAGTCACCTCCATAAATAAAATTATATTTTGTAATCACTGGTGTCTGGAAATAGGATTGTGGAGATTAGAGCTGGTAAAGCAGGCCCGTTCTCAGTTCATTTCATTGAGAAAGATGGAGTATCTTAGCTCTCCAAAGAATCCCCTAACAAATATGATGCCAAGGTATCTTAGGGGTGGGTATTGAAGGATCCTTTGGGTGAATGGTAGATGCAAAATAGCCCTTCGGAGATTGTGAAACATAGAGAACATTGTGGACAATTCGGGCATAAACCCACATGGAACTGTCCACCTTGTCAAGAGTACACATCTCAAAATGTAGGTGTTACCATTGACCAGAAACTGAATTGGACCAACCATACACATACTTGGCTAGAAGAGCAGGACAGAGGCTGGGAAGTCGATGGAGTGTGCCATATTGACTCTTGAAAACCAGCCCACCAAGTATAAGGCGGGTGATAGGATATTATCCGCTTGCCTGGATTCGTGCAAGTCCAACAACACCCAAGACATTCAACAACCATTCATGACAAAGCAGCCCGCTTAAATGGCAGCTTTACTAACACCTTCAATGTTCATTCCCTCCACCACCAGTGTCAGCAATGCGTATCATCACTTAAGATTCTTTAGACAACAAAATCTAAACCTGTGATCAGACAAGGACAGCAGATACACGAGAACTGTATGCCATCACTTCACTGTCATTGGAGCAAAATTCAGAAACCCGTTTCCCAAGAGTACTGTGTGCGTACCTACACCACATGAACTACATAGGAACACACAAATGTCGGAAGTAGGAGTGGGAGTTGGCAATCCAGCCCTTCAAGCTCGCTCTGCCATTTGACATGGTCAGGGCTGATCTTATGCTGGTCTCATTTCCACTCTCCTGCCTGCTCCCCATAGCCCTTTAGCCCACTTTTCTTCAGAACTACAGCAGTTCAAGAAGGCAATTAACCACAACATCACCTTCTCAAGTGCATTTAGGGATAGGCAATAAATTGCCCAGCCACCTACATCCTGTAACTGAATAAAAGATATTATAAATGACAGTATTTTTGTCAATACTGTAGTTTGTAATACAGAAAATGTAATAAATAGGTCTTTTTTTCTCATATGTGCATGGGTACTTGTAAATCTTTTTGGCTCATTCGTACGACTTGGGCACTTTTGTACATAGCATGGCTGGAAACTGAAGATCCTTTAGTCTCTGTTCAACAATGAGCACTGCAAATTTTATCTGCAATTGTAAACATAGGAGCTGCAGCATTCAAAGAAATGGATTTGTTTTGCACTTAATATAAACTCAATTTTGAACAGTCATCTTTTATACATTTTACAAGCAAAAGTATATTTTTGGAAAATAAACTTGGTCAGCAACACCCACATCCTATGAATGCATTAAAAAAATACAGTATTGCACTGTTCAGCCAGTTTTGAGGTCAGTTTGTGCTTTGTGTTGCAGTGGGTAATCTCATTGAGCTGTAATTCCTGGCAGGGTCTGAAACTTCACACGTGTGCAAATCACTATCAATGTTGGTGGCATCAAGCAGAGGGTTCCCGATATTGTTTGTACGGGATCATTTATTTTACATTTCTCACCTTCCTTCCCCACTCTACCGCCAATCCATTTCCTTTTTGCTACATCTCCCCTCAAATTGCGCATTCCTTAGTTAATTTTTTTTAAAAACAAAAAAAAACAAACGCTCAGTTCACTGGAGGTAGAAATTAGCAGTTTTGCATGACTCAGGCTCCAAAGGGTGGACCCTCCTAATCTTCAGTGGGTACTACTGCACTGATTACAAAGCTAAGAAAAGGAAATTCATTGTGTGGAGACTCACAGGAATAGGACAATTAGTTGGCTCTTTCTAGAAATCTGGAGCTGTAATAAGACTATATATTGTCACTTCTGTACTTTTACCCTTCCAAGCAAATGGAATGTTGGCAATTTATGCCTTTATGTGTATCCTTTCTAGCTGTTAGATGAAAAAGTAAGTAAAAACTCTCGTCTCACTTCAGGTTCCACTGCAAATTTTGCAATTGAGCCATTTGAGACAATCACAAAAATAATCTGCAGTATTCTCAGTTCTCACTTATATTTAATGATATTCTGATGTGCTAATCTGCATATTATATGCTCTAAAAAAGAAGTGTCCACGTTAAATGTGTTTGTCTTGTCAATGTTGTGCTACATTTCATCATATCATTACAGAAGATAGTAGGTGGAATCTTATTAAAGCAAAGAAGGTGTCATGACCAGTGAGAGAGCCAGCAAAAGATCTGCCCTGCCTTACCAAGGAAGGTCTTTCAAACCATACACCAATCAGGTAATAGTGAAACTGCTGGTGAGACATCCCCTAGAATCAAGACCCCAGGGGTGGAATTCATGCCCAGCATGAGTTATGACCAATCAGAGCTCAGCAGCACTTCTGCTCAACCAAAGAAGAGACCTTGGCTGCTAACAGAATAGTACCCAGGAGTAGAGGAGATAAAAGGTACTGCAGATGCTGGAGAATCCGAGATTACAAGCATGGGGCTGGATGAACACAGCAGGTCAAGCAGCATCATAGGAGCAGGAAAACTTGACGTTTCGGGCCTAAACCCTTCATCAGAAATGGGGGAGGGGAAGAGGGTTCTGAAATAAATAGGGAGAGAGGGGGAGGCGGATAGAGGATGGATAGAGGAGAGGATAGGTGGAGAGGAAGCAGACAAGTCGAAGAGGCGGGGATGGAGCCAGTAAAGGTGAGTGTAGGTAGGGGGGTAGGGAGGAGATAGGTCAGTCCAGGGAGGTCGGACAGGTCAAGGGGGCGGGATGATGTTAGTAGATAGGAGATGGGGGTGTGGCTTGAGGTGGGAGGAGGGGATAGGTGAGAGGGAAAACAGGTTAGGGAGGTGGAGATGAGCTGGGCTGGTTTTGGGATGCGGTTGGGGGAGGGGAGATTTTGAAGCTTGTGAAATCCACATTGATGCCATTGGGCTGCAGGGTTCCCAGGCTGAATATGATTTGCTGTTCCTGCAGCCTTCGGGTGGCATCACTGTGGCATTGCAGGAGGCCGAGGATGGACATGTCATCTGAGGAATGGGAGGGGGAGTTGAAATGATTCGCGACTGGGAGGTGCAGTTGTTTGTTGCGAACTGAGTGCAGGTGTTCTGCAAAGTGGTCCCCAAGCCTCCGCTTGGTTTCCCCGCTGTAGAGGAAGCCACAACGGGTACAGCGGATGCAGTATACCACATTGGCAGATGTGCAGGTGAACATCTGCCTGATGTGGAAAGTCTTCTTGGGGCCTGGGATTGGGGTGAGGGAGGAGGTGTGGGGACAGGTGTAGCACTTCCTGCGGTTACAGGGAAAAGTGCCGGGTGTGGTGGGGCTGGAGGGGAGTGTGGAGCGGTCCCAGGGTCATGGAAATCCAAGAAATTGATGTGTCAGGGGCTGGCTGGGGAAGATCTCAGGTGGGATTAGAGGGGAGGGGTGCCGTGAATTTGCCTCCAACAGGGTGGTTTACAATGCCTAAGTTGTTACCTCCAATAAGAAATGGAGTGTGGATATCGGAGTATTAAAGAATCCGATGGACATTTATTACAATTGTTTACTCTGTACCAACATTATATTCCTCAAGCATGCAAGTGTCTGGGCTAACATTAAATTATTATGTAACAGGATGGGTATATGCTTCTAAGAAAGTATCATGCTTTATGTGATTGGAGGTATGGTGAAGTATGATAACTTTATAGCCTCAGCTCACATGCCATGTTACAGGGACGATGTCATGAGCATCCCTCTTAAGGCTAGATCAATGTCCTGACCACGAGACATTATACAAAAGGAAGATTGGAAGCAAAGGCAGGAGGAGTGGCTTCTAACAGGCAAATCTCTCCCATGCCCAATTACCAGCTCCTAGATCAGACACTGACTGTCTTTGTTTAATGCAAGCTCCTTTCCTCTGGGGTGACTCTTTGCCTGCAGAGTAGCACAATCAGGAACGCTGCATGGACAAAGTCTGCCTGCAATGGAGTTAAAATGTTTCCTCTTTTTAAAATAGTGCCTGTGTACATATGTTATGACACAACTCCATGGCCATAACATCCTGAGGTGGGACTTGAACCCAGACCTTCTGGCCCACTACCACTGTGCCACAAGACCCCAGTCCCAGCATGGCAGGCTGAAACTGTCAAATGTTCATTGATTGAGGCCCTTAAGTGGCCAATTAGCATTGAGGCAGGAAAAGCAAAACAGAAATAGCTGGAGAAACTCAGCAGGTCAGGCAGCATCTGTGGAGAGAGAAAACAGAGTTAACGTTTCAGGTCCAGTGACTCTTCTTCAGAACTGCAAGCAAAAAGGGCCTTCCCATACAGGACTTACTTTTGGTGACGATGAGAAGATGGCTGGATTTGAGTAAGCCACCAGCCTGCCTAATTGGGTGTCCTTCTTGTTCCAACCTTGCCAGCTCAGACAGAACAAAAGTAGGCCATTCAGCCCCTCATTCTGATTATCCCAGCTAATCTCAGCATTTAACTCCAGATCTCTACCATTTATGTACAAGACAGTACTTCTTGATTCCCATCCTAAATAGTTCAACTCTAAATTTTCAGAACTTATCCCATTATTCCTGACTAACATGTCAGAGAATTTGGCTTTACTATATGTACCTGTCGTCAAGTTCATTTGAGATCATTTCTCAATTTCCATTAAATGAAAATGAAATGGAACATTTTGGGTGGCACAGTGGCTCAGTAGTTAGCACTGCTGCCTCACAGTGCCAGGGACCCGGATTCAATTCCAGCCTCGGGCGACTGTCTGTGTGGAGTTTGCATATTTTCCCCATTTCTGTGTGGGTTTGCTCCGGTTTCCTCCCACAGTTCAAAGATGTGCAGGGCAAGTGGATTGGCCATGCTATATTGTCCATAGTGCCCAGGGATGTTTAGGTTAGGTGTGTTAGACATGGGAAATACATGGGTAGGGGAATAGGTCTTGATGGGATGCTCTTCGGAGGGGCAGTGTGGACTTGTTGGGCCGAATGGCTTGTTTCCACACTGTAGGGAACCTATGAAAACCCCAATCCACAAAATGGGGTTGAACTTTACAGATTCTTAAAAAAGAACAATTATTGTGATTTGCAGTAACAAAATTTTCAAAATATCTTTCTTCTCCTGTTGTTTTGCCAATTTGCAACAAATGGCTATAATAATGGAGATGTGCAAACTAACAGTAACATAAAAACACTGATAATGTATACTCATGAGCAATCAAATGCAGGAACCAGACTCTGTTTTCCTTAGGACCCCAAGAATGGCAACTTAATTATGTCTTCTTGGAGTCAGTTAATTGATCAGGGAGTTAATGTCTCACCATGCACTAAAGGTGTTATTGTGAGATACTAATCATATACAATAGGGAGGCACCAGCTCAGTCCTGATTTTAGCCAAAGGTATCACTGGTGTAGTGGACACACAAGTTGTTCTCAGAATCCAGTGTTGGTAAGTCTTCAGACAATGACATTGGATCAGGGAACAAGGTGAAGGTTGCTTGCAATGTGCCATGCGATCATCTGTCCGGTAGGTACCTGAAAGCTAACTTTCTGATTGAACATTACACATGTAAATAATGATTATTCATTTTCTCCTGATCAAAAGCTCACTATTTCTGCAATTCTATCCAACAAGTGAAAAGAGTAAGTCAGAGCAGCCTAATCAAACATTAGTAATACTATGGCTCGTTGGCTGTCACATCACATGATTCAAAAACATAGACTACTTTCCCTTAAACGTATATATCCTTTGTTGAATTCCCAACTTAAGTAATGAGCCTGAACACGAGTAGAGGGCAGTTCTGCGTCTCAAACCCATGAATTAGAATATGTGTATCTTGCTAACCCTCATCAAGTTGAGCTACTGATATAGTTGGGCAGCACGGATTAAAACCAGACTGCACCATTATTTCACCATTTGGTTATACACATACGTATGTGAGAAAGAAAAATCTCTGCGAACAGGACAGCAGGAAGAAGGCCGGAAGGCTGACAAACTGTACAGCTTCATCGCTACCTTCACTCCTGGGTCTGTGTGACTAAGGGGGTTTTAAGTTGATCTTTTGGGGAAACTGCAAAGAGAGACCTTTATTACAATTAAGATTTCAAAAAAGTATTCAGAACCTGGTGGGCTGAACAGTGAATCTTAAACACATGCCTGAATTAATTTCATGATTTTCTCAGTTTTGGCGCATCTTCTTTATTCTTTGCTTTAAACTAATATTGCAACCTACATTTTGAGATATAGATCTAGAGTACCTTCGGCTGTGGGTGTCTGCATATGCAGTCTCCCAGGGGCTGCTTGTTCCTTCTCTAAGTACAAGTCTTCGACACCTTGCATACAGGAACTGTTATTTGCATCTGTGCATTGTAGGTTCTCAATTACAGCTCTCCAGTGTAGTGTGGCCATTCTCTTATTGATGTGGGGAGTCATGTCAGCAATGACACCATGATTTACATGAGTGTCATCATAAGACAATAAACATTTTTGACTTGTAGCTTTTTTTAAAAAAAATCCATACCACTAAAACATATATAGGTTCAACACAAGTTTTGTCCAAGCAAACCCTGTGCATTCTCAGGTTGGTATTGGTCTACAGATGGGACTGAAGGTACAAATTGACTTTCTTTTTGCTCCTGATAGGAATGACTGAGTTTCACAAAAACCAGATGCCCCTCCTTTGATGCGGCTAGCACCTGAGCAAAGTCAATGAATATTTGTCAACCACAGAGAATCAGAATTAAGTTCAATCCTGCAATTTAATTATTCACAGATCCATTCCAACAATGACAATCAGAATTGTAAACACTGATTTTAACACCATCCTAGCCCAGAGTCCTGAGAATTGTAGCACCCTCGCTGTTATTCTAATTAAGCTCAAAGTCAAGAATGAGCAAAGATCAAATCTGAGACGTTCCCGATCTATATTATTCCATTACACTAGACAGAGCTGTACATACTATGTATTCTACTTGCATATTCTTAATTGAATATGACTGGGCTCCCTAATGGGAGTTACAATGTTGGAGGAATTGCACTCTAGGGATTCCTCGTTTTAGATTTAACAAACATTTTTAAGAGAAACTTTCAGATATGGAACTCAATTCTATTGTCAATCCTTTTTTCTCCCCCAGGAGTCATCGGGATTGACTCCGCACATTGACAGTATTCTACTTCAGGACAATCTGATCACAATAGAAAACCAGCAAGGATTTACTCATCTCTTTTATATAGAACTTTCACTGCAAATTGTCTCCTGAGAAACAGGACAACAAAAGAATATAAACTACAACTGCTGTTTAGTCAAGTTTTCACTGCAGAATCTTGTGAACATGAAAGATTAATGCATCACCTTTATAATTACTAGCTCAAAGAAGTAAATAATATTTGTTTTGGTTCAGGCTATAATTGCTACACAAAGTTAAATTGCCACTATGATTTCCTCCTTCCCTATTCCAAGCAAAAAAAAATGAACTACTGTCTTGAAATGGATTTTGTTCCATTTTTTTGCAAAATGGAAGGATATTATGCTTCCTAACAAACATTATCATTGTTAACATTGGCAATTTTGGTGTTTTATGTCTTTCCAAGCATAAACAGCATCTTATTTATTGTAGGAAATACCAAAATAATCTATTAGTGAAGGTGAACTATATTAGTACCTTTCACAGACTCAGAATATTTTGAAGTGCTATACTCAGTGAAAACTACGAGCATTATCTGATGTTTATTTGTTGAAGGCTTCTGCATTCTGAGGCTGCGCAGTTAAACAGGAGGCACTTAAAAAGCCAGCAGTGCTTAAAATGGAAAAAGTCACCCAGTCCAGATGGGATGTAACTGAGGTTGCTGAGGGAAGCCAGGATGGAAATTGCAGAGAGCCTGGCCACAACCTTCTCATGCTTCCTAGATAGGGAATGCTGCCAGAGGACTGGAGGACTACAAACACTCCTCCGGAGATAAAAGGAGAGATGGGTAAACCTGGAAACTGTAGGCCAGGATGTTGGTGGTATGGACATATTTAGAGATCCAAATAGGGACATTGACTCTCATATTTCTCCAAATGTCAATCAATCAATGCTGGCCAGTACAGATTAAAAGTTATATTGTATTCAATAACATAATGTGGAGCTGGAGGAACACAGCAGGCCAGGCAGCAGCAGAGGAACAGGAAAGCTGATGTTTCAGGTTGGGATCCTTCTTCAGAAAAAAACTCATTTGAAGTATTCCATGATAATGGAAGGGTTGAGGAGTGTGGTGCATTTACGGTTGGATATTGAGACTTTCAGAAGATGTTTGACAATATACTGTATAATTGACTTGTTAGCAGAATCAAAGCCCATGGGACGAAAGGGGCAGTGATCATAGGGATACAACATTAGCTGTTGAATAGAAAGCAGAGTTATGGTAAATATAGAAAAACAGTTAAGTTTCCCACTAGAGGGAAGCATAGAAACACAGAGGATAGAAGCAATAGTAGGCCATTTGACCCGTCGAGCTTGTTCTACCATTCATTATGATCATAGCTGAGCATCGAGATCAATACCCTAATTCTGCCTTCCACCATCCCCCCCACCCCATATCCCTTGATGCCTTTAGCCACAAGTTATATCCATTTCCTTTCGGAAAACTCACAAAGTTTTGGCCTCAACTACTTTCCCTGGTGGTGAATTCCACATGCTCACTACTGTAGTCTCAGGATGAACAAATTTCTCCTTACCTTAGTCCTTATCCTTAGATCATAATTTCAGGCTCTGGATTCCCCAACCCCCAAACCCATCATTGCCTCCTGCATCTAACCTTCTTAGTCATGTTAGATTTTATAAGTTTCTGTGAGTTCCCCCTCATTCTGCTAAACTCCGGGGAATATAATACTAAATGATTCCATCTCTCCTCATGTGACAGTCCTGCCATCACAGGAATCAATTTGGTAAATCTTCGCTGCACTCTGTCTACAGCAAGAGCATCCTTTCGCAGATAAGGAGACCAAAGCTGCATGCAATATTCCAGGCATGGCCTCACCAATTCACTGTATAGATTGTAGCTAGGCATCCTTGTTAGTGTACGGAAATCCTCTCGATATGAAGGCCAAAGTACAGTTTGCCTTCTTTACTGCCTATAGCACCTGAGCACTTACATTCAGCGAGTGGTGCATGAGGCACCCAGGTCTTGTTGAACATTGTCCCCTCTCAATTTACAGCCTAATAACATGTTTGCCTTTTTCTGCTACCAAAGTGGATAACATCACACATGTCCACTAAATACTGCATCTGCCATGCATCTGAATGCCACTTATTCAGCTTGTCCAAATCACATTGCAACATCTCTGCAACCTCCTCACAGCTCACCATTCCACTCACTTTTATGTCATCTGCAAATTCAGAAATGTTAAAATTAGTTCCCTCATCTAAATCATTAACGTATATTGTGAATAGCTGGGGTCCTAGTGCCGAGCCCTGCAGTAACCTACTAAACACTGCCTGCCATTCAGAAAAGACTCATGTATTTTTACTTTCTGTTTTCGGTCTGCTAACCACTTTTCTATCCATCTCAATAGTAGAGTCCTGCTTGGGTAAAATGTTGGGACCAGGGCTCTTTTTGATAAACATTTTGTAATTTAATTTGTCTTGGGTATACAGAAACACAGATTTCAAAATTTCAAATCAAATCAAGTGTAAAGGAAACAATAACAAACTCCAGGAGAATACAGATAGGTTGCTGAAATGGGCAGACAGGTGAGAGGGATGAAATTTAAGCAGGGAAGTGTGAAATCATACACGGTGGTGGGAAAAAACGAGCAAAGGTAATAACTGACTAGTATAATTTTAAAGTAGGTTCAGTACAGTGATCCGGAAGCACAGGTACACAAGTCATTGAAGCTAGCAGGACTTGTTGAGAGATGTGATATAAAGGGATACATGGTCCTTGGTCTTAAGCACAGTTATAAAGGGAAAAAACATGGAAGTTATGGTAAAATATTCACTTGTTAGGCTCTAGATACATCATTGTGGCCAATTCTGGACATCACTCTGTTGGAGGATGTCAAGGTCTTCGCTACAATGCAAAAGGAGACTTAGTCAATCAGTCCCAAGGATGAAAAGCTTCCAAAAGAGTACATATTGGGAGGGTTTAAACTTTGAGTAGAGAAGGTTAAAAACATAAATTTGGCAGTGTTCAAAATCAAGAAGAGAGAGTCTTCATACAATAAACAAGGAGAAATTTTTCCCACAGCTGTACAGATGGGTTCAAAGTTCATAGATTAAAAAGGTGATTGAAGTGTCAGAGGCAACATAAGGAAAACATGATTCAACAAAGTTATAATCTCAAAAAGGTACTGGCTGAAAAGATTCAGTGATAACTTTTTGAAGGATGTTGGATAAATACTTAACGAGGTAGAAATTGCATGGCTACGTATTGAAGAGTGAGGAGGACTCATTGAATAATTCTGCTAAACAGCCACAGACATAATGGGCTGAGTAGCCTCCTTGTGTACTATACCAGAGTATGATTTGGGAGCCATTACCAATTACTTGTCATTACCAATAAAAAGATTATGCAGATAGATACATTTCCTTGAGAAAATGTGAGGATACCACTGAACCAAACCTTTGTGTCATGGATTGGTGCAATACATGCTTCCTTTGCAACTACCCTATCTATCAGATAGTAGGTTCCCAATGTTTGTCAGAGGACATGTTTATCAAACAAACAGGGCATCGGTCATTTCAACATACCTACCTGAAATTGGTTAGAAATCATTATTAGAGGAGACCAGAGTAATGGTTCTCAGTATGGAGGACTGTAAATATATATTTGGTACAAGGTAAATAGCAGCAGGAAAATGGATGACAAGGTAAGTATCAAAATAGAATAAGTTCAGTCAATCTCTGCACTATCAGCAGTTATTTTTCCATCTGTCCTGAAACACATATTGACGTTTGGCTTCTGTGCCACTTTTTCTCCTGATATGAACAGTCAGCAATTAGCAAGTGGTCCAATTTTGCGCAAATCTAGTCTTTACCCGGCTGGAATCTGAACACTGGATACTGAATATTATTTAGAAATTAGTATTGGCAGTGCTTTTTTGCCCCTTTGGTATATCGTTAACCTTCTTGATTTTGATTTGCATTAGAGAATTACGTAACACACTTTTGAAATTTGAAACAGTATTAATTACCTTGAATTCTTGAACTATGAATGCTACCATGTTCAGTTGACTTACTGTTTAAAAGATATTTCTCTTGCAAAATGTTTATCATTTACTTATGCTGCAACCAGGAAATAAAACACTTCTTAAAGTTGAATGGATAGATATTGTGAAGGACAGAGGTGATGTTGTGCCTAGGGTTCTGTTGGGAGCATATCTGTCTCTGAATCAGAAGATGGCAGCTTTTAAGTTCTCTCCAGGACCTGAAGCATAAAATATTTAGCCTGACAGTGGTACAGCACGGATATTGGTGCAGCACCAGAGGGACCGGCTTTCAAATGAGACAGTGGGCCAAAGTCTTGTCAGCTCTCACAGCTCAAGAAGGGTAAGGCAATGTTCTAGCTAAAATTCAATCAATTAATATCACAAAAACCGATTATATTATCATTACTTCATTGCTGTTTGTGGGACCTTGTCGTATGCAAACTGCCTGTCTGCCTGTTTCCTACATAAATACTTCATTGGCTGTAAGATGTTTTGAAATGCCTGGCAGTCATGAAAAGGTGATATAGACTTGCATTTATCTTTCTAATCTTTTACATTGACAAATGTATCAATAAACAAAGGGTTAAACTTGCTGATTCCTCTAGGCGGCAGCACAGATCATATGGATTATGCAAATGTACTTTACATAATCTATGGCTAAATGGCACCATGTAAACGATAGATAAATTGGATGGAATTAAAAACAGTTCTTTCTCAAAAAAAGTTCAAATGTCCACCAAATGAAACAAACTGGAGCAAGTCCTTGTTTTGTTTCAATGTTGTGTTTCACATTAACAACAGTAGAACTCAGCTTTCAACAAATCCAGTCAATGACAATTTAAAGAACCAATCATAGGCATCGGATCACTGCCTGCCCACCAATGCACTCTGACCTCGAGGTCAAGGAGGCAGATTGTGATTGGAACACATATTGGTGTGTCTGCCTGCATTCAGGTTGACAATTGGTGTCTTTAAATATAATCAATTTGTGTCAATAAGTGTATATGGATTATTATTCCTTCATATTTCAAGTGCAATTACAAACAAAAATAGCCTCCAAAGTGCAATATGCAGAACTCCAGTAGATGGCACTTGCTTTAAAGACTCTTCTGCCAAATTCATGACCTGTTCAATTAATTTCTTATTACTCCAGTCAGCAAGTTAAGCTCACAATCAGTCCAACTAAAACAAAGTTCTTGGATGATGCTTTCGCAATGTGACGACAATCCTGGCACACTATGACATTTTCATTCAGGCCACCCAAAAAGGAAAATTATATTTCCACTATATTCTGGGCCATCATCCACAAGTTTCTATTTGATTTTAACACTAACGCTGCATTCTGAAGTATGAGGCCTTCAATAACATTTGCTGACAGATTTAAATCCATATTTTCTCTGATGCAGCTTCCTCAAAAATTTTGTTCTTTCATCACTTCCTTCCCCTAACCCATTCAAAACTCACCACAGTTTTAAATGAAGATGCCGATTCTGTCACCAAATATTTTCTTCTGTTGCTAAAATGGATGGATCCATCTGACTGGTACTGACTAATATGTTCACCACTCAGCTATCTGAATTGCTGACACTGGGACTCCTGTGTGCTGCTAGACTAGCCACAGAAACACTCTCAAATTCCTCAGTTGCACACACATTCTTAGCACTGACCCCAGAACGCTGTTTGCAAAATGGAGAACTTCCCTAGGTTTGACAAATGGAGGTCTGTGACCCTGACAAGAAACAGCACACAAACAAAGCTCAAGACATAATTATATGGTACACGTTCTCTCTTTTAATCACTAGAATGTGGAAGCCAAGATAAGATTTAAATGCATTTAAAGTGCAAATACTCTAAATTAACTGTAATTATTCAGTCCATTTTCTTTTATACTCTCTTTGGGGAGCAAAAATATTCATTTGCAGCGATTAATCCAATAATGGTCCTAAACAAAATATTCCCCAGCTAGGATAGGGCTCCACAATCATCTAAACCTGCCATTTTATCCCTGAGAATTACACCTCAATTTAAAGACAAAACGTATGTCTTCGACTGGCCCTCAAACAGGAACCACTACTTTATGCAATAGATAACACTCAAAATCACCCCTAAAATATTAAGTTATCCCCAGACCTGAATGATGTGTGGTCACTTATTACAAACAGTCATAATGTACAAAATATTTTTCTAAAATGGTGTAGTTCAATTCAGATTAGATATCTGCGATCTTTTGGTAATTAGGCACCATAAAATAAAACAGCTATAATAGTGATGCATAAAATTAGGTGACAGAGAGTGGTGACAATTGAAGATCATATTTTAATGATGACAAATTACTCAAACTCTTATTACTCTTAGGGATCAGGCTATGTGATAACAAGACCTGGTGTGTGGGGTAGGGGGCTGGGACACAGGAGAGTTTAGGGCCTAAAATTATTGAGCTCAGAACATCTGCAGTTCTTTCAGTTTTTAAAAACATCACAGATTGGAATACACAAATCAGATGTGTTTCATGGAGCAATTTTTGCTTGTGTGGAGAATTGAGATGGTTTGGGACTGGAATTGAAGAAGTATCTCTCTCCCTGCTTTCTCTCAGCCTTTCAATCTCATTATTGGCTTATTCACCTGCGATTACTAACTCAAGACCAATCCATTAGACCCTATGCAAACTCACATACAGCCACTTACAGCGGGGTGAATTGGGTCCCCCAGCTTTTCAATCTCCTCACTTAACCATAAAGATTTAAAATGATCTTTTTAGCATGAAACTATATACCTTTTAAATAAAAATGTAATTAAACAGAGCGAATCACAAGGTTCTCTTGAGTGAATGAAAGAAAGAAAGAAAGAATGAACAAGTTGATTACCTACCTGAAAAGTGTAATAAAAAACACAACACTAAAAAGTACAAAGTTTAAAAAGAGATTTTTATTCCAAAAAAGGGAATATAAAATTTAAAGCCCTTAGAATGTTCTTGCTGTCTAAGGATTTAACCTGAGACCATGGTTGATTAGGGATGCACTATGTCAAATTTAACTGTGAGTATTATAGATTTGAGTATTCAATGATCACATGTTTCTTTCTTGTTTGAGTTGTCAATGGTACATTGTGTTTCAAAAGGCTGAGAGAAAGCAGAGAGAGAGATACTTCTTCAATTTCAGTCCCAATTCTCCACACAAGCAAAAATTGCTCCATGAAACACATCTGATTTGTGTATTCCAATGTCTGATGTGTTTAATAACCGAAAGAACTGCGGATGCTCTGACTTCAATACTTTTAGGGCCCAAACTCTCACATGTCCCAGCCTCCTATCCCACACACCAGGCCTTGTTATCACAAAGCCTGCAATTACACTACCTGTTGTTAGTCACTAATAGGCCCCATTAACAACTATTCACCCTCCCAGCCTGATTGTTATTAAGTCCTTCGTCCAACTGTCTTTCTCTCTTTTAAGGCTCTTTCCTATCATTTACTCCCTAACCCACCCACCACCCTATTTTCTGCATATAAACTGACGTTTACCCAGCCACCATCAGTTCTGAGGAAGGGTCACTAGACCCAAAATGTTAACTGTTCTTTCCATCACAGATGCCACCAGACCAGCTGAGCTTTTCCAGCAACTTTGCCTGATGTTTTTAAGCTGGTTAAAAAGGGCAGATTTTCATATCTCCAACATGAACTTTCCATAAAGATGTAAATGAAATTGGGGGCAGCATGGTGGCACAGTGGTTAGCCCTGCTGCCTTACAGCACCAAGGACCCGGTTCAATTCCACCCTCGGGCGACTGTCTCTGTGTGGAGTTTGCACATTCTCCCTGTGCCTGTGTGTTTTTCCTCCAGGTGCTCCAGTTTCCTCCCACAGTCCAAAGATGTGCAGATTAGGTGGATTGGCCAAGCTAAATTGCCCATAGCGTCAAGGGGTGTGTAAGTTAGGTGAATTACACATGGGAGAGGGTAGGGGGATGGGTCTGAGTGGGATACTCTTCAGCAGGGTGGTGTGGACTTGTTTGGCCAAATGGCCTGTTTCCACACTGTAGGGATTCCATGTTACAAATCAGATTGTCTGGTCAATCTGTTTGGTAATGTCAATTTCCATACTGACTGGCTCCTGTTTATGGACTTCATGAAGCCTGCCTCAAATTGTGGTCAGGTGATCACTGCAGCCATTTTACAGTCAACATTCCTTACTGTTTGAAGCTCTTTCAGGCCATGAAAATCTAAGGAAATTAAATCAGATGACAGAAGTCAAAGATTGCTAATTCATTTTGTGATGCTGTCACTTTAAATAGGTTATTCTGGCCTGGGTTTGTTTGGAGAGAGGTTGTGAAGACAGAGGCGCAAAAGTGTCTACTGGAGCCAGTCTAAATCAATCATTTAAGAAGTATTTAGGTTTTTTTTTAAAATCAGTTATAACAATGGAAAGGGAGTGGCCATTTCTCCCAGATCAGGCTTTTTAGTTTTTTAGTTGTAGGGTTAGAAGCTGTTTAGGTTCCAGAAGGGTTGCAAACTTCAGTAAATGATTCCTAACTGTGACTTTCTCTGAAACTTCTCTTGATGTTGTTCCTTCCTGGATTGGGAAGCTGCCTATAAGAATCTGTGTCCGAATTTACCTTTTTGCCAAGGGGTGTGTTTATGGGAAGTTACGATATTGGAACAGTTAATTAGTAACAGGTACTGTATTTATTATTTGGTTAAGTTTTCCACTAGTAAGTTATTCTAAATTTCCCTTCTTTTGTTTGTATTTTAACTACAGTGTTTAAATAAATCGTGTTCTGATTAACATTGAGTGGTTTGACAATTTACATCAGATATGGAACAAGCACTTCACATTTATCTTTAAAATTAGAAACATTAGGGTCTAGGTTACCTTTCTAAACAATTTGTGAGGAGGTCTGGTCTGGTCTGGTCCATAATAATATTTTCCCATTAATGTGGCGATACTGATTTTCTTTGTTCTACAAGGGCTTTAAGATGTTAGAACAACTTTGAGATGATGACACAATATTACATTTCACGAGGCATAAGTAGTGTGGGTAGAGTTAGCCATAAGAATACATTGAAGAGTGAAGCACATGCACCTAACAGTCTGTTAACTTTGCAAGAATAAATTGAGAACCTGGCATATCTCAGATTATCATGTATCAGAGCATCATAATGGTGCAGAAGGAGACCATTCAGCCCAGCGTTCCTGCACCAGCATATATAGCAAACATGCAACAGAGAAGCCAAGTGGTTGGAGACTATGCTTGAATGCCTTCTCTTCAACCGGTCTGTCTTGAACCCAAACATTCAGGAGGGGCACTGAAACCACATGACCAAGATTTTTTGGGAGTCATACTTGGCACACAGGAATATGGTCTTGGTTGTTGGATATCAGTCATCTCAGCTCCAGGACATCTCTGCATATGTTCTTCAGGGTAGTGTCCTAGTCCCAACAATATTCAGCTGCTTCATCAGTGACCTTCCTTCCTTCATAATGTCAAAAGTGGGGATGTTCATCGATGATTGCACAATGTTCAGCACCATTTGCAACTCTTCAGAATTAAAGCAGTCCATGTTCAAATGCAACAAGATCTGAACAATATCCAGGCTTGGGTTGACAAGTGGCAAGTAATATTCACACCACACAAATGCCAGGCAATGACCATCTCCAGTAACAAATAATTTAACCACCATCCCCTGACACTCAATGACATTACCATCACTGAATCCTCACTATCAAGATCCAGGGTTGGGGTGGTGTGGTGCGTTGGGGTTGCCATTGGCCAGAAACTAAACTGGACTCGCCAAATACATACAATGGCTACATGCATGTCTGCTCCAACTTCCTAAAGCCTGACCACCATCTATAAGGCACAAAAGTCAGGAGTGTGATGGAACACTCCCCACTTGCCTGGATGGGTGCAACTCCTAACATACTCAAGAAGCTCATACCATACATGACAAAGTAGCCAACTTCATTGACACCACATCCATAAGCATCCACTCCCTTCACCACTGCGCTTAGTACTCTCCGCTGCTACTACTATCTACAAATTTGCCAAAGACCCTTAGACAGTACCTTCTAAAAACACAAACCCTTCCATCTAGAAGGAAAAGGACAGCAGATGTTTGGGTACATCATTACCTGCAAGCTCTCCTCTAAGTCACTTACTGTCCTGACTTGGAAATATATCACTATTCTTTCACTGTGGCCAGGTCAAAATCCTGGAATTCCTTGCCTAAGGGCATTGTGGGTCAGCAGACAGCGTATGGGCTGCAGTTGTTCAAGAAGGCAGCTCACCACCACCTTCTCAAGGCCAACTCGATTCAGGCAATAAATGCTCGCCAGCCAGTCACGCCCATATCTCACAAGTCGATAAAACAAAATTATAGTTAACAGAATCTGAGGAAATCCTGACTTTGGGAGGACAATTTTCATATATTTAAAGCACTTAAAAGATAGTTCTGCAATAGTCAATTAATCTGAGGAAAATACTCTGCAGGCTATTTTCAATACCAATTATCTGCTTGAAATCAGGAATATTGCCGGATGTTAGCCACAAGTATGCACTTTTATTTTATGAAGGTGAATACTTCCGTTATTACTTATTTCACACAGAATTCCATAGCTGTGGAGGCTGCAGCTGGTCAATGTTCTACTTAAATAAAACAATCTCAACACAAAAAGGTGATAAAAGCACACGTTAACTAGTCACTTTTTATTGGCAACAGTACTAAGCACGTTTCTTGAACTAATGGAATCCTGTATGACTAAAACAGGCACATGCGTGAAGGCATGTCATCCTTCAACACAATGTCCAATGTATTGATCAGGTTTTTCAATACATACCTGGGGGACTGTAAAATGTAATGTATCAGCACTGTAGTCTTCACTTTAATTCACAAGGCTATTTAATTCTCCAACTCTCTTACCAAGCAGTTTCATGCCAACGTTTCATGTCTGTACCTTTCATCAGCTCTCATTAATAAGTCATAACTCTGAAATATTAACTTTGTTTCATTCAGATGTTGTCAACCTTTGATTATTGCCAGCATCTACACAATTGTGCCTTTTTATTTCATGTCAATTTGCCTTCTAGTTGTTTTTCTGGAACAACTGTTGACATTTTAGTGCAATCACCATATTTAAATTGAATAGTTACTTTTTGAAAAACAAATTGTACCACTTTTTCAGTTGGTTTACTGGTATGCACTTTGTCGGCTTAAATTGCAAAAATATATTGTTGCATGGCTTGCAATCATAAAAAAGATGCTGAGTTCTTCTGGCATCTCTCCTTCCCATACATTTGCCAAACACTTTATGAAAACAAATGTCTCTTTATTAAAGAAAACAGCAAAGAGCAATGATAGGATCTCAAAAAGTTCTACACAGTGATTTTTCATTGAAGTCCTTGCAAGGCTCATATGAGAAACAATACTTTTGAAAATTTGAAAAGGTTGCATTATATTGAATGCTTTCCAAGTTGGGCCGATTTAGACTCTAAAGCCAGCTCACACAGATCAATGAAAGTAGTTCCAACTCATTGAGTATAGCATCTCAAGCAGCTTACACCAAAAGCATTTAACCAGAAAGTCTGTTACTTACAGTTCTGTCAGGACCAGCTGAGCTTTTATTATTTGTATAGCTGTGGCTGTTTCAAGGCTGACTAATAAGCTGCAAAACAGATTCTGGAGAGAATCCCAAACTCACAAGAGCTGTCACCAATTAAACAATTATATGTAAAATAACAAGCATATGCATGGGGTTTACAAAACTGCCATCTGATCTTGCAGTTCAGGTAACATCATGAACTGCCAGAAAAGAGCATTTAACTCATTGCTTTTCCAGACCACACATCATTTGCCTTGCAGCTAATCTAACTCATTTATTTAATCTCCCCGGAGAGGTAAATACATATACAAAAGAAACTCTCCAGAAATTAAAGCTCAGATTTGTCCTGATGATTCCACCTACCCCTCCCCTCCTCCAAAGTAATCTTCCAACACTCCAGGATATTGATCTGGCACCAGAATAGACAGTCTATTCAACTTCAACTAGTTGCATTCCGCAAATGTTTCTAAGGTCCTAACAGTAAACGAGCCTTTATGTTCCACAGGGTACTTGACTTTCAATCTGTTTGTGTTTATCCTTCCAGCCTCTGATTCTGTCATAAATAGGTGTTTATGCAACATTTCTTTTAAAGGAATTAATTGACAGATCATTAATTTTATTATTGCTGTCAATTACTCACAGGGAAAAAAAACCATCATCTGACTTGAGGCCATTTCGTCACTCAGGTTTCGCAACGATTTTCAAATTTCAGTGGTTGACATTGAAGCTATATTTTCTGTTTTAAAGACCAAAATCTTGTCATCACCTGACCTGTCTTTGTTCCAACTAAAATAAACTGAACGCTGTAAGCTTTGTTTTTGCTAAGTCAGTCTTTGTGTCTTTTCTTGTTGAGTTTCTCTAAACAGTTTCCAAGGCACTCCAACCTTTTGAAGATGGCATTCTACATTTATGGAATGGCTGCAAATAATAATCAGGGCCTCGCCTATTTCCTCACTCATTTTTTTCAGAATTGCAGGCTGTGTCATGTCTGTTCTTGTCCTGCAAACAATGAATTCTTCAAGTTTATTCATTGCAATGTTTACCAACTTCCACATATATTACGAACACCTGAAATAATTCAATCTACCAGATATCCAAGGTCTCCATCTGTGAAAGCTGACATGGAAATTAATTCAACACATTTGTCCTTTTGGGATTTTCTTAAATTTATATCCGTCATGACCTTTAAAAGGATGGAGCTGGCTTTTTTTTAACCTAATAAGCTTTGGATTCAACTTATTGGTCATGCTTTAACTCTGTATTCCAAATAATGCCCATAGTTATCCTCATATGATTTATATTATTCACCAAGTTCTCCCTACCCAAAAGCAGCAATATGATGCTGCTTGGCCTGCTGTGTTCATCCAGCCCCACGCCTTGTTATCTCAGATTCTCCAGCATCTGCAGTACCTTTTATCTCTAGCTCCATGATGGATGCAACTTCTCAAATTTAAATCCATCTGAGTGACTATTAATCACATTCTAGCCTCTGACTGAGGTCCAACCTAACTGTTGCCCCTATATACCTTGACAAAAACAGAAACTGCGCTTTAGAGAAACTCAGCAAGTCTGATAGTATCTGTGAAGAGAAAGCAGAGTTAACAGCTGCTAACATCTGAGAGTTACTATTTCTGGTATGATATCATTGATGTTACTGAGACATGTTTGAGAGAGGGGCAGGACAGGTAGCTCCATATTCCAGGATACAGGGTCTTCAGGTAAGACAAGGAAGGACATACAAGGAGGGGGTGTCACAGTATCGATCAGGGGATCAATTATAGCAGCAAGGAAGGATGACATCTTAGAAGGCTCCTCAAATTAAGCCATATGTGTAGAACACAAAACCAAAGAGGAGCAATCACGTTGCTGGGAGTGTACTATAGGCCCCCTAACAGTTCTAGAGAAATAGAAGAGCAGATTTGTCGGCAAATTTCAGGGAAGTACATAAGTAAAAAGGTAATGATAGTAGGGAATTTAAACTTGCCCAACATTCACGGGGTAGTCATAATGTGAAAGGTTCAGATGGAGCAGAAATCAGTTTTGATGAAGAGTCACCAGACTAAAAACATTAACTCTGGTTTTTTTCCTCACAGATGCTGCCAGAGATGCTGTGTTTCACTAGCAATTTCTGTCTTTGTGATGGGAAATCTTAAAATGCATCCAGTATAGCTTTTTAAGCCAGTACATTAGAAGGTCCTACAAGGGACAGGATGGTCCTGGACTTAATTTTAGGTAATGAAGCCAGGCAAGTGGTTTCAGTATCAGTGGGGAAGCAGTTTGCAGGCAGTGGTTCCATTAGATTCAACATGGTTTTGGAAAAGGACAAGGATGGGCCTGAAATCAAAGTTCTAAATTGGGCGAGACTGATTGTAGTAAGATCAGGTATGATCTGGCCAGAGTGGACTGAGAGCAGAAACTTTAAGGTAAATCTGTGTCAGAACAATGGAATGCATTCAAGAAGGAAATAGGGCAAGTATAGGGTCAGGTAAAGGATGGAACTAACAAATCCAGTGAACCCTGGGTATTACGAGATATAGAGGATTGGATGAAGAGAAAAGTGGAGGCTTCAGGCAGATACCAGGGGAACAAAACAGCTGAAGCCCATGAGGAGTACAGAATGTGCAAGTGCAAATTTAGAAAGGAAACTAGGAGTGCAAAAAGGGGCATGAAAGTATAATGACAGGTAAAATAAAGAAAAATCCTAACTTATTTCACTGGTATATTCCATGCAAAAGGATAGCTAGGGAAGGGGTGAGGCTCATTAAGGACCGCAGTGGTAATTTGTGCATTGAGCAGAAGGATCTAGGTAGGGTTCTAAATGAATACTTTTTATCAGTTTTCACAAGTAAGAGGGACGATATGGGTATAGAAATCAGGAGAATGATGTTGATATAGTTCAAGAAATTAGCACATATGCAGAAGACGGTCTGAGTGGTCTGGCAGCCTTTTAAGTAGATACGTCTCCAGGACTGGATGAAATATGCGCCAGGTTGGTGTATGAAGCAAGGCGGGAAATAGCAGAGAATGCTGGGAATTTTTAATTCCTCTCTGCACACAGGAAATGTGCCAGGGAATTGGAGAACAGCCAATGTGGTACTGTTATTCAAGAAGACAGCAAGGGATAAACCAGAAAACTACAGGCCAGTCAGTATAACCTCAATGGAGGGGAAAATATTGGAAGCAATTCTGAGTGACAGAATTAGTCTGCACTTGGAAAGACAGGGATTAATCAATAGCAGTCAGCATGGTTTTGTTAAGGAAATGTCATGCCTGACCAATGAGTGAACTTTTCAAAGAGGTGACCAAGTATGTACATGAGGACAATGCATTCAACATAGTCTACTTGGACTGCAGCAAGGCTTTTGATAAGGTCCCGCATGAGACTGATAGCAAGGTAAGAACCCATGGGATCCCAGAAAATTTGACTAATTGGATCCAGAATTGACTGAGTGGCAGAAAGCAGAGGGTGATGGTTGAGGGGTGATTTTGTGACTGGAGGCCTGTGTCCAGTAGGGTTCCATAGGGATCAGTGTTGTGCTCTTGCTGTTTGTGGTATATATAAATGATTTAACTTGAATGCAGGAGGGTTGCTTAGTAAATTCACAGATGGCAATGAACATTGGTAAGAGTAAATAATGAGGAGGATAACCTTCACTACAGGAGGATATAAACAGCTTGATTAGATAGGCTGTGAGTGGAATCTCATTACTGGAGATTGACAGGTTTTATATCAGTAAAATAGTGGTGCTGCTGGATTCCAACTGCACGATTGATCAGAATGTGCAACTGAGGAGGCAAATCCCATGTGGTTGCATTTTCTGATGGTCTATTCCGGGTGGGGGGTGGGGGAGGGGGTGGGGGAGGTGGTGGGGGCCTTAAAAACAGATGTTTTCCTAATGCTTAATTCTGAGAAAGGGGTCTGACCACGTTGAGGTTAGAATAAGTAGGAATTAGTTTTACCTCATTCTGAAGAACAGTTAGATCTATTTTCTGATTGTTGAGGAATCTGTGTAGATTAGGATCAGATTTTCAGCTTCACAGAGACCAAATTTTAACTCCACTGGAAATGGAAGTGAAATCCTGATAAACCCTAAACTTGTCCATTGCCTGAAATTGAGAACATGCATTGTTAAAATTTGGCCACTGAATGAAAGCTGATTAGACCACTATTTTTCTCTCTCTAGTGAATATTTAACCTTGCTGTGTCATTACGGCAACTAAGTCAAACCCATAATCTTTTTGGGCAGCTATCTGTTCATAATCCAGTCAGGCAATTTGAAAGAGGCAGTGAGCAGAGGTCAAATTCTTCCACAGTGAAAAGGAAAGGTTTTGTACTAGGCAGCCCACTGCAGTGGCCTGGGAAGAGATTCACTCTTACAGTCACGAATTAGACGGTAATATGAAACAGCCCAAAGAAGGCTGAAAATAACATGGAAAACTGGGGAGTGGAAGGATCTTTTAATAAGCAGTAAATGAAACAATCAATCAGATTCTTATTGATACAATGACAATACTCTACTGACAGCTGATCCAGTTATTTTAATTCAGTTCCACATAAAAATGTCAATGTTAATGCTGTAATAACAGCACAAATGATGACAATTATGTCATTATTAGCTATGCAACTGACATATGAGATGGTGGAAAATCTAATTTGAATGAATTGCGGTTTGTTCCGTTTGACATCAATGTAAAATTGCAGGGAATACAACGAGCAAACATTTAACTAGTGAGCAGCATTGTTTTTACGCTATGCTCTGGTTCACTTATTTTATGTATCTTTAAAACAGGTGGGTATTAAATTAATAAATATGTCCAGTTCCCAAACTTAGCCTTGGTTCCAAGGCTATGTAAGAGCTGGTTCAAAATCATGATTCTCCCATCCACCACAAAAAATGTTCTTCGTTCCACGCTCTCTCAGGCAATGTGATAGTTGCTATCTTGTGATCTATGTAAAAGAAATCTTTTCACGTACAGATGGAGAGCAGGTGTCAAGGAACCCATGTTATTTTTCTCCAGCATTATATCCAATGCACGGATTATGATGATTTATTACGTTGTAACTGAAGTAAATGTTCACATCCTTGCATAAAAATGGCTAGTTAAATATTCCTTCATGAAAAAAAAAGCTCTTTTTAGTCAATTTCTACCTTTCATTTTCGTGATTCTACTTCTGGCCTAGCCTGGTGGAACTACTGAGCACATACGTCTTAATACGTGTTCCTCTCTCAACAGGAAACAACAAAGCCAGTGTAAATAATCATTGCCTTCCTAAAATCTGCTAACAAAAGACAAAAGGACTTGAATTTAAATAAAAACAGAAAATGCTGGAAATATTTGGCAGATCAGACAGAATCTGTGGAGAGAGAAAAATAGTTGATAATTCAGATCAATGACCAGAACAGGAAAACTTAGAGGAGTGACGTGCTTTTAAGGAAATACAGAAGCAGTGAAAAAGGGGGTGGTATGCCCATCTATTTGAACAACAGTTACCTGTAATGATTCTACTCTTCTCATTTACAGCCCCTCATGGAATCATTTGTTACTTTAGTCTCAACAGGCCCAGTACAATCTTGGTTTGCCTGACAGCATTAGCTCCTTTGTCATTTAATCTCCCCATTCTCCATTCTATATCACAGAACTTTCCCTTTTTTTGTATAGAATCCCTACAGTGTGGAAACAGGCCTTTCGGCCCAACAAGTCCACACTGACCCTCCGAAGAGCATCCCATGCAGACCCATCCCCTATAACCTACACCCCCTCTCCTCATTCTCTTACTCCCACTTGATTAAAATCTGCACACCTCTGACATTGTTCAGGTTTGATGAAAAATCAGAAACATTGGCCAGAATTTTTCCAATGAGAAACAAGCAGAGGTGGATGTGGGGGTGTGGGTGGGGAACGGGATTGGCAACATTCTGTATAATAAAATCAACTCCTTTCCTCACTGAACACCTGAACACCATTTTACAATTTGTCAGTGAGCCAATCTCCTTCTTCGAAAGGAGCCTGCAGTTACCTCCACCTACCCACACTGATATATCAGCTATGCCACCTTCTGGCCACTACTTGGTCAGCCAATGGGTGTCACGATCAGAGTGAAGTGCAGAGTGGGTGGTACTCAGCTCCTCAGAACCACACTGAGTTACACTAAATTCCAGCTGTTAATGCTGCTGCTCTCTCCACACAGAGCTAGCTCTATTGAGTACTTCCCACACTTTTTCTTACTCGTTTCAAATTCCCAGTGGTGGCAGTACTTTTGCAGTTCATAGAATCCCTACAGTGTGGAAACAGGCCAATTGGCCCAACAAGTCTGCACCGCCCCTCCAAAGGGCATCCCACCCAGACCCATTCCCCTACAGTTTTCCCTGTAACCCTACATTTCCCACGGCTAATTCACCTAATGTACACACCACTGGATACTATGGGCAATTGAGCATGGCCAATCCAGCTAACCTGGACATCATTGGACCGTGGGAAGAAACCGGAGCACCCGAGGAAACCCAAGCAGACACGGGGAGAATGTGCAAACTCCACACAGACAGTCACCCAACAGTGGAATCGAACCCAGATCCCTAGTGCTGTGAGGCAGCAGTGCTAACCACTGAGCCACTGTGCCGCCCCAAAAGGCTTGGCTCCTCCCCAGCAAGGAATTGAACCTTGGTCTCCCACGTGACAAGGCAGGGATACTAATCACTATACAACCAACAATTTCAAAGTTATGGAGTCATAGAGTTGTACAAAATAGAAACATGTCCTTTGATCCAACATGTTCATGCCAACTAGATATCCTAAATTAATCTAGTCCCATTTGCCAGCTTTTAGCCCATATCGCTCTAAACCCTTTCTATTTGTGTACCCATCCACATGCATTTTAAATGCTGTATTTTTACTATCTTCTGCCACTTCCTCTGACAGCTCATTCTATATCTGCACCACCTTCTGCATGAAAAGGTTCCTTAGGTCCCTTTTGAATCTTTCCTCTCTCACCTTAAACCTATGCCCTCTAGTTTGTAAATAAACTATGTTCTTTACTTCCTCAAGATGTCTCAATTTGCAACTAGTTTCTTGTTAACATGTGGTCACTGTTGTAATTTATGCAAATGCAGGTGTAATTTTGCAGGAACAGAGCCTCACACCTTTCATAAAAAGAAATAATCGCCCATTTTCTGATTTTTGGTTGAGGCTAGGTCACTAGGAGAATACTGTACTTCGAATAGGATATTTACATGCACATGATCAGTGTCTCCAGTTTGAATCTAAGACGCAGGCATGCTATCTGCTGAAGCATACTGACCTCCACCAGTACATACTCATGCCAGCTACACTTACATCCCAAGAATTTTAAAAAAACACTTTTTTGTAACAATAATTTGATTAAATGTGCTGATGACTGCACTTCACCCCCCAGTGACCTAGACTCTACGTTAGCAAAATAATCACCAAACAAGAGAGGCAAATATTAGACATATGCGTGAGACACTGAAGCCAAACAGCAGGAAGGAATGTTTATTAATCGCGTGGCAGAAAATCTAATCAAGAGTTGCTTCATCGCAGTCCAAGTAAGTCTTTTCAACAAAATTAGAAGGTATAAGTTTCATGATGGTCCTGCCAAATTTAACGGGAGGATCTGGTATCCATTTTTGAATTCTGCTTCCCCAGCTGCAGAAGCTAGATAGTAAGGTTGGCTGGCCGCCGTACAGAGATGCCATTGGTATCAAGCCTCAGTCAAGGGGAGAGAGACATCGGAGTCAGGGGGTTGGGGGGAAGCGGCAAAATCTATAGAAGATCATCAGGGAGGAGTTGGAAGGTGGGCCCAACAGTTAAAGCAAAGCACTTAACTCTTCCACCCGCCAGTCCCTTAATCAGTCGCCACATTTCCCAAGGTTTGGCAATTCCCGCGATTGGAACAGAGAGAAGAAAAGCCTGAGGTTGCTCATTGACAAACTTAGTGAGCAGCATATTTCCTCATCCTACATCTGGTAAAACCTGGAGTGGGCAGGTTCACATTTGAATATTTTTAAGACCTTTCCTTTCCAAATGACCCAAACCCTTCTAACTGGGAAGTGAATTCAGCAAAGGATAGAAAATTATTACTTCAACAAAATTGTGCCAACACAGTCTGCCAGCTGAAACTTGAAATTAATACCAGTTTGAATTCATAAATGATGGGATGACTTTGCTTAATTCTAAGGGTTAAAAATATTGGGAAGGCTCCTGCATTTTTGAAAACCAGGGCGACCTTCACAGGACTTAAATTTTGTTTTACCCTCACTAATTTTGCTTTCCAGACCAATGCCCACAATTCCCGGTATATGTCTATTCACTGTACATACTGCTATTTAGCCAAGAGGTTGGGAAGACAGCCAGCTCCTGGCCTAGTGCCAGTATAGCTCTTGAAGCATCTGACAGGAGGTATGTGAGAGAATTGCACTTACATACTACCACACTGTGCTGCTTACCACAGGCATGCATTTCAAACGTCTGTTTTGAATTTTGTTAAATGTTAATTGAGGTGAAGTTATTTTAAATTAATAACATTTTAAGCTAGAATTTGATTATGAGGATCGGACTAACAACTTGATATCCTATAATATTGATTGCTCGAGGGATGTGGATACTGCAAACCATGCCTCATTTATTGCCCACGTTGAGTGAGAGAAGGCAATGGTGAAGCTTCTTCTCTAACTGTTATAGTCCATGTGCAGATGGGTCTTCCATGATACTTTTAGAAAGCAAGAAGGTATGTTTATGCAACATCTTTTTATGACTTCAGGATATTCCAAAGCGGCTACAGCCTCCGAGGTACCTTTGAAGTTTGGGCATTGTTGTAATGTAGGAAAGCCAGCAATCGATTAGCATGCAGCAAGGTCAAACTCACCATGTGATAATGACCTGAAGTCCTGATTCAGTACTTCATAAATTAAGACATGTTTCTTGACGTCTAACAAGTACCGTTCTTGCTTTATCTTACAATAGTGCCCTGAATTAACTTTGTTTTTTAAAAAAAAATCATGGAATCCCTACAGTGTGGAAGCAGGCCCTTTGGCCCAACAAGTCCACACTGACCCTCAGAGCATCCCACCCATCCCCTCATTTACAGATCCCTGAACACTATGGGCAATTTAGCATGGCCAATCCACCTAGCCTGCACATCTTTGGACTGTGGGAGGAAACCAGAGCACCCGGAGGAAACCCACACGGACACTGGGACAATGTGCAAACTCCACACAGACAGCTGCCGAAGGTGTGGAATTGAACCCAGGCCTCTAGTGCTATGAGGCAGCAGTGCTAACCACTGAGCCACCATGCCACTCCTTTGTTTAGCTGAATCTTTTATATTCCCCCATAAAGTTGCTCAGATTTGGCTAACTTCAAGATGGAGGTGTCAAATTTTACTGACTCGACTGAACCCAAAACACTCAGTGTCAGATCTAGGGACTGGATGTAGTTCAGGGTTGGGGTGGGAGGTGAGTGGGGATGTCTTCTGCAAGCTACCCTCGTTATCCTCTCCCTATGACCCCCAATTCCAGGAAGACCCCACAAGTCACCTAACTTGCACCATAGTCCTCTGCGATCGTGAGTGTCCTGGAAGCAGCCATGGCCTTGTCCACACAGCCACCCAGTGCAAGAGATGCAGGCCTCAGATTGGCTGGTGGCTCTTCTTAAGCAAAACTTCTACCCTCACACCATTTGTCCCACCACTTAATTACAGCCAAAGGCCTACTAGTGGCTTCAACAATGCCTGCTTCATGTTTGATGGATTTTACCATATAGCATCTGTGTGGATCTCTCACTTGTTCTCCAGTTGGCTGACAAGTTGCTTGCTCAGCAAAATTTTACCCATGGTGTCAGAAAAGCAGAAAGTCTGACTAACAGGTGAACAGTGGTCCTGAAGAAAAGCAACTAAGAGACAGTGGTAGAAGATTGGAAACCCATTAGAATGGGCAGGCCTAAATAAAGTCAAAATACTGAGGGGGTGCTGGAAATCTGAAACAGAAACAGACAGTGCAGGAGAGAGAAACAGAGCCAATGCTTTAAGCCCAATCTGACTCTTCTTCAGAATGGGCAGGCTTGTGGGATCCAAAGGCCTTTTCCCTTCCTTTTTAAAGGTTTTTTTGTTCTTACCATGATGATTATGAAAACTGCTAAACAGGCCTAAACAGATAACATCTCAAAGCAATTTTCTAGGGGTAAGATTCTGAAACAGATCTCAATATTACGTTGATAATGTAATAAAACAAAAATATCAATGTGTAGAGTAATAGCTGACACTGCCTCGCTGCAACACTGGATTCCTGATTCAGTCTCAATTGGTATTCAGATGCATTGAAAAAGATTTAATACCCATAAGACATAGCAGCAGAAGTAGACCGTTCAGCCCATTGAGTCTGCTCTGCCATTCAATGATTCATGGCTGACCTGATTATCCTCAAGTCCACTTTCCTGCCTTTCTCCACAATCCTTGATTCCCTTATTGATTAAAAATCTTCCTATCAAATCTTCCTGCCTGAGTCTTGAATGAGATATCCTGTATCCTGCCAAATCTTTCACAAAAATTATTCATTGGAGAAATAGTTCCCAAGCCACGACGTCAGCTGGACCAGTTCTGAGAAATTATGAGACTGAAGTGTTCTGACAGAGAATCAGGACTATTAGAGTATCTAACACGGCAATTTTGCAGCTTTGCCTGGTCCGCAGACAAACCAACAGTTGCCACACCAACATTGAAGAAGAAGACGATCATGTAAAACTGGTTGTCTCTTGTAAGACCAGCACAATAAGGTGAAGATTGGTCAGCAGGGGCACAAACATTGGTGAGTATGGAAGGAAAAGATATTTGGAAGACTACTGATGCCCAGCAGCGGAAATCTGTAGATTTCCTGTGGATCCAGGAAAGGCATTCCTCATCTCTCTGGCCTCGGAGTAATTTAATGTTTTGCTCACTTACTATTCAGCAGAGAAAGCTGACTGCACCATACTTGGTGGTAATCAGTCTTTATCCATTGGCATTAAGCACATTGCCATTTTATTTGAGGCAAAATTTGATGACTACATTAACCAATATTATGTATGGCACAAATCTGCTATAGAATGTGCGAGTGCTATAAGAAAAGATTGAGAGAAAAAATGTAGCACTACTTATCTGTTTGTCTGATGTTAATAATCAAGATATTGCTAGAATATTGATATTTTCTAATCAATCTGTTCAGAGATGTTAAGACATAGCTTTGGAGTGGGTGGGACTTGAACCCAGGCCTTCTGGCTTACATTACCACAGCACAACCAGAGCCCCTCTTAGAATGTATTGTAAAGGATGTGATTACCGGATATATATAGAAAACAAGTATTTGATCAGACAGAATAAATGTAGATTTATGAAGGGCAAGTCATTTGGACAAACCTAACAGTTTTTTGAGTCTCAAACTAAAAGGCAAGCCACTTAAGACTGAGATGAGAAGGACGTTTTTCACTCAGATGGTAGTGAATTTTTGGAATTCTCCACCACAGTGAGTGTGAAAGCTCAATCATTAAAGTAAGTTCAAGAGCAAGATTGACAGATTTCTAGTTAGTAATAGCATCAAGTGATATGAGGATAAGGTCATGATCGAGAAAGGCAGAACAGCGTCAAGGGCTGAATGGTCTATTCCTGCTCTTATGTTCTGTGATCTAATTTCTAGGCTCTACCTCTTACCACAGACTGTGCTCAGTCTGCTTCAGCATGTATTATGTTCACAGGACATGGGAGTGATTTATGACCTCCTGAATTGAAAAAAAATGGGCCAGAGGCTGCACTCTCATTAGACAGATTCAACTGATAATGTGTTTAAGCTGAGGGTTACCGTGCCTCAGGGAAAGGATAATGTTGAGAAGGCAGGGCCTTTACGGTAATATCCAAGAATTATTCTATTCTTAGCAGGAATAAGATTTTCTTGGGAGTTCTGCGCTTGAACTGGTCGGTCTGCTACTACCTTGGCTAAGAAGGTTTATCAGGAAGCTGAGACCAGCTCAATCTGCAGCCAAGCACAGCTATAAAAAAAATCCTCTTGTTGGTGAGTATACAAGTAATGACAGTGAAAAAAAACCAAATCTGTGCTGCACTCTTAATGGAAAAGTACTGTTAATCCCCTGTTCCAATTGGCATTCCCAGCCACTGAACGACATGGGCTTTGAAGAGAACATTGGCAAAAATCACATGAGATCGGCAGTGTGGAGATTCTCAACATAGAAAGCAAAATATCCCATTTTGCAGTCAAGTGTTGAACAGCAAGAATCTTGCTAGTCAGTGGTAAAGTGTCTATTTACACTTATTAGCATGCTTTAAAACCTCATTTTTAGTTATTCTCATCTCATTTACATACAGTTTCCCACTCTCCCAACCGCTGGATAGAAACAAGATAGCAACATTTCCCAATGTGAAAGTCAGGACAGGTTCCTGGTGACTTCAGCTTGCCTTTTGCTCCTTGGACACCAGGCACCAACATCTCAGGGCAGACTTCAAAGACAGAGACTGTATACACTCCATGGATATTGGCATCAGACATGTGGCAGCTTCACTGCATTGTTATAACACATCTGTGATCCACTTATAATAAGGTTCTGCATTTCATTGCTGCACTTTAGAGCACACCCAGCACCTCTCTATGTAAAGTTGCAGCCTGGACACTTTAGGCATGGGGGCAGGCAGTTACCTCATGAAGTGGTGCAGGCTGAATCTCAGAGCTCCTCTCTTGCTCTCTTAGTGCTCACTCCTTTTGCGCCTGCTTGGATGTTCAGAGCATCATTGATGTGTCTTGCCTTTTTGCACTTTTCTCTCTCAGTCACAGTTTAAAGGCTCCCAGTACATCTGTCTTGCCTCTTAATACAGACCTAAAGCTAGGCAGCTTGTCCTGGTTGTTGGCAGTGATCACTCTAGGGGCTGGACATGACGCTGCATTGCACCATACCACGTTAATCTCATACCTTCACCATGTCTCAGCCACATTTGCTGCAAACACACTGCATGCGCATCGACTAAATGGCCATGTCTCAAAGTCAAAGAGAGGTAGTCCTCAGTCAGGTCATGGGAAATGTTGAGAGAAAAAAGTCATAATTCAAAGAGTTGTGGGGGAACATGTGGAAGCTTAGTAATGATGGTCTCAACAAGACTGCCCAGGAAGAAAGGGGGTTTAGGGACCCCTTGATTACCAGGCTGAGCCTGTGACTCACTGGGCCAAGTCTGATCTGCACTGCTTGCCATCCTCATGCGAATCATAAACATGCAATGGAAATGGAAAATAGCTGAGACCACACCTGGAGTAGGTGGACTAAGTGTATTTTTTCAATCAAGTGGGCAGTGAGAGTGATACAAATGCTGACTGCCCACATGACTGGGGACTTGTTTTGTTTGTGATATTCCCACAGAGGTTCATTGGAAGCACAACTAATGGATCGAGCTACAGCAGGCATGATTATCATTGTTGTTTTAATGCAACAAAGGCACAGAGAAACGAAGGAGGATGCATCTGGGCCCCTGACCAGTTGGAGGAGGCCCCAGCTGGACCCAGTTATTGAAAGGTCGCCTGTTATATTCCGGCCGAAGGGTCTTACACGGTGGTCTTTCCCCATCGCGCCTTGGCGGTGGCCATCCCAAGCTTTAGCGCATCCCTCAGCACGTAGTCCTGGACCTTGGAGTGCGCCAGTCTACAACACTCGGTCGGGGTTAGTTCTTTCAGCTGGAAGACCAGCAAGTTGCGGACAGACCAAAGAGCGTCTTTCACCGCATTGATGGTCTTCCAGGCGCAGTTGATATTGGTGTCAGTGTGCGTCCCGGGAAACAGCCCGTAGAGCACGGAGTCCTGTGTCACGGAGCTGCTTGGGACAAACCTTGACACATACCACTGCATTTCCCTCCAGGCCTCCTGCGCGTAGGCGCACTCCAGAAGGAGGTGAGTGACAGTCTCGTCCCCCCCGCAGCCGCCTCGAGGGCAGCGTGCGGTGGCGCAGAGAGTCCAGGCGTGCATAAATGATCTCACTGGCAGGGCTCCTCTCACCACCAGCCAAGTGATGCACTCCAGACTGAGGATGTCCCAAAGTGCGGTCATGGAAGAATGACAACTGCTGGAGTGGGCACTGTGATTTGCAGGGGTGGGTGGCCATCCTATCCCAGTCATTGTCATGGTGACAGCTGCATTAATTTTTTGTGGAACCGACTGCTTGCAAAGATCCACTGGGAATTTGTGTGGGATCTCTCAATCCTCAATCCAAAGATGTATGAAGGCTGCTACCAACGCAGTTCATAACGGATCACACTGTTTAATCCTATTTGTTTGATGCCTGGGCAATAGGATCTAACAATTTGCTGACTTCCCTCAGCTGCAGGGCTCTACAGACTGTACACAAGTTACATTGAGAGTACCATCTCATAACATGGCTGATTTCTTCAATAGTAAAGGGTTCCATTCCATCATTGTAGAAGTCATCTGTGATCTTAGAAGTCTGTACCTTCTCCCTGGAAACTGCATGATGTCGACATCATATTCCTGCTTTGTTTCAAGGACTAGATGCCTTCCAAGCATAGTTACTGGGAGACAAGGACCACCCTCTGAAACCATAGTTAATGAATCCATTATGCAAACCTCTGAGTGAGGTTGAGCAGATACAATCTAATCTACTCTTCCACTAGGGCCATCATGAAGCAAATGGTCCCACAATGAACAATGAGGGGATATTAGGCCACAATGGGTATTGCAGAAAGAATAGCTCCCCCACCTTGGATAATGTTCTAAGATATGATGAGTCTAATGACATTTGTAGTTTAGTTTTTAAATATCAAAAGATCTGACAATGTGTGCACATGACATGTCAGCTGTGCTACCCTGTACCCTGAAAAGCATTTGTTCAGACTGCCCTCCCACTATGTGCATGGTGAAGGACAGTTCTGAACTGATAGCATTTAATTGGTTGTATGGCTGTGCTTCAAAGATGACACTAGTGTCAGTGATGGTGGAAGGTCCTGGTAGCAGCTAATACCTTTGCATTTGACAATAGGGACAAGACAATGAGCAGGAACAAACACAAAGTTGCTGGAAAAGCTCAGCAGGTCTGGCAGCATCTGAAGGAGAAAACAGAGTTAATGTTTCGGGTCCGGTGAGCAGGGGTGTGGTGCATAGGTAATGAGGCAAGTCTGGGCAAATAGCATGAGATATTTTGCCAGGCGTCACGAAGATAAATCCTCCACGAAACTTGACAAAATTGACACACCAACAATTTCTGGTAAAACTTAGCCCAATAAATTCACTCCTGAACTAAGTGACGTAAATACTGATGCATGCTTGAACTTTTTAGAATTGAGCTGTTGTAAAGACAAGTTCGGATTTCTAAGAGTTCCCAGAACTGTGTCCTGGACAGGTGCTTGCGCTCAAATAAACTGAAGTTGATCCTAAAATGAGATAATTAGTCTGATTTCAGCAACCCGAGCATGAATAGTTGGGCACGTACTTGTATTTTGCAGTCAGATCTGATGTTAGACTTTCACAAATTCTCATGATTCACACGAAGGGTATACGATGGCAGGAGGTTGAGGAAAGATGGACAAAGCAAGATTGACAAGATGTTGAGATACATTTTATTGGAGATGATCAGTTGCCTCCACCCATCTAAAATGGCAACCGTAGGAAAATGGAACAATGCTTGGCAGCTGAAGTGGACAGTGTTTATTCTGGTGCTGACAAAGGTAGGATAAATTTTTAACTGGGATGTTCTTGTCCTTGTGTCACCAGAAAGGAAGTACAGTCATTGGGAGTGAACATACACTGTATGATTAAGGCTGTTGTCAGCATCAGATTCACAGATTACTGAATGCTATTTCCTGGCAGATTCTGTGTAATTGCTGAGTCACTGACTAACAAAGCTTTCTTTTACAAAGCTGGGCAATGACTGTGCTGTCTAAATCATACAACTATGTTATCAGCTCACTTGTGATTTACAGAGAACTTCCCACGTGGTAATAACCAATTTAGCTAAACCAGTTCTGTTTTAGTGTTTATCCTTCCTGTGAGCAGGAGGCCCCACTTCAAGGGCCTGTATTGTTTTTATTCTTCCTTCCCTTCAGCTGCCCATCTCACTCATTCTTAAATGTTGCCACAATTTCTGCTTCAATCTCTAATTCCAGTTGTCCTGTTCGTCTGACAACTCACTTGGGAAAGTCTTTCTCCTGATACCTGTTGCAAATCTCTTATATTTAATACTTTCTCTGTATTTGCCCTCATGCTAAATTGGGAAGCATTCTTCAACTTTAGCTTTTCAAAGGTTTTTGATAAATTAAGTATAGAGTACAAATAGATACACCATTGCATTTTGACTTGCATCTTGCATCCAGGCTTGGCAGTAAACCCACGATCAAATTACTTTCTTTATGGTTATATCCACTTCATATGTAGTATTTAATGCCTGGTGAACTTGAAACCCAATTCTCTCTACTCTTCTCAGCCAGTCTTTCTGAATTCAAAACAAAATTCTTCCCAATTCACATTCACTGACATGAAATTTCAATTGTCCCCTTTTTTTGCCTTTTGCCAGTTAATCAATATCCACTTGTAGCTTCCTTGGAGCTCTGAAGGTCATGGATAATGCCTCCTACTTTAGGATAATCTATAAAATTGATGTCTTTATTGCTGTGACATCATTGCTTTTTAACTTCCTTTGTTCATTCCTCTCACCATTTGATTATTGTAATACGTGCATACTGATTAAATCATTTTTGTATTTATTTTAATGCCACTTATGTTTTTCTCCAAGCTGATCTCCAGGCTGGACTTTATATTTCCTGCCCACAGGTTTCAAGATGAGAGGGACATGTAATATCCAGTAGGTGACCTTCTTGCTGAATATCCACTTACTGCCCACTGAACCACCCCATTCCACCCTCACTGAAAATTGACCAGCAGAGGAAGAAGCTACACCAAGCACATGACCCAGCAGGATCCCTTGTGTGAGATGGAAGTGGGTGACCTCCTGAACCAGCACCATATAGATCTAATGCACAGCCCAACCTAGATATTAGAAAGGCCTCAGTGTCTCCTCCTCCACATACCATGTTGGGGTCTGCCAGTAAGACGCCCAAACATTTTGCCATTCCCAATCCAGTGTGGACACCACCTGAAGCAAGCTGAGTGCACTATCAACTGTGGCCACCCTGAGATGAAGCAAATACACAGTTGCCTGTTCCTTCAAGATAACATTGGCAAACCTACATCATAGTCAAGGAGGAGAGGGCAGTTGAGTTAACCAGTTGTAAGTAGGGAAAATAATCTAAAATAAACAAATGGATCTTATGGCAATGAAGCTGTGAGTCGGGGGGGTGGGGGCGCATGGAGCTTGCTGAGCAGAAGAATAGCTGTCCTGTTGCCATTCACCAGAGGACACCAGAGATAGGATACTCCCCCAGCCTCCCAACCACCCACCCCCACCCCCACTGCTCTCCAAGGAAAAGAAACCCTGCCTCAGATACCTTCTGGCCAACCAGCTGCCAGCAGCTCTCAATATTGGCAATGCCACCACTATGTCAGCTCCTGGATCTGGTTCACTTTGTTTACTTGCCTGCACTGTAAAAGTGGGCTTCTGCTGAGCTCTGACAGTTCTGTGTACTTTCTATGGACTTTTAACCAGGTTCAGTTTCCAATTCAGTTTTAGTCTTGGTCTCCTCGGAAACTGGCAGAGTCAGTTTCCTTCTTCGGTTTCCTTTTCAGTTTCTCTTCTCAATTAGGATTGTCTCGAAGCTTTGAAATTACACATTCCATCAGAAGTGTTTAAGTGAATATATTGCAATGAATCAAGCACAGTCATGTACAGAATCGCAGAATTGTCATAGACAGAAGGAGGCCATTCAGTCTACCATGTCCATTGCCAGCTCTCAGCAACTTACATTCCCCCACCTTTTCCACATACTCTGGGCAATTGTTTCCTCTTTAAATTATTATCCAATTGTCCCTTGAAATCGACAATTGAATCAAACTCCACCACATTTTCGGGCAATGCATTCTGGATCAAAAACACTCGCTCACAAAATGGGGCCTTTTGGTTCTTCTGTCAATCAACTTGAACCAGTGACCTCTGCTTTGTGCTAACGGGGAAAATTACTCCCAATTTACTTTGGCCCGGCCCCTTATGATTTTGAGCACCCAAATCTCTTAAATCACCTTTCTAAAAAGGACCAACACCATCTTTCCCAACCTATTCTCATAATTGAAGTCTTTTGTCTTCCTCAGACAAGTGATAGATGATCAAAATCCCTCTTTTTTACCAACTCCCAACTGACTTGAGACATATTTTAATGAGAAATAGCGTAAGAATCTCCAAGCCCAGTGATTCTCAAAAGCTGACAAAAGACAAGTTCATTTGTATACTTTTCTTAAAAAGATAGACTCAACGTTTACTTCTCAAGGGGACCAAAATGTCATTTGCAATTAATGTCCTGTCCAGACAACTAAGCTAGCTGCCAGCCTTGTGTAGTTCCATGTACATTGGTAGGAAAGAAACAAGAATGTCAACTGACCTCTTGGTTCTAGTTTGTTTCAAAGTAGAGCATCTATTTTCCCTTTCTGTTTCAAAAGTAAACGCTCCATTTTCCATAAATCTATGATTATAACTGTGCAAGCATGCTTCCAATCTTGAAAGTTTGTTCGGTACCCTTTCTTATTCCTTCAGGTCCTTTATAAATTGTCCAGATGCGACTAAGCAGTACGATAAAAGGACGTACATGTTAACTTATTGCTTTTGTGCCCTATGATTCTATTTACAAAGCACATAAAGCATGGCCTTCATCAATGGGCATTGTGGGATTAATGTCTCCACTGGAATTATGCCAAGTACAAAGGAATATATTTGTGCTTGTTGGAGGCTAATCATTTTAGCTTAGCACTTTGCAGAAGGACTTCCCAGGGCACTGACCATATGACCATAACACCACAAGAGGAGCAGAAGTAGGCCATTCAGCCGATTGCTCCTGTGCTGCCATTCAATTATGGCTGATTGTTTTTCAACCCCATTGTCCCATCTTCTCCCAATAACCTTTGATCCCCTTACTAATCAAGAACCTATCTATTTCTGTCTTAAATGTACTCAATGACTGCCTCTACAGCCTTCTGCAGCAATGAGATTCACCACCTTCTGGCTGAAGAAATTCCTCCTCATCTCAGTTCTAAAAGGTCATCCCTTCACTCTGAGGCTGTGCACTTGGATTCTAGTCTCTTCCACTAGTGGAAACATCTTTTCCACATATACTTTATCCAGGCCTCAGCATTCTGTAGGTTTCAATGAGATCCCCCTCATCCTTCTATACTCCATTCAGTACAGACCCAGAGTACTCAATCACTCCTCATATGACAACTCCTGCAATCCCAGGATCATTCTTGTAAACCTCCACTGGACCCCCTTCAATGCCAACACAACCCTTCTTAGGTATGGAGCCCAGTTGTAATATCATTACACCTGATTCCAGCTTCTCCCTCTCAAACTGCAGGGTGAATTCTATCATATTATGGTCATTGGCCCCTCGGGGTTCCTTTACCTTAAGCTTTCTAATCACATTTGACTCATTACGAATCGCTAAATCCAGAAATGCCTGTTCCCTAGTGGCCTCTACCAAAGCTCTTCCAAAAAAAATTCTCATAGACATTCCATGAATTCTTTCTTTTGGAATCTTCTGCCAACCTGATTTTCTCAGTTCAACTGTATATTGAGGTCCTCCATGATTATTGTAATAGTGCCTTTCTTACATGTCTTTTCTGTCTCCGGATTTATTTTCTGCCCCACGTCCTGATGATTGCTAGGAGGCCTGTACACAACTCCTTTCAGGGTCATTTTTCCTTTGCGTTTTCTCAACTCTACCCACACGGATTTTATGCTTCTGAGCCTATATCACTTCTTGCTATCAATTTTATTTCATATCCAACTAATAAGGTAACTCCGCCCCCATCTGCCTGTCCTTTCAGTAGGTTGCAATTCCTTTGATATTTAGTTCCCACCCTTGACCCCTTGCAGCCACGTCTCTGTGATACCCACAACATCATACCCACCAATTTCAATCTGCACTACAAACCCATTTACACTGTTTTGTATACTGTGTGCATTTAAGTACAATACCATCAGCCTGCATTGACTGACCCCTTCTCATAGTTGTCCCCTCATCTGCTGTGCCTGAAGTTAGATTCCTGACCTTTTCCATACTGTCTGCCCTATTATTTGTTCTGGAAACTTTAATAATCTTTCCTGAGCCCTCATTCATTCCCTTCACCATTAACACTGTTACAACAATGGGCATCACATATAAGCTGTATTGCAGGAACTCACTAAACCTCCTTTGACAACACCTTTAAAAGCCATGACACCCACGAGCCAGCAAGAATTTTGGAACCTCACCAACTGAAAGTTCCCTTCCAAGCCACAGACCATCCTGACTTGAAACTATGTCAACATTCCTTCAGTGACACTATGCCAAACTCTTTGAGTTCCCTTGATAACATCAACCTAGTCATACATATATCAGATAGGCTGTAATGATTCAATAAGGTGGTCCACTAAGGTGTTAAGTATATTTAAATACTGGCTGTGTTGGTAATATGGCATGAAAGCTTTCTCAACCTGCTTTACTTCAACAATTTTTACACATCAGACACCAAGTGCCCCCAATTGAATTGAATCCTTTATTTTATTTTGTCTCTCTTCTTATCAAAATCTGTCATTTCACGTTCCTCTGCATTAAATTCTATTTGTTCTACATCTGCCCAATCACAGAAGGGTAGTCAGAAGGTGGGTTGCAAGGACTGAGTCTTTTTACTTTTGTGTTTTTAAACATTGTGGACGGAAATATGAAAAGAACTTTTTAAAACCTGTATTTGCAAGGGTGTTACAAGTTTTGGAAAGCAAGTAACCTGACACACATGGCAGGTGTCAGAAATAGCCATTTGAATAAGCTTCAATAATAATTAGAGCTCTGTTGTCGACAATTTGGAGTCAGGACTGTGTACTGATGCAGCTTTAGTTACAACAAGAAGTTACTTAGTCTATGGATGATGACCATTTATCAATGACAGAAACCTGTTTGCCTGCAAACAACTGTGTGACTGGTTCTCATGTAACTAAACAGCTTGGAAGAAGTTGTTTCAGAGATAATAGGAACTGCAGATGCTGGAGAATCTGAGATAACAAGGTGTAGAGCTGGATGAACACAGCAGGCCAAGCAGCATCAGGGGAGCAGGAAGGCTGATATTTCGGGCCTTCTTCAGAAGAAGGGTCTAGGCCCGAAACGTCAGCCTTCCTGCTCCTCTGAT
>JAHRHZ010000140.1:34362351-34380529 GCA_024137785.1 Ginglymostoma cirratum | reverse complement strand
AGAGTGAGAGTGAGAGTGAGAGTGAGAGTGAGAGTGAGAGTGAGAGTGAGTGAAAGAGAGAGAGAGATTTTCCATCCTTTTCATTTTAATGCAAGTGCAGGGGTAGCTAGTAGATGTTCTTCAGCTGTAACCTTCACAGTACTCTCTAGCCCAGCAGCACTAGAACACCAGCCTATTATGTATACAAACTAGAGGTGCAATTGATTTTTAATGATTCATCTGTATTCCTGCTAGGGTGAATATAGGCATATCTTTTGCCCCTGACTGCTTTTGTTTTACCTCACTTTATGCCCACATTCTGGGGATGTGATTCACAGGAGATGGCTTAGGGTTTCACACCCTCTGTCTTTCTTTAAAGTGCTTTCTGAAATTTTGTGAAACCCTTCCAGGTGAAATATTCCATGGTCTCTCCATTGCAATGAGGTCTGGCAGCTAAATTTCTATCTTGTTCTGCTAAACACAATTGGGATATTGTGCAAGAACATTTAACATGTACTTGTGTGTTGTCTTAAGATCAGAACTCCCACAATATTATCTATTCTTAAGTTATGTAACCAACCTCCTGGATTACAAAATATAACTTAATCAATTAAAGCTGCCATATACTCACTTAAGCTATAATTCATGAAAAAAAACTGCAACGTGATAGAAGTACACACTCTCTTTCACAGGTAGCACCATGGCCAGGGACCTGGGTTTGATTCCACCTTCCGGTCACTATCTGTGTGGAATTTGCACGTTCTCCCTGTGTCTGCATGGGTTTCCTCTGGGTGCTCCGGTTTCCTCCTGAGGTCCAAAGATGTGTAATTCAGATGGATTGGCCTTGCTATAGTGCCCAGCGGTGTGCAGGCTAGGTGGGATAACCATAGAAAATGCAGGGATAGGGTGGGATACTCTTCAGAGGGTCAGCTACGACTCAATGGGCTGAATGGCATGCTCCTACACTTTAAAATTGCATGATTCATCTCAGGCCTAATGCCTAAATAAGGCAAATTGAGGCCTCTTTTAGATGGGTGCCCAAATGAAACTGTTTAAGAGAAAATGGTGTCTTTAATTTATTTGAATTAACATTAGGAGGCTCTTTATGTGATTAACTGAACATCTTATTTGGGTCAATTACATTCTATAATGAAACAACATCTCTTGGTTCTACCGAACTGTGATACTTCTGTGTTGTTTCTGCTAGACCTGTTTTCTTTCTGTGCCTTCCCCAGTTCTTCCAGCTGCATGTTATGCATGTGGAAGCTCAAACTGCATACCACACAGTGAATCCTCTCACCGTTGCCAGTTTAATGATCACATCTGATCCTCCAAAATGCAGCCTTCTATAACTGTTCCAAGTATAACTTTTGTAATTTATGAATAGACTTCTGATAAACTGGCAATTCAGAAATAACTCACTCAGACATTAAAACCATTTTAATAAAACTGATACCAAGAAGTTTGTTCATGAGGAACAGAGATTTGTGATCTTTAAGCTGTTGCACGTCAAATTTGCACAATTTCTTGCCAAAATAGACACATCATGCATAGCACTTTAAATAACTGGAGTAAACAGACTGAAAGATTAAATTACACCAAGATACACTGATGCTACTGTTAGCACATGTCGATCAATGATGTACTGGCTGATACACAGCAATTTAAACAAACTGCATACACAGCATGACATTGAAAATTGAAGTACTGTGGACAAAACCTTGAAAAGCCCTATAAGCCAATGGAAGAATATGATGATTAATTTGAACAATGGTTCATTTAAAAAGTAGAGTTGCACCTTTAACGGTGTGATTGTGTTTGTTGTAAAAATGATCTCAGTATAAGAAGACAGCTGACTAAGTGATACCAACAGTTTGATAGACCACAAAGAGTAGCAGGTTAGGTTCTTCTATTGCAGTTAGGTTTAAATTCTAAGAATTCTTAAACCCTTATAAGATCAGTATGCTGTCCACTCCTTCAGGTGTTCAGCTTGCCTTAAATCCAACTATGGTTTCTAGAGGAACCTGCATATTTTCGTTAGATTCCAGCTCATGACTGAATGAGATCAAGGCAACTGTAACTACTTCCTCATTTACACAGTTCTGGGCAGGAAGTAGTCAAGAAGGCTGGCCTATGATTTGTGTTGGGATGAAGACTGCAGAGGCAGAAGGGGGGGGGGATGGTGTCTTAAGATACAGCAAAGACACAGGCCTGATTTTTATTATAGGGGCCCAATGCTGCATGCAATAATCCCTCTTTAAAATGGAAATTTTAAATTGGCCAATTTTAAATCAAATAGAACCACCCGTTATCCTATTATAATTATATTAGTGATTGGTTTGATTAGATGATTAGGATAATGCAGCATTATAAATTAATATCATATATTAAAAGTGGAAACATCTCTTTTTGTCAACAACCCCGTCAAAAATGACAGCTAATATTTGTTTCCTTTCAAGTTGTCTGACTCACATTAAACCAAATCCTCTAACATAGACAAAGTACCTCTGCGACAGCCAGTCCTTAATAGGCAATGGAATGGGAGAGAAATGAAAATACAGGGCTTAGTAAGTACTAAACTGCTTAAGTATGTGATTTGTTAGTGTTGACTCCAAACCTTATAGCTCTCTCTAAATTTTTTTAGTCATTCATAGGTCACTCAGACACAAAACATTTCACAAGGTCAGTTCAAGCAGGTCACTGTGTAGATTAATTATATCAGAATGTCAGAGAATACTCGGCACACCGCAGCAACTTTTTCTCTTGTAACTTCCCAAATGAGACTCCGCCCAGTAGTTAAAGCAAGATTTTAAATTGTTACTTAAGTATTATATTAATTATGTTTCAACAGCAAACATGTAGCCCGGAAATGGTGTAAAATTTAAGTGAGTCAAAATATAGCTGAACAAATTTGATTTAAACCTTATTTTTAAATGTACTTACAATATTTCATCAACAAGTCCACTGATTTGGGAATTTTTTTCACAGAAAAATGTACAAAATGACAGTGGTAGAAAATTGGTCTGGACCAGTTTTTGGAACCAGGCTGAATGTAATGTAGGTAACATTACCACGAACTAACAGCCCTAAGGTTTGCATGAGCTTAGAGCTCAGCCTGATTAACTCTTGACTTAAGGCATGTGTGCAATATTGGGTTGCTTGTGTTGTGGGCGTAAAGTTTTGGTGTTTTGTGGCATTTCTGTTGCTCTTCTGTCCTATTGCTAGAGTTGTCAGTGTTAAGCCCATTAAATGTCAGCAACAAAATAATTAAACAAGTATTAATGTCTGCTCCATGATCCCCAAGACAAGGACAAAAACATGTAGCAGAAGCAGAATTTGATTTTGTCCTCCCTCGTCACAGAGTCTAAAAACAAGTGAAACTGTCACTTTTTTTAACCATTAAACAGTTTCGTGGCTCACTAACTGTACAACACCCACGATAGTCACCCCAGACGTGCACAGCTTCATTAACGTATTGCAGTTACCAACGTGCCTCTTGAGAGCATGTTACTTTCCCGACAACCGACCCACCCCGGTTAAACTGGGAGATTGAGGCAATTTGCAATTCATATTTTAAGTTATTAAGAAGTTAATCCCACCACCCCACTCCCACCATTCACAATATTCCACCAAATTCATTGGATAGGTAACAGAAAATTGAGGAAAGTTACTTGTAATGGAAGGTGACAGAAGTATCTGAATAAATGATGTTACCTCATTCAGATCTATTCATCAGACACTGTGGGGATAATGGAACAAACAAAAAGCAAAGGACAAAGAACAATACAACTCAGGAACAGGCCCTTCGACCTCCAGGCCTGCTCTTACTGCCTTTAGTGCAGGAATGCAGTTTAGACTGGCACAGTCAAATCAAATAAATAAGGATAAGAAAAGAATTAAAATAACTGGTTCTGCATCAAAGTAAGTAGCAGTGAGGAATTGGCAGGTATCAGCAGGTTATTTTAAGGATATCAAAGCTGAGTGCACTTTGAATTCAGTTAACACACGTGGACATACTGTCTGAGAGTCAGGAGTCAATGTTCAGGAGAGAAGACCAGGTGATTTCCTTACCCGTCCTGAATTCAGAGGCATCAGCTGCAGCGGAACAAGAGCAGTCCTGTCTGAGAACAACAACTCAGCTCAGACAGGAACTGAACACAGCACTTTCTAGTCTGCACAGCATGTTGTCAGTACCTTCAAACTACCTAAACATCAGACTCACTGAAACTAGGTTTTAGGGGACATTACAAAAATATAACAAAAGTATAAGTGCAGTTGCCCATAGCAGTTAGTCCTTGGGTAATGTTTTGCATTAAAATGAAAAGTCCTTATGTCTCACTTCATAACTATTCAAAACAGAGAGGTAGAGTTAAGATTCTATAGGGATGGACCTAGCACAGCAGGTCAGACAGCATCCAACAAGCAGGAAAGTCAACATTTCAGGCCGAATCCTTCGTCAGGGCTAGGGAGAGAAAAAGGAGCCCAAAAATAAATAGAGAGAGGTTGGTGGTGTGGTGGAGAAGGGTAGGAGAGATGGTGATAGGTGGATGCAGGTAGGGGCTTATTGTGATTGGTCCGTGTGAAGGGTAGAACTAATAGGTGAGTAGGAAGGTGGACAGGTTAGGTCAGGTCAGGAGGGAGAGGGCTGGACATGGGATAAGGCTGAGGGTGGAGGGAGTTTGAAGCTGGTGAAGTCAATGTTAAGGTAATTCCATGGTGAAATATCAGGTGTTGTTCCCCCAGTGTTCGTTTCACCTCACTCCAACAGTGGAGGAGGCCAAGGATGGACATGTCATCCAGGGAGTGGGAGGGGAAATTAAAATGGATGGCAGCCAGAAGGTCAGGTTGGTTGTTGTGTGCAGAACGCAGATGCTCCATGAACCAGTCCCCAAGGTATACAGGAAACCACTTCGGGAGCAAGAGATGCATTAGATAAGGTTGGTTGAAGTGCAAGTGAATCTCTGCTGGATCTAGAAGTTTTGTTCTGTTTTGGGCCTTGGACGGAGGTGAGCGGGGAGGTATGGGGGCAGGTATTGCATCTCTTGTGGCTGCAGGGAAAGATACTGGGTGTGGTGGAGGAATTGGTGGGGAATGTAGAGCTGACGAGGGAGTCATGGAATGAATGGTCCCTGCGGAAAGCGGACAGGGGTGGGGAGGGAAATATCTTTTTGGTGATGGGGTCTGATTGTAGGTGGCGGAAATGTACAAGGATGATGCGTTGGATCCAGAGGTTGGTGGGGTGGTACGTGTGGACTAAAGGGACTTCATCCTTATTTGTTGTTGGGGTTAGAGGGTTTGAAGGCAGAAGTATGGGAAATGGAGGATATGTGGTCGAGGGCATCCTTAATTACAGAGGAGGGAAAATTATGGTCCCTGAAGTAGGAAGATATCTGGGATGTCCTGGAGTGGAAGACCTCATCTTGAGAACACATGCAGCGGAGGCCCAGGAATTGGGAGTATGGGATAGCATTTTTGCAGCAGGGTGGGTGAGAGGAGGTGTAGTCGAGGTAGTTGTCGGAGTCAGTGGGTTTGAAATGGAAGTCGGTGGTGAGTCGGTTTCCAGAGATGGAGATTGAGAGGTCCAGGAAGGGGAGGGAGCTGTCAGAAATAGTCCAGGTGAATTTGAGGGTGGGGTGGAAGTTTGCAAAGTTGATGAACTGATCAAGCTACTTGCAGGAGCATGAGGCTGCACCAATGCAGTTATCAATATAGCGGAGAAAGAGGTGAGGGATGGTAATGGTAGAGTTGTGGAAGAGGGACTGTTCCACAAATCCTACAAAGAGGCAGGCATAGCTCGGGCCTGTGCGGGTGCCCATGGCCACCCCTTTGTTTGTCTCCAAGAGTTAGAATTAAGATGGAGAAATGTCTGTTTGGATACCAGAGGACAGCCTTACTGGTAAAGACTTGAAAACATCCCTTTGAATTGGTAATGCCATTTAACACAGGGTTACCTAATAGTTTTGTCAAGAATAAAAATAGTAGATGGAATCTTATAGGGGTCTGAGCGAGGTGAGCTAAGGTGAGATGGCTGGCAGCAGCAACAAATGCAGCAAGGCCTAACTTGATGCCAAGATCATCTCACTCTAGCTTTTCTGCTTTGTTCAAGTGGCATGGCGAGACTCTTGCTGGGCAGTAGCAAGATGCCAATTGACAAGGAGTACACTTGTTAAATGTCTTGCCACTGCTCGCCTCATTAATATGTAGATTCCCATCTTACCAAACTGTACAAAATTTTGGTTAGGCCACAGCTAGAGTATTGTGTGCAATTTGGAATCAACATTAAAGAAGAATTGTAATAGCACCGGAGAGGGTGCAGAGGTGATCTACCAGAAGGGTACTGGGCTGGAGTGCTTCAATTATGAAAAAAGATTGAACAGACTGTTTTATTTCCCCTTAGAGCAGAGGAAATGAAGAGGGGACATGCTGGAGGTGTATACAATTATGTCAGATAAAGATGGGGTAGACAGGAATAGAGTTTTCACCTTGAGGGAGGGGTCTATGACTGGGGGCATAGATTTAAGGTAAGGGCAGAACATCTAGAGATGTGAGGAAAAGCTTTTTCACCCAGAGGTTGAAGGGAATCTGGAACTCACTGCCTGTAAGGATGGGACAGACAGAAAACCTCTTAACGTTTAAGAAGTCCATAGATATGCACATATGATACCAAGGCATACAAGACTAAGGGCCAAGTGCTGGAAAATGGGATTATAGAGTCATAGAGTCATACATAGAGTCATATAGCACAAAAACAGACCCTTTGCTCCAACACGCCCGTGTTTCCCAAACTAAACTAGTCCCACTCCCTGTGTTTAGTCCATATCCCTCTAAAACTTTCCTATTCATGTTTTTAAATGTTGTAACTGTACCAGCAACTACCACTTCCTCTGGCAGTTCAATCCATATATGAACCAGCCTCTGGGTGAAAAAGTTACCCCTCAGGTCCCTTCTAAATCTTTCCTCTCACCTTAAAAATATACCCTCTAGTTTTAAAATCCCCTACCCTCGAGAAAAAACATTTGCTATTCACCTTATTTATGCCCCTCATGATGTTATACACCTCTGTAATGTCACCCCTCAACCTCTCACACTCCAGTGAAAAACATCCCAGCCTATCCAGCCTCTCATTAGAATTCAAAATCTCCAGTCCAGGCAACATCCTGGTAAGGCTTTTCTGAACCCTCTCCAATTTAGTAATATCTTTCCTATAGCACAGCAACCAGAACTGTACACATTACTCCAAAAATAGCCTTACCAATGTCTTGTACAACTGCAATATGACATCCCAACTCCTTTGCTCAATGGTCTGAGCAATAAAGGCAAGCATGCTAAATGTCTTCTTAACCACCTGTGACTTAACTTTCAATGAACTATGTATCTGAATCCCTAGGTCTCTAATGTTTGACAACATTACCCAGGGCGCTACCATTGACTGTATAAATTCTGCCCTTATTTATCTTCCCAAAATGCAATACCCCGCATTTATCCAAATTAAACACTATCTGCCCCTCCTCACCCCATTGGCCCAATTGATGAAGTTCCCTTTGTAACCTTAGATAACCTTCTTCACTGTCCACTATAACCACAAATTTTGGTATCATCCGCAAAATTACTAATCATGCCTCCCAAATTCTCATCCAAATTGTTTGTATAAATGACAAACAAAAGTGGACCCAGCACTAATCCCTGCGGAACACCATTGGTCACAGGCCTCCAGTCCAGAAAACAACCCTCCACCATTACCCTCTGTCTCCTACCATTAAGCCAATTTTGTATCCACTTCGCAAGCTCTCCTTGAATTACATGAGATCTAACTTTACTAAGTAGTTTATCATGCAGAACCTTGTCAAAGGTTTTACTGAAGTTCATGTAGACAATGTCTACCACTCTTCCCTTACCTATCTTTTTGGTCATATCCTCAAAAATGTCAATCAAGTTTATGAGACAGGTTTCCCACACACAAAGCTATACTGACTTTCCCAAATCAGTCCTTGCTTCTCCAAATGCATTTAAATCTTGTCTCTCAGAATCCTCTCCACTACTAATGTCAGATGCACCGGTCTATAGTTCCCAGGCTTCTCCTTACAGCTTTTCTTAAATAATGGAACTACAGTAGCCATGCTCTAGTCCTCCGGAACCTCACCCATGGCTGTAGATGATACAAATATCTCTGCTGAGGCCCTGCAATTTCTTCCCTAGCTTCCCACAACATCCTGGGATAATGTTTGGTTTTGACCGGCGTGGACGTGATAGGTTGAAAGACCTTTTTCTGTGTTGTAGATCTTTATGACTCTATGGCATGCCAAAGAAGTAGACATCAGAAAGCCTCAATGAGGAAATCAGAGTGTTATATGGCAGGTTGAGCTTTCCACTTGCTTCAAATGACCTCCATGCTGTATACTGGGCTACACCATCTCAGGACAAGATCCACATGTACCAGCACATATCACTCCTCCTCCATGGGTCACTGGCATCAGCCAAGGCATTATGAACATCCTGTCACTTCTACTATCCACTGGCAATGTACCCTCAAAGCACAGACCTGCACTGGATAGTGCACCACCGACTAGCAGTGAAAGGTTGCAGTGGGGATACTTTGTGCAAAGGGGCATGCATCCCGTTCACAGACCAAGCCAGGCTGCAATTCAGGGCTGTGTGTTTGTTCTTCTATTATTCACTCACTCAACACGCTTATAGCATCCTTGCTTTGGCCTATCATGCCAATTAGCGCTGCCAGAGAAATGCTGTCACCTTACTGCTAAGAAAGCCCCAACCTAAGGGCCACACGTCTTGCTGCACGTCAGAAAGTTACATCAATCTCACACCTGCTTCATTTATCAATAGCTTATACAGGAATCACATGGCACGTGCAGCCACTAGGCAGCTATCTCTCGAGCTTTTAGGGGAGTAATCCTCAATGAAGCCCATCAGTCCAGTGAGTGATGAGTTGTTGCAGGAAAGGCATGTGGTAAGATGGGGTGGAAATTGGACTGAGAGACGCCATGGGGTGGGCTAATGAGTTACGTAAAGAATTGGGCAGGATATAGCAAGAAGATTTGTTAAGCCCTGTGGTGAGAAACACTATAAAAAACTCAATGGAACTTGGATTTAGCCAAGCAAATATTAAACTCAGCCCATTGAATGTGGATAAATACACAATGTGTTGTGGTACTGTTCATACTGTGAGATCCCTGTTCTCCTACATCAATAATTTGGACACTGAAATGGCCTCTTGTACAGGCAAGTTTCTGTAACACCAGTAACATTGTGTTATGACATTATGTATACACCTCACCACATTTGTTGATAACAGATTTAGATTTATAATACCGCTAGTGGGAAAGTTGTCCCTAATGCTATGTGAATAATGTGATAGTACAAATATCAGCTTCCTTAATAGCCTCCTCAGTAACAGTCCACTTATAGTCTCTCAGGAACTGACACCTGTCTTGTGCACATAATGCAGCATTGTGATACTGTGACATCGCCAACTTATGTATAATAATGGAATCCCATTAACAGCTTGATAGTTTCCTTAAAGTGTTTGGTGAACCAATGGCTGGAGAAGGTCCATATGTTATAAACCTTTGAGCAGCCAGCGTCCATATAACCTGATGCTATAGGCTTCCAGGCAACCAGAAAACAAGTCCATCTCCAGTGACAGCCTTGCATTAATTTCCATTGGTGCTTGAAGTTTTATTACCTCTAGGGACATCCATGGAAACCAATTTGGTTGTTATTGTTGTGCAAAGCTATTAAACGCAGCCACATAACCTCATTTAGAAACTGTTAGCAATAGTGCATTTAAGTAAACAAAATGAAGATAGATAAGGTGCTGCATGTCTGATCATATGAATTCATTGAAATGTTATTAACAAAGATCCATTAGACAACAAGATCACAGGCAGCAGGAATCAGTTGATGATTAAGGCATACAGAAGAAATTAAAACACTGTGATGACAAGCCTAGAAACGTGAATTGCGAACATTTCATTTATATGTTAGAAATCAGAAGATAAGAAATTATTTTCCAAAGAAACACATTGAAAAAATAATTTCCTAATGGGTGTAGAATTTTTTCACTCATCCTAGTACCGAAATATAAATCTATTAACTAAATCAGTCTAAATATTACACTGGATTAGCCAATTGGCACAGAAGAGAAAAAATGAAAGACATTTAAAAATGAAAGAATAATGAAGGCAAGCTTGAAAGATCCCTGACAAATTGTTAATGTGGATTGTTGTCTATAATCTGTTGCAAGAAGACAGGGGCAGGTGGATAAGTACATGGATGTACAAACAGCATACTGTGCAGGGAGATTACGATTTCTCATTAATTCAGCTCAGGGATGCCATTGCCATAACTACAGAGCAAGGGGATGCTTATAGGATTTCATTCTGTCCTCAGGTTCTGCCAGAAAATTGCAGAAAGGCTGCAATTGTGTAATCTTTATGAAATTCCCTTGTTGTTGGGTGCTGCCTTCACAAAAAGCATTGTGCACACCTTTGTTTTAGCTTTCAGAAGAAAACAGCCATAGCTTAGTTTTGCCACAACGATAGCATATGGTGATGCAATTCTGTACATTAATTATGGAAGAAACATCTCCATGCATTTTCTTGTTTGATTCAGTTCAGATTTGAAACTGAATGAGGTGGGATTAGAAATTGATTGAAGTAGAATTGAGTTAACATGCTCTCACTCTATGGCACTGACTATTGCGGCAATGGTTAACAGTGCTCCACTGCTTACTGTCATTGTGGCTACACTACATTGTGTCTTTCTCAACAAAGAAACAAGGTGTTCTAAACATTTTCTTCTGAAAACAGTACAAGTTGAGATTGGCCAAATTGATCGCATCTACACCATTTTAGAAAAGCACATTTGCAATATCCAAGGAGTATTAATGAGGGGTCTCAAAAGCTAACACAAAAAGAAAATCAACATTTATCCATAATTCATGAAAGTGAATTATCATGCTGACCTTGCTTCATTGTTGAGAGTCATGACCAAGTTTCTAGATTAAGAAAAAGATTTCTATTATATTTTCTTAATCAAAGAATGAAGCCAAACATAACAGTGCAGATGAAAGCAATTCAAGCAGGTAGGTGAAACTTGGGATATGTTATTGAAGATGGTCTGACCTCTTAATCTTATGGGCCTTTGGGACTTGGTGAATATATTACTGTGGCACACAATGATCTGTTTGATCCTCCAGCCCTGACTCATTCCTTTTCTTTCTCTGACTTCACGTTCTTAATCCCTTATTTGGATAATTGCAGCTTGTGTGAGGATTTGTGTACTATAAGTACTGTCAATTTTCTACAACCCCACTAAAGTGTTTACTTTTTTACATTTAGATCAAACAGGCATCACTAAGTATCAGACCAGAGTCCAATCCTATTCTTATTTTGCTACCCACATCTGTGCACTTCATCTGATATCACTTATGTACCAAACAGGAGATAGGACTTTGTCAATTTTCCCAATCCTTAATCCAGGGATAGTAGAGGCAATTAAGCGTCCATAACATCCCTTAAACTGAGACTGATAAACTCAGCCTAGACTTAGAAACAACTCTCCATGGATAACTATCTCACCAGGAGGTGCAGTAATTGATTGAACCTTTGGGGGAGATGAGTTTTCTCATAGTTAAAAGACAAAATTATTGGCATAAAAAGTATATCAATATAAACACAATTGTCATCCAGTTATTTCAGAGAATCCTCCAACAGAACAATAGTGCCAATTTGTTTGGTACTCCAGCCTGACTTGTTTACCAATGCACATTTTAAAAGAGCATGTAAACAGTACAAGGACATTGTGCAAAGTCGAATGAAATCAGTATTCATTTAATGCTGTTGCTGACTGTTGGTGTTGAAACAGGGAAATAAGTGCTCAGTTGGCTGAGCAAGTTACTAATGAAAAGAAAGAGAACAGTGGAGTAATTAGGTACAAGTTCTGCTTTTACTTCATAAAACACTGCTTACACTTCATGCTTCATTTCATCAATACCATGAGCCATCAACTTCTGCACACAACAAATGAAAGGTCTAATCAGATCAGGAAATCAACACAAAAGATGTATTGACTAAAAAAAAAAAGAGGTTGCTGGAAAAGCTCAGCAGGTCTGGCAGCATCTGTGAAGAAAAAAATCAGAGTTAACGTTTTGGGTGCGGTGACCCTTCCTCAGAACAGCATTCACAGTTCTTTCGGTTTTTATGTATTGGCTACAGTTCTTTTCAAAATAGATACAATACTTCAAATGGATCTAGCCTAAATTGGCACAATTATATAAAAGCTGAATTAACCGTAATTTTCTTGGTGGGCGTTATTCTGTTTGGGTAAAAGAAAAAAAATATAATACTGCAAATACCAGAAAACAATGATCTAACGTAAAACGCTAATCTGTCTTTTCTCTTCACAGATGCTGACTGTGCAACTGTGTCTTTCCAGCATTCTCTCTTTTTTTTATGCCCTGAATGGATTTGACAGTGCATTTTTGATAGTCACATTTTTGAATCGTAAGTCTGTTCAGTTCTTTGTGTTGCAAGATTATCCAAGTAATGCTGCTGCCTGTGATTCATCCCTAATTAAAGATTGGGTGACTTGTTGATCTATGTCTCCTAAGTGTCTTTACATTGTTTCATCAAAAGGAAACCAGAGCTTCCTTCAATCTAGCATGATAAATCTAACCTGACTGAAAGGTTTTGAAATGTGCCTGTGGAAAGGGAAACAAGTCTGGTCATGAGAGGTTTGAAGGGAGTTGTTTGGTGGAGGTGGGTGGGGAGGGTGGGTACAACGTAGCAACTGTAACCAGCTAATGAAATCTGTTCTTTATTTCATAGGGTCATTGAATAGTACAACACAGAAGGAGGTCACTTGACTCATCATGGCTGTGCCAACATTTGCAAAAAGAATCCAATTAGTTCCACTCTCCTGGTTTTTCCTGTAACCCTGCAATCGTTGCACCTTAAGTAGTTACCAACTTTCTTTTGAAAATTGCTTTGACAATACTTCAGCCACCCTGTCTATTAATTGTATAAACCAAGGGCAGTGATCAACACGTGGAGTGCATTTATATTTTGAGCACATATAAAGAGATACCCTGAGTAGTGTATAGGTTTGGTATCCAGACATGTGGAATATTTCACTCCGTGAATAAATCTAAACTGAGTAAAGATTGACTCTGGTCTCCTCCTTCATCAAATGGCTGTTAGACATTTCAGACTTTCAAGCACTGCACTCCAATCACAATTGTGTAAATAAAGTTTCCTCATGTCACACCTTTTGCCTATTGCTATTATTAAATCAGTGTCTTCTGGTTACTGTCCTCTCTGCCAGTGGAAACAGGTTTTTATTCTATCAAAATGCTTCATTGCATTGACAAATACAAATACAGTCTGGCGTACTGACCTCTACCTTGCAGAGGCTTAGCGCCAGCTCTCACATACCTCCTCCTACCTTCCCCTGGACCATGACGCCACCATGGCACATCAGGCCATTGTATCCACTACGGTTATGGATCTCATTTCATCCAGTGATCTCCCCCCATCCACTTCCAAGCTAATAGTCCCCCAACCCCACACAGCTCGTTTCTACCTCCTGCCAAAAATCCACAAACAGGGCTGTCCAGGTAGACCCATTGTTTCAGCCTGCTCATGCCCCACAGAACTCATCTCTTCCTACCTTGACTCAGTCTTCTCCCCCCGGTCCAATCCCTACCCAGACACATCCATGATTCATCTGACACCTTACGCCAGTTTCAAAGCTTCCAGTTTACCGGCTACCTCCTTTTTACTATGGATGTACAATCCCTTTACACATCCATTCCCCACCAGGAGGGTCTTAGAGCTCTCCACTTCTTCCTGGAGCAAAGACCCGAATCATCCCCACCCACCACCACCCTCCTTGGCTGAGCTTGTCCTCACCCTCAACAAATTCTCTTTCAACTCCTCTCATTTTCTTCAGGTAAGAGGGGTTGCCTTGGGTACCCGCATGGGCCCTAGTTATGCCTGTCTCTTCGTGGGGTACGTGGAACATTCCTTGTTCCAGTCCTATTCCAGCCCTCACCCACAACTCGTTCTCCGATACTTCGATGATATTATCGGTGCTGCTTCCCTCTCTCGTCTAGAACTGGAAAACTTCATCAATTTCGCCTCCAATTTCCACCCTGCCCTCACTTTCACCTGGTCTTTCTCTGACCCCTCCCTTCCCTTCCTCAACATTTCTGTTTCCATTTCTGGGGATAGACTGGCCTCTAATATCCATTACAAACCCACCAACTCCCACAGCTACCTGGATTATACATCCTCACACCCCACTTCCTGTAAAGACTCCATCCCATTCTCTCAGTTCCTCCGTCTCCGTCGCATATGTTCAGATGAGGCCAGCTTCGACAAGGGAGACTCCGAAATGTCCACTTTCTACCTCAACCGAGGATTCCCCAGCTCCATTGTCGACAGGGCCCTCAATCGGGTCCAACCCATCTCCCGCACTTCTGCCCTCACCCCTTCTCTTCCCTCCCGCAACAGTGATAGGGTTCCCCTTATCCTCACCTACCATCCCACCAGCAGCCACATCCAGAAGATCATCAGATGCCATTACCGCCACCTCCAACAAGATGCCACCACCTGACACATATTCCCCTCCCCTCCCTTGTCCGCCTTCCGCAGGGACTGTTCCCTCCGGGACACCCTGGTCCACATTTCCTTCACCCCCAACACATCCCCACAGCCCTACGGCACCTTCCCCTGTAACCGGCAAATGTGCAACACCTGCGCATTTACCTCCTCCCTCCCGAGAATCCAAGGACACAAACATACCTTCCAGGTGAAGCAGCACTTCACCTGCACTTCCAAGAATCTAGTCTGCTGCATTCACTGCTCACAATGTGATCTCCTCTACATTGGGGAAACAAAGCATAGACTTGGCGACTGCTTCGTAGAATATCTACGTTCTGCTCCCAAAAAAGACCGTGGACTACCTGTTGCCTACCACTTCAATGCACCACCTTGCTCCCTGGCCAACATCTCTGTCTCTGGCTTGCTACAGTGTTCCAGTGAAGCCCAACACAAGCTGGAGGAACAACATCTCATTTTCCGCTTGGGGACCCTACAGCCCTCCGGACTCAATATTGAGTTCAATAATTTTAGGGCCTAAACTCTCCCATGTCCCAGGCCCCCACCCCACACACCAGGCCTTGTTACCACACAGCCTGCCACTACACACCCCCTGTTGTTAGTCACTAACAGTCCCCATTAACAACTACTCACCCTCCCAGCCTGATCGTTAGCAACTCCTCTGTCTGTCCAACTGTCTTTCTCTCTCTTTGGGCTGTATCCTATCGTTTACTCCCTACCCCACCCACCTCCCTATTTTCTGCATATAAACTGACGTTTTCCCAGCCACCAGCAGTTCTGAGGAAGGGTCAGCGGACCCGAAACATTAACTCTGTTTTCTCCTCCACAGACGCTGCCAGACCTGCTGAGATTTCCCAGCAACTTTGTTTTGTTCATTGTATTGACACCTCTATCAAATCTCCCTTTTAGCCTTCTCTACCTGAAGATGAAAAACATCAGCTTCTCTAACATCTCCATACAACTTAACTCTGGTGCCATTCTGGTAATCTGCCCTGCACCTACTCTGAGCTCTTGGCACTCTTACTAAAGTGTAGTTGAAGAATTGGGAAAAATTCCAGTTCGTGTCTTAGAGATGATTTATAAAGGTTTAGCATGAGTCCCTCACTATTATACAATAAGCTTCTGTTCATAAAAACCTAGGGTTGCATATACATTTTTAGCAAATTTCTTCAATTAGTTTTTTTACTTTCAAAGATTTGTACTTACATCCCCAGGTGTCTCTGTTCCAGCACCCCCCTTATCTCTGTAATTTCCCAGCAAATCCTTTAAATATGAAGGTAGGGGATTGCTGCTGGATCAGGTTCTAATGAAACAAACTGGAGTCAATGACCCCATGATTTCTGCGCAGCGCTAAGATTTTATAGTTTTGCAAATAAAACAAGTTTTATTTGTGGATAAAACAGGGTCACAAATGCTCCATATAACTGGTGCGCACCCAACCACATTTACTTGACACTGATTATTTTCATTGCATCTAGATGTCTAAGAAAATCCTTTCTTCCAACTTTCTTCTCCTGCCAACTTGCTCTTTACCTCTTCTTTCTTGAAGATATTGACTCCATTTTGAGTATGGTCTCAAAACTGCACCATCTCCCTCCCGCACCCCCAAGAACAACCAAAGTGCGAATTCTTTGCATGTGAATTTGTTACTCAGCTATTCAACCACCAAACTATCCCCACAGTGCTGATCATTTTCTCATCTGCCCATACAAGTTCAAATTCATAGATTCAGCAAGACTTACTTCATAATAACTGAGATTCTGATCCATAGATGTCTTCCCACACACTAACATGAGCCTTACAATTTATTTTACTACTTACTGAACAAATTCACCAGTTTATCAGTGAAGAACTTATGCATGATAGTCATGTAAACTATTGCTTTATCAATAATGCTTTTTCACTAATGTTGCTGGTTAGAGATAGAGATAGAGATAGAGATATAGAGCACAGAAACTTGGTCCAACTTGTCCATGCCAACCAAATATCCTACATAAATCTAGTCCCATTTGCGAGCATTTGGCTCATATCCCTCTAAACCCTTCCTATTCATATACCCATGCAGATGCCTTTTAAATGCTGTAATCGTATCAGCCTCCAACACGTCCTTCAGCAGCTCAATCCATATACACACAACCCTCAGCATTAACATGTTGTCCTTCAGGTCCCTTTTAAATCTTTCCCCTCCTCACCTTAAACCTATATCCTCTAGTTTCAAACTTCCCTACTCTGGGGAGATGACCTTGCCGACTGACCCTATCCATGCCCCTCATGATTCTATAAACCTCTATAATACCACCCCTTGGCCTCCGATACTCCAGGGAAGATAGCCCCAGCCTATTCAGCCTCTCCCTATAGCTTAAACTCTCCAACACTGGCAACATCCCTGTAAAGCTTTTCTGAACCCTTTCTAGTTTCACAATAATCTTCCTACAGCAGAGAGGCCAGAATTGCATGCAACACTCAAAGTGGTCAAACCAATGTCCTCTACAGCCACAATATAACCTTCCAACTCCTATACTCAATGCACTGACCAGTAAAGGCAAGTATACCAAACAACTTCACTAGCTTATCTGTGACTTCACTTTCAAGGAACTATGAACCTGTACTCCAAGGTCTCTTTGTTCAGCAACACTCCTCAGGACCTTACCATAAAGTGTATAAGTCCTGCCCTGATCTGCCTTTCTAAAATGCAGCACCTCAATTCCAGATACCTTAAGGAAAAAGAAGTAGGGACGTGAGACAGGGTGGGAGCTGCAGGATGTTTCCCTTTATGGAAGCGGATAGAACTGGGGGGTATAATTGAAAAAGAAGGGTTCTCCCATTTATGATGGGAAGAGGAGGAAGTTCTTCTCTAAGGGTCGTGGTGGTTGGTGCTTTTATACCAGAGTATTGGGTTACAGGTATTTGCATTGTGCTCTCTTGCAACAGACAATCATTCAAATCCCACTCCCAAAAATAAATTAACAAACTAACCACAAAATGTTCACATTGCACATTGAAAACTGAAGTTAGGTTCTGTTTCCACATAAGCAAAATAAAGTTCAGCATTGTGCAACATTTCACAGCTCACCATGCAACTCGATTTATGATGTGAAGGTTTTTGACACTTGCCAAACATTTCAAGCCAGAAAAAGCCTCTGACCTACATAAAAAGATTGAGAAGAAAAATTAGATAACTTCAACTTTAAAACACTTTAGTACCATTGCTTTGGTCCTGATGACAAAGGGTTTGGTATTTTGAAAAGTGGTCACATGTAGCTAAAAAATGAAATTATGAAGGAGTAACATAATTTTGAAGCCTTTTCCAGTTCTCTCTATCTGATTTTATATATATTATTTCTATTCCTGTGTCCTTTTGTTATCGGGTTCTTTGGTCACACATTTCATCAACTTCGTTTCCTTGGCCCTTTGCAGTCTTTATCACCTTTTGCTTACTTCCAGTTCCCTTTTCTGACATAACAAGGTGTAGAACTGGATGAACACAGCAGGCCAAGCAGCATCAGAGGAGCAGGAAGGCTGACGTTTCGGGCCTAGACCCTTCTTCAGAAAAGGGAGGA
>JAHRHZ010000140.1:34341514-34361951 GCA_024137785.1 Ginglymostoma cirratum | reverse complement strand
TGCTGCTTGGCCTGCTGTGTTCATCCAGCTCTACACCTTGTTATCTCAGATTCTCCAGCATCTGCAGTTCCTACTATCTCTGAAACCCTTTTTCGACATGGTGTCTTTCAAATTCAGTCTTTTCGTACAGCTCCATTCCTCACACTTAAACTTGATCTCCTCCAATTACACTGAGCAATTTCGGGGAAACCGAGGCCTGGTATATCAATATTTAGCCTGTTTTTGAAGGACTGTTTTACCTTGTTAGGCCTGTGTTTGATATCCACTTGAATTGTTCCCTACCTTGACTAGAGAAGCTGAACTTTTCTTAGGAAGTTTTGGATGAGATTTGATACAGGTGTTCAAAATCACTAGCAGTCAGGAATGAATAGATAGGGAGAAACTGTTCCTATTGGTGGCTGGGTCAAGATTCGGAGGACACTGGTATAAGGGATCAGCAAAGAAGCAAAGGTGACATGAGCGAAAAATACCTTTTTATACAGAGTAGGTTGATTGATTGATTGATTGACTTTTTGTTGTCACATGCACCAAGATACAGTGAAAAGTATTGTTTTGCGTGCTATACTGGCAGATTGTACCATACAAAGTGTAGCAGCTCAGAGTGCAGAATACAGTGTTAGAGCTGCGGGACAGGTGCAGAGAAAGAGAGATATCAGAATTAAAACTTGAGAGATCCATTCAGAAGTCTGATAACAGTGGGGAAGAAGCTGTTGTTGAATCTCTTCGCATTTGTATTCAAGTTTTTATGTCTTCTGCCCAATGGAAGAAGGTGCAAGAGAGTATAACCAGGCTGGGAGAGGTCTTTGATTACATTGGTTGCTTTCCCAAGGCAGTGGAAAGTGTAGATGGAGTCATTGGATGGAAGGCTGGTTTGTGTGATGAACTGGGCTGTGTTCATGACTCTGTAGTTTCTTGTAGTCTTGGGAAGAGCAGTTCCCAAACCACGCTGTGGTGCATCCAGATAGGAGATGCATCCAGGTAGAATGTAGAATGCATTACCTAAAGTGTGGTGGAGACAGAAAATCATGGCGTTCAAGATGGAATTGAATAATTATCTGAAGAGAAAAACATGCAGCGTGAGAGAAAAAAAAGCAGTGGAGTGCAGCAGAGTGAGACTAATCCTGTAGAAACCTGACATGGGCACATTGTGCTGTCACAATGCTATGACTTTATGACTTACTCTATTATCCACCACAACTTATACCATCACTTTCCAAATTATTTGATGGTTTAACCTTTTTCAACACACTTAGGATGTTGTCAGTGTAGTACTGCATTCTGGTAAATGCTGTGATCTTTCTGAGTCTCAACAATAGCTTGGTGTCAGCAATTACTGATTTACCAGTAAATGTGCAGCAATATTAAACTCATCTTAAAGACAGTAAATTTGTATCACTCATACAGGAGACCTTTTTTTAAATCAAAAGTCAATTTGAAATATAATTCTTTCAGGGGATGATTTGGAAACATTTTCACCTTAAAAGTCTCTCATTCGGTAAGAGGGAGATACTGAAGATTGTACTGAGAATTTGCGCCACTATCTCCAGAATTAACTAGCTTCCATTCTATGGTAGATTTAAGCATACAGTAATTATTAAAGTGGTGAGCATACAGTAATTACTTAAATGATGACTTTGAGGCAATGTTATTAGACACAGACAATTGCAACAGGTGTTGTTTGTATAAGTGTGGGCATTGATGCTGGTGTGGATCTTTCTCGCTGTGCGAGACCTTTTCAACAAAGGTCACTGTATCACATTGAACTGGAAGGTTAGGCAATTGACTATTCTCAGCAATTTCACCATCCTGTTGTCATTTGTAAAGAAAGCACTCAGAGAACCATTTCACACCCCCAACAACTGTGTGAGGTTAGATTTAAAAGATACTAATGAGAAAGAATATAAGCCAAACACTGCAACCAGAATGAACTTGCAATAACAGCACAGGAGAAATCTTTCCTTAAAGTCAAAAAGCTTTCAGTTTCCAATTTCGTTCTGGAGGCAAATACTAAATTGACAGGTTTGTTTTATTATTAAGATAATTTTCATGACTCAGACTATTTTCCTCACAAGAACATTCTATGGCACAACTCCAAAACATCAAACAGCATTTCAAAATCTCAAAACAAAAGTGCTTACTCAGGGAGATAAAGATAGCTGTTTGACATTGGGAGGGATGAAATCACAGCCAAACCAACCATGGCTTCAACTGACTTCCACATATACTTGTTCCCCAGAATATACATTATGCATAAAATTAATAAAAGTACATTCTAAAACATTTCAGACTGAAAACAGAAAATGTAATACTATTCAACCTTCATCTATACAGAATTCTGAGGAGCCTCAGTACAATTGCAATACTCTTGATATTCGTAATGTGCATTTTATATCAAGCATACAATCTGAGGGGTTCCAGAAGCCTGCTTACTTCTCTACACCAGGCCCTTAGCGCATCATAACTGAAAGACAATAGATGGTCTTTCCCAATGGGACACTATGGTAGCTGTTCCAAGCTTCACTGCATCCCTCACCACATAGTACAGTATTGTGGAATACGCCAGTCTGCAATGCTCAGCTGTGGACAATTCTTTACACTGGAAGATCAGCCAGTTTCAGACAAACCAAAGAGTGTCTTTCATTGGATCGATAGCACTCCAGCAGCAGTTGATGTTTACCTTCCACTGTATCACTGGAAAGAGCCCATAGAGTCCTGAATCACAGAGCTACTTGGGATGAACCTTAACAAAACCCACTGCATCTCAAATACTTGCTCAGCAGGAATCTGTTTATAGTAAGCTTGAGTTTTGCTCCTCCAAAGTCCATGTCTACAGGGCCCCATATTCTACTGAGATCAGCTAACTCAGCATATCTCAGAAATCAAACTGAGACACTTGGTTAGTGAGCCTCAGTACCACATTAAATAGAGCATCCACATAGTGAACTGTATGGAGAAGGAGAGAGGGTGCTCATGATTTGCACTTGGAGATGATTACTGGGGAAAGCTAGCAAAATCTCAAGTTTTAGGAATGGGCAGGATGGCAATTGCAGTGAATACTATCCTTTATTTTAGAAGAGCAGATCAGAGGCTAAGAATCCTGCAGTGAGTAAATCGCCACATGTCCACCATCTACAAGGCACAAATCAGGATTGTGATGGAACATTCCCCACTTGCCTCGATAAGTACAGCTCCAACAACACTGAAGAAGCTTGACATCTTCCAGGATTAAGCAGCCCATTTGATTGGTACCTCATCCATATTCACTCCCTACATCACCGACACACAGTAGCAGCAGTGTGTACCAACAAGATGTACTGCAGAAATTGACCAAAATTCCTTAAACACTGTCTTCCAAACGCATGACCACTTCCATCTAGAAGAACAAGGGCAGTAGACACAATGGGAACACCACCGACTGCAAGTTCCCCTCCAAGCCATTCTGCATCCTGAATTGGAAATATATTGTCGTTCCTTGACTGTTGCCGGGTCAAAATCCTGGAATTCCCTCCCTCATGGTATTGTGGGTCTACCTAAGCACATAGTCTGCAGCGGTTCAAGAAGGAAGCTCACCACCACCTTCTCAAGGGCAACTAGGTACAGGCAATAAATGTTGGGGCAGTCAGCAACATCCTCATCCCACGAGTGAACTAAAAAAAAGTAATGTGCTGCTCAATATTGTTTTTTTTAAGTGCCTCACCGCCTCATCATGCCAAACAGGGACTTAAATTTAATTTGCATGTGTAAATGGTCTAACCATTGATTCAGGTATGGGTAAAGAATTCCTCCAGTTCTAGCCGAATATGGCAGGTAACGTACTTCCTTGTGTAAGTGAATGCACACCCTTGTCTGCTTTTGAGGCCTTAGGCAGGCAAGAGCACATTATAAATGTCTCTGTCACTAATGTTTGAAACAGAGGCCTGTCAGCCATCCCTCTGGGACAGCACTAATATTGGCCTTACAAACTTACACACTGACCTGAAACAGGGACTCTTGTTTCTTTCTCTATAGATGTTTTCAGACTGTTTGAGTATTTTCAGTTTTTATTCTGGCCATCATATTAACTCTTCCTGATCAGACATTAATATAGAAGGTGTAGTCATTGGGTCACAAAGAAAGCTGCTGTAGAACATGTCTTTTGAGCTTACACTGGTGGACAATGTGGTTCCCTTTTGAGATTAAGAGAGAAGGAAAACCAATTTATTCCAGCAGAAATACTATATTGACCTGAAGGCACTTGATATTGACATTGAAAACATGAAGAAGTGACATCTATTGTTTTAGTGCACTATGATACGATAGTGACAGGCATATGTTAATTGTTGAAATTAGTTTCAAGGAATAAAACAATTAGTGGTATCTCAAGCTATATCAGCAGCATTAGGCAACCCTTGAAATAATTGCCAGGCACAGTTTTGCCTTTGTTCATTGAGTTGTTTACTTTCTCCCAGAACAAGTTAGTCACATCCACATATTGTATTTTGTGTTGAAGGTATTAGTCATTGAGACTGCTTACCTGACTGGTAAATAGGAGGCACAATTTCAGTGCAGCTCCCTTCACTGGGTTTTATTTCCACAAGATGGACAGCACTCTCACTCAGTGCCTCTACTGCAGCAAAAGATCAAGTGAGTTGGAGTGGCAGGCAATCCTGATGGTTAAACTCATCAGTGCAGTCAATGAACAGTGCCTCTGCTCAGATGTCTGGGCGATTCTGTCAATGTTTCATAGATTTGAACTGTTTATTCAGACAAACACATATAGGTAATAATAATTCTGGAATTTCGTTTCATCAGTGTTTGGCTATAAAGTATCAGTTTCATGCTAACAATTAAGTATGTAACTTTACCTGTCTACATTGATGAGACATGGTCTACACATTTCAGCATAGCAGTCTCTGTCTGATAATACATCATAAAAACACTACATCTCTGTACTTCACTTGATTTGGATGTACAGCAGAGTATTAAGTGGTTACTGCAACCAACAAAAACATATAGCAATTTTCTAAATATTGTACATATTATAGAATATTTTTGCATCTTTTGTGGTCTTCTTCCTAAATACAGCAATGTCATTTTTAAAAACTAATTACGTGCTCTTGGCCAAAGTCAATTACTGCCCCACGATATTTACTCATCAATACATAATTGTCCTTACTCCAAATAACTAAATGTTCTGGACTCTGAATATCTCCATAACCTCTGACGGCCCTCTTAAGATTGGTAACTCAGCATGTGGCAAGTTGAACTTGCTGTTGTGTGGTATGCTGGAACACTGAGGCACTGTGCCACAGAGTGACCTTGAAACTGCTTTTGTTTTCCACATTCAAGAATGAGGTTAAAGTAATGGCAAATCACTTGGCTTTATTATTTCAACTGTGGGATTTTAGTGTATGTCCTTCAGGAAAGAGAACTATGTAAACAAAACACTGGACTAGAACATTCAGAGGAAAGCAGGGTACATAATATAGAGCAATGACCAAAAAGTCACATATTTTCCCAGATCAAGTCCACTTGGACACTTCTATTTTGTTCCTTGGTTAAAATAAAATTCAATAGATGAAACAGAGATGTAAAACATTAAAGGAAAGTAAAATGTCTTTTAGCTCTATAGGAAACAAAAAGGAGTATGGATCACATTAAAACATTACAGAGGGCTTTTAAAAATAGTTATTTTTTATGGCCTACCTTTAGGGTAAGGAGTAGTTGGCCTTCTCGAGTTGCATAGTTCATGTGGTGAAGGTGCTCCATCAATATTGCGGGAGGGAGTTCCAGGGTCTTTACCCAATAACAATGAAGAAACAGTAATACTTGTCCAAATTAGGTTGATGGATGACTTCGAGATGATGGTGTTCACTTATATCCATTATTCTTGTCTTAGGTGGTGAAAACTGCAGATTTGGGAGTTGCTGCTGGAGAAATCTTGACCACTTGCTGCAATACCTCCTGCAAACAGAATATATGCAGCCACAGTAGTACCCGTAGTAGAGATGATGGGTTTTTCTGTTACATAAGTCAATTTGTTAGGACACATTGGGCAGGAAAATGGAATCAATTGGTCAGGATGGAGAAAAAGAATCTGTATATAGAAAAGGCTGCTTCCTGTAAGGTGCTTTTGAAGTAATATTTCTAAAAGTCTGTTTTGCTTTTGTTGAGCAGAAATGTCCAAAAGACCATTTAAGGGGCTGAAAGCAGGTGTGAACTATTTGGGTTTCTATGCCATAAAAGAGTAGGACTATCGATCACCTTGTCTATAATTGGTATTGCTTTGTCATGGCCAGTCCCTAGGCAAGGGCTTTTATGATTCCAAATGTGATATCCCCACATGCATGTGTCCCCAGGTGAGGATGGATGAACTGATTTTGCCTTCTGTACCCAACCATTCCCTCAGTTGATGGCAGCAAGTTTAATTTGATAGAAAAGATCCCTGGCTTTTTGGATATCTTCTCCCATTTCAAATATGTTTGTGTTTTAAAAGAAGTCTGTTTAGCCTTGAGTAAAAGGAAGTAAGCACATTAGCTACTAAAATGCAACTCACAAACACAGATTAGTAATGAAAGGTGACTGCAGAAAGTAAAAGTTTAGAAATATGTGAATCAGTCTTTAATTTATTCATGAGGAATAGGTTGCCCTAATCAACATGAATTGGAAAGATATCCTAGACAAGAAATACCGGGGACACTTGAGAGTTACCAAGTGGAGAGCCTGGGTTTGGGCATTAGTGTGGTGGCCAAGGATCTCAAACACTATTGAGAATCCTATAGCTGCCTGTGAAACTGTCCTATTCACAGGGCTGAACACAGAGAGCCATTGATCTCCACTACTTATCCTATGTAGTGAACATGCGAACAAGGGGAATAGACCTATTTATGTTTGACAGAACGTCTTACCTTACTGCTGTTGACTACTTTTCACAGTGGAAATGAAAAACCTATTTACTACCACAACAGGAGCAGTTGTCAAGTCTTGTTGAAATGCTCAATACACATGGGATCTGTGATGTGGTTGTATCAGACAACAGACCACAGTTTACAGCTGAGTCTTTCAGCCAATTTTCAGTTGCTTCTGGAATCAAACTCATAATAAAATCACTGAAAAACTCACTACTGAATGGAGAACCAGAGGCATGGGTTCGAGATGGTCAAATCCCTTTTTGAAGAAAAACTCAGACTTTTACAGGTCTCTGTTTAAGTACTGGTCGACCTCACTCCAGTGTGTCTTATTACCATCAGAATTGTTAATAGTGAGAACACGCAAGATTGAACTCTTTATTGTAGCAGACATTGATACTACAGTTGAATCCACAAAATGGTAAAATGTTTGCCAAAGTCTTGTTCGGAACAGCAGGCTATTCGTTATTGTAGTTATCACTGCGCACAATGGAAGCCTCAAGTGAGCTCACCAGCACCTTCTCAAGGGCAACTAGGGATGGGCAATAAATGCTGACCCAGCCAGTGACACCCACGTCCCACAAGTCAATTAAAGAACTGACTGGCTTGCTGGGGCCATTTCAGAGAGCAAACAAGTGTCAGGCACGTTGCTGCGGGTACAACCAGATGAGTTTTGCAACAATGGTCAACACTAGATGAGTTTTTAATTGCAGATTTTCATTGATTCAAATTTCACCATCTGTGGCAGTGAGAGTCGAACCCATGTGTCTCCGGATTACTAGTCCCGTGATAATATACAACACCACCATTTCTCCTTATATCAAATTAACCAATATAATTTATACTTATTGCTACCATGTACTAATCTACATTTAGATCAGACAAGTACTTCTTCTGAGATTGTAGACATACTCACCGAGCTGGTGGGTTTCATTGCAAACGTTACGTCACCGTGCTAGGTAATGTAGTCAGTGCGCCTCTGGTGAAACGTCGGTGTCCTGTCCTACTTGTTAATTGTACGCCTCGGTTTGCTGGGGTGGTTGATATTACTTCCGGTTCTGTTCTTCTGTGGTTTGTACACAGGGTCTAATTCAATGTGTTTGTTGATGGCATTCCAGTTGGAATACCAGGCCTCCAGAAAATGGCGCGTCTCTGTTTGGCTTGTGTAATTATGAATGTGTTGTCCCAGTCAAATTTGTGTCCCTCGTTGTCCGTGTATAGTGAGACAAGTGAGAATTGGCCGTGTCTCTTGGTGGCGAGTTGGTGTTCATGTATCCATATAGTCAGTTTTCTTTTGGTTTGGTCTATGTAGTGTTTCTCACAGTCCTTGCATGGTATTTTGTAAATTACCCCAGTTTTGCTGGTTTTGGGTATGGGATTCTTTACGTTCATCAGTAGCTGTTGTAGGGTGGTTGTCGGTTTGTGGGTTACTCTGATACCTAGGGGTCTGAGTAGTCTTGCAGTCATCTCTGAAATGTCCTTGATGTATGGTAAGGTGATTAGTGAGTCTGGTCGTGTTGTGTCTTCCTGTGGTGGTCTGCCTCGGAGGTAACGGCAGATTGTGCTTTTCAGGTATCCAATTCTTTTGAAGAATCTGTACAAGTGCTCCTGTTCTGCTTTGCGTAGTTCTGGGTTGCTGCAATGTGTTGTGGCCCATTTAAATAGTGTCCTGTTGCAGCTCCGTTTGTGGGTGTTGAGGTGGTTGCTCGTGTAATTGAGTATTTGGTCTGTATGTGTGAAGGAGCTTCACTAGAAGGAAGCCAGCGACACATAAACAACATCCTTACCAGGATAAAATTCCCAAAGACAAAGAGAACAACAACCAAGTACCCTTCCTGGACATAATAGCAGAACGCGAAAACAGTGGGGAATTCCAGACAAGCATATATAGAAAGATCACACGTACAGACTAGTTGGCTCAGCATTGACTATTGGGAAATGGTCAGTCTATTATCCTCCAATTATCTTAAAAAATAATCAGCATAACTTGCTGTTTTCAATCCTTAAGCTTTTTTTAAATGCAAATTGAGACTGCCTCTCCTGTTCCATGACCCACAAGTTTGCTCAGCAGGCTTTCTGACCACAACTGCAGCCATATTTTGACATCTTCCCATTTGTTAAACATTTAATATTTGTTAAATGTATTGCAGAGAGACCCTTCACCTCAGCAGATCTCAATGTATTGAAATTAGTGGATGATAAGGTTGTGGCGAGTAGAGCACAGTCAGGCATTACTGACCATTAAGTTAAGATTCCATCTGGAGTAAAAAAACCCACTTTTTGATGCAGGAATTCATTTATGACATTGAACAAGGCTTTTTTTCTAAAGAAAATAACCTTCTTTGTGACTCCTTGCTAGTATTTCAAATTCCTTTAACAGAGTTGTGGGAATATTTTGAACATTACAAAAGATGAGTAAATCATCCACTGATGTTTTCCCTCAACATTCTTCACTCAATTTATTTTGCTTTAAGACTAGCAAACACAGCAATGTTAATTCTACAGACTTTAAACAACTTTAATAAAATTCTCAGACAGTGACTGTAAGGACAGCAGTTTGATACAAGTACTGAAATCTAATTTATTAAGGGCATTAGGCAAAAATATATGTCTGTAACCTTTTATAGTACATAAAAGTTTGAGATCAGTTACTGCAGTTTTCTTCTGCAAACTGAATTACTGTATGACAAATATTCTCACCTAAGAGCAAGGCACCTTTGGAGATCCTTTGTACAGAGGACTTTATTGTGACCACTACACATAAAAGAGGACCAGTCTGGCAAGTTATTCCGAGCATTTGACACAGATCAGTGAAACTATTCATGTCATTCATTTCCTAAATGTCCTACGTGATTGATATCCTGGAGCCTGGGGATACTGACTCCTGATTGACAACTATGTCTAGGGTGAAGACACAGAGCAAGACTAATAATTATTTCCAATCAGTTTGATGGACATTGCTGTAAGGGTTGTTCTATATTGGGCTACCTGCGCTTCACTCATCAATCCACAGTTTGTAGCCTGCAGAGAGGTTAGACAGTGATTCAACACTGAAGAAATGAACCTTTTTTTTAGCTCAACGAGTTTAGTTGAGAACGTTTTAATTACTTTGATATATTACAGACAATGCTAATGGTCATGTATTACATCACACTAAATTCTGTCCAACGTCAGATTATTTGTTGCTTCATAGCCTTTGCTCTGAGCCAGGTGACCTATACATTCAAACTCTATCATGGGATATTTTCAGTACTTTCAGAAAGATGGTAAACCAACAATCCCTCTTCCGTACCTACACTGGCCCTAAACCCCACCTCTTCCTCCGTTACATTGATGACTGTATCGGCGCCGCCTCGTGCTCCCACGAGGAGCTCGAACAGTTCATCCACTTCACCAACACCTTCCACCCCAACCTGAAGTTCACCTGGACCATCTCCAACACTTCTCTCTCCTTCCTGGACCTCTCTGTCTCCATCTCGGGTAACCACCTAGAAACCGATGTCCATTTCAAGCCCACTGACTCCCACAGCTACCTGGAACACACCTCCTCCCACCCACCTTCCTGTAAAAATGCCATCCCCTATTCCTAATTCCTTCGCCTCCGCCACACCTGCTCCCAGGATGAGGCATTCCACTCCCGCACATCTCAGATGTCCTCATTCTTCAAGGACCACAACTTCCCCCCCGCAGTGGTCAAGAACGCCCTCGACCGTGTCTCCCGCATTTCCCGCAACTCATCCCTCACACCCCATCCCCACAATAATAACGAAAAAAGAATCCCCCTCGTCCTCACGTACCACCCCACCAACCTCCGGATCCAACGCATCATCCTCCGACACTTCCACAATCTGCAATCCGACCCCACCACAAAAGACATTTTTCCCTCCCCATCATTGTCTGCTTTCCGGAGTGACCACACCCTCCGTGCCTCCCTTGTCCGCTCCACACTCCCCTCCAGCCCCACCACACCCGACACTTTTCCCTGCAACTGCAGGAAGTGCTACATTTGCCCCCACACCTCCTCCCTCACCCCAATCCCAGGCCCCAAGAAGACTTTCCACATCAAGCAGATGTTCACCTGCACATCTGCCAATGTGGTATACTGCATCCGCTGTACCCGTTGTGGCCTCCTCTACATCGGGGAAACCAAACGGAGGCTTGGGGACCGCTTTGCAGAACACCTACGCTCGGTTCGCAACAAACAACTGCACCTCCCAGTCGCAAACCATTTCAACTCCCCCTCCCATTCTTCAGACGACATGTCCATCCTGGGCCTCCTGCAATGCCACATTGATGCCACCCGAAGGCTGCAGGAGCAGCAAATCATATTCAGTCTGGGAACCCTGCAGCCCAATGGTATCAATGTGGATTTCACAAGCTTCAAAATCTCCCTTCCCCCAACTGCATCCCAAAACCAGCCCAGCTCGTCCCCGCCTCCCTAACCTGTTCTTCCTCTCACCTATCCCCTCCTCCCACCTCAAGCCCCACCCCATCTCCTATCTACTAACATCATCCTGCCCCCTTGACCTGTCCGTCCTCCCTGGACTGACCTATCTCCTCCCTACCCCCCCACCTACACTCACCTTTACTGGCTCCATCCCCGCCTCTTTGACTTGTCTGCCTCCTCTCCACCTATCCTCTCCTCTATCCATCTTCTATCCGCCTCCCCCTCTCTCCCTATTTATTTCAGAACCCTCTTCCCCTCCCCCATTTCTGAAGAAGGGTCTAGGCCCGAAACGTCAAGCTTTCCTGCTCCTATGATGCTGCTTGGCCTGCTGTGTTCATCCAGCTCCACACCTTGTTATCTCTGATTATCATTTGTCTAGATATTTGGCAGAATAAGAAATGCTGGATTATAAAACAAAGATCTGCTTACAAGAATAATTAGTGACATCTAATCCAAGTGGAACAATTTGCATACAAACGTACTTGTAATATGTTGCATCTATTTTTTTCTTTGCTGCTATAACGCTATTTATTTTCTTCACATAATTGCTGCTATCAAAACCAGCACCAGGTGATTTTAAGTATTATTAACCAAGAAACATGAACCCGAAAGATGTATAATTTTCAAGGATATTTAATGCAAACAGGGTACAATATAGTGGTAATATGAAAAATATCTGACTGAGCTAAGTCACATCTTCATTCTCTCTTGGAACAATTCAGGGAATCCTGACAACCTTTAAATACAGACTCACTCTATAAGTTTTTTTTAAATGTAATATTATACTCAACATCTGTCAAGAAAATTCTTTACGCACTCGCAATGGATGGTTCAGTGAGTTTAACTAGGCCCAGAGGGTCCAAAATTCAATCCCTGATTCAGGCTGTTAGGTGACCACAGCCAGAACTCCACAGTACAATAATTCCCAATGCTCTGACGAATATGAGGAATCTGGACCCAGGTTCCCGCTCCTGCTCACTCTATGTGATACCTTCTAGAAGCCTGTGTACACACATGTCAGATGAGGACAGCTTTGGGCTCAGTTGTGATGGATTGCTTGGTGGAACAGTCTGTCACATAAATAATGGCCATTTATAATGGTCATTTGAGCAAGTGAACAAAGGGCATTCACACCACTGAAATTGTATCCATACCAGTGAAAAGATCAATGCCTTCAGTATAGATTGGCAAGGGAAAGGGAAATTAGTAATTTACTAGCAGCAAAATGACTGAAAAAAATATGGTGTTGTCTTGAGAAATGTTTTAATATTTCACATTAGAAGTGCAGGGTTAACAATTACTTTGACGTATAGGTTTGACTTGCTGTATCTCTACTTCTTTGGCATGCAATGCTTTCTTCACACTTTCCTGTAGCTGGCCACTGTTGAAGTTCTACTTTCTCTAGAATCCTTTGTAATTTTTCTCAACATGTATGTCCACAACTAAAACATTTGGAAGTCAATAGGCCCACTGTACATTTCAATTTCCCGCTTCCGGCTGTGTCTCTTTGTGGGCTACTTGCGAAGTACATCATGCATAGAGCATTTTACAAAATGCTGACAAATGTCTGTAGGTAGCATAGAACTCAACTTGAGTACAGTGATCTATGAAGTCATTAAATAATATTAATTATAATAATTATATTGGTGTTATACCAGTCATGATAAAATCATATTTATAAAAAGTGAAATCCTCTATCTAACATTGTTTAAACTGTAACCTTAGCGCTGCTTAAAAAGAAAACCTTGATGCAAGAAGGCTAGATGAGCTTGGTGGACCAGTATTAATAATAACTCTAATCATTGTCATCTTAAATGGAGCCATCGGGAGATAGCTTTGGCCAAAATACCTTTACTTACTGTTCTTAAAAAACCTACATGGACACATAGCTAATTTAAATAAATGAATAAAAATAGAACTAGTGTGAAAGAGATCACTTGCCAAGTAGTTTGGCATATCTACTGCAAGGTATGCAAGATCATTATTACTTATATGTCAAACCAACCTGATAAGGAAGGTTTTGAGCTTGATCCTTTCATCCTTTTGGAGTTAGCTGGAATGAGGGAGGAGGTACTGGAGGAAGAAAACAGAATTTCTGCTTCTGATTAGCCCTGGAAATGGACATTTAGTGACAGTAGGGTCAAGCTTGAACAGGATGTTTTCCACATGCCAAAAGCCTGCCTACATTGACTGTTGAAATTCACAAGAAATTGGCAACTCAGTTGAGATTCTGAAGGCGAGGCCTGTATTGAAACATGAGTCCGTGCCCCATGCAGCAAACAGGAAAATTTGAGAGAGGAAAGAATTATAAACTTTTAATGGTATAAGAAGGCAACTAGGCACACTGAAATCCTACACTAACTTTCAGAACCCTAAGCAGGCCAGTTCAGAAGCATGGAAAACGTGTTTTCTATGTCAGTTAAGAAATTTAGCAATCTGCATTGCATTGCATTAGTGATAGAGTTACTGCTCTATGAGAAGACAATTGGTCTGGTCATTATGTGGAAGGACAGGTCAAAATGTTTGAAAACAATGTATTTATCACATTGTTACACATAATGATCAGGCCTTTAATATCCCTAAAGCATTAAACATGTCATTGTCACACAAAACTCTTAAAATGGACTGAGAAATACTGTCTTATTGCATAACTTATTGTTCCCACTTGGTGATGCAAATTAGTTTAAAAATAATTTATTACATTGTTTTATCATCTGCTTCGGTTTAATGAGCTGCTCTAAGATTGCAAGAAACTGCAGAAGCTTCGAATAAAGCTCAGCACATCTCACAAAATATCACACTTTGCATTCTCAAAGGACTATTTAATGACTTGAAATGAAAATGTGAAATTGTTTTCATGAATTAAATGTGCTTGAAATATAATTAGCAACTTACAGGGAAACTAAAGAACAAACCAATACACATACACACTATTGAAACACAAACACAAAGGTTTCAAAAGACTTCAAACCAACTGCTAATCAATATGGAATAATTAATTCCAGCAGTGGGAATAGTTGTCCATCTGTCGATCATGGTTTAACATGTTAACAGTGAGCAGCTGTTAGGTTTTAATTGATCTTTCAGTGTGTGGAAGCTGCATGCTTGAGCACCCCTTTGGTAAAATGACTCAAAATCAACCAACAAATTTCTCTTAATATATCTGCTCAATTAATCTACTGACATACTGGAAAACCTATAAAGCTGGAATTTTAATGTAATTAGAAAGTCTAATGAATGGTACAAAAAGTGTGCACACTCTATGGTCTTAGGTAAGACTAAGGTCCTTAAACAGAATGCACAGTGTAATATGTTCATGTTCATGTTTCAGTGAAGTCTCCAGGTATGTTGGTATCTTATCTGAGCAACTTAAGGTTAAGTCTAATTTGTATTGTCAAATGCCATAAATTCTGAAAGTTTCAATTTTGTCCAAATGTTTTGCACTGGTGTTAAGGTTTGCAGTCAGAGAGGAGTACCATCCTTCAGAGATAGTAGGAACTGCAGATGCTGGAGAGGCTGAGATAACAAGGTGTAGAGCTGGATGAACACAGCAGGCCTAGCAGCATCAGAGGAACATGAAGGCTGATGTTTCAGGCCTAGACCCTTCTTCAGTCTAGGCCTAACTTAATTTAAATTACAACTCCAGTTTATTGAAATTAACAAGAATAGTCATCACAAATAATGCTGTTGACAATTACTATTTCACTCTGTATGCACTGATTCCTGTTATAAACTGCAGTTAAACTGCCTTATGAATGTATAAGGACACAAATGACCTCTGTCACGAATACAGTGTTTTTGTAAGCACAGCATTTAGTGCTTCTATCCAACTATAACACTTGAGACTGAGGAATAATCATATATCATTCTCTTTAGCATCCCTATACTCTATTTTACTGTCTGTTTGAAGATGTTGGCCTGCAGTGGGATATGGGTATTAGCCCTTCATGTCAGAGTTGAGAAGATGAATATTAACTAATTATACAACCATAGTGGATCATGGCGAAACTTTTTTTTTTCTTGTTCCATTGTATACATCTGTATGATCCCTCCTGCACCCACCGATGTCTGGTAATCCAGATTTCTGATGATTTTGCATTTGCACAGAATTTGAATATTAAAGTTAAGGCAGTGACATTATTTTACAGTTCATCTTAATTTCCTGAACATTACAGTATGAGTGAATAATTTTAAGGTGATTTCTATATTTTTTCAATCAAACAATTTAATTCTGAAATGAGTTCCTCCACTAATTCAGTTCTGCTGTAGAAATGAGCACCGGTCTAGAGAGGTCAGAATATACCACTGATATCATGTGCCAACTTGTGGGTTTGCATTACACCCAGATCAACAAGCAGAGGTGCACAAGCCTCACTTTGACAGAGAATTGATGCGCGCAAAGGCTCCAATTCCCAAGAGAGACAGCGGCTGATCTGCCGGCATAAATAAGATAGCGGCGTGCCTGACTGACAACAATGCCAGATGATCCTTTAGAAATCCACGATTCAGTGTGTACTCAGATGTTCATGAAAGGAGGATTGATCTTGCTTTTCTATCTTCCTATCCCTCCATGTATTCCAATTCACCTTCCTTTAATTCTCCAAATCCCTTCACATTTCATCAACACAATTTTCTGTTTTCAATATTATGTTGTCTCCCTACACCCACTCAATCTGCATTTGAAGTAATTGTGATAATGTGTTAGCTCTGGGAGATTAAATGCTTTTGCCAAATTATTTTACCAATATTTGAACAACTTCTTTCTAGCAGGGATCTTTGGATGGAGATGGGAAGCAGGAGCCTGATTATCCTTTCTATGGCCTCTTGTAAAACTATCACAGGAGTTTCTGACCATCCCGAGAGTTGTAACATTGGGCGAATGCAGGGAACAGGACTTATTCCTGCACTGTCAAGGCTGAATGCACTTAATTATGCATCAAACGTATTATTTCACATTTATATCAGTTTTGTCTCTTGCATTCCTGGAAGTAGCAGCATGGCTGGAGTAAAGGTGTGTGTATTTTTTTTAGAAATAATCAAAGATATGCTCAAATTCAACACACAAATATAGTCAGCAAACTGGTCAACATTGTTGAGCTCCATCCCTCCTTCAGCTTTTCTGCACCAGAACCATGTTTACTTCTCACCTTCAAATTTGGATATACCAATAGTTTTCTGGTCAACATTTCATTCTTCATAAACTTTATCTTCAGAACATGTTCTACCCCACACCAAGCCTCATGCATCCATAATGAATTTCTTTACCAGCATCTCCGGTGGAGACTAACATGATATTGGTGTGTATTTCAAGCAATTCAAAGGCAACTGAGTGGCTAGAACTGAATCTATCTTCACCAGGCTTGGATTTTATTGCTCTACATGCTCCTATGTACTTATCTCTAAGGCTAGTTTCTAAGTTTCCCCTGTACCTGCATAATTTTTTTTTAAATGTAATCTACAACAACCCCACTTGCCAATTTCTTCCTTGCATGGAATGCAATTCTCACTGCAATTTAATTCCTAGTCTTGCCATAATATTGGTCTAGACCTCCTCCTATGACAATAGTTCATAGTACTGGGGACTCATAGTTAACATTGGTTAGATCTCACTTCAAAAGAAGCTTGCTCCATCATGAGGAGGAAAAAAAATAATCCTTATCACTATATCATTTTCTTCCAGACAGATCTGTAACCTTTGTCTGTAAATATGCAAGTCCTCTTTGTTGGGAGTGAATTCTCTCATTGTCCCCAGATATGTCTCCAATGCTAGTTCTCAATTATGTGCCGTGCTGACACATTGTGTACCTGAATAAAACCTGCAATCCGAACAATCTTTCAAATTGCTCAAACTTCCTCAATATTCATGTCAAAAGTGCAAAACGTGTTTCTCAATTTTCTTCAGTCCTTAATTCTCAAACAAAGTGTACAAAAAAAAAATCCATCTTGTGCTCATTGCCAGAGTTAAGAAAGATTAACATGTACTCAATGCCATTAGGCATTATTAAACAACAATATTTACACCACCACAATAGAGATGGCAATCAGAAATAGCTGTAATAGACTAAAATCACTCTTGTCCATTCTGTTCTTCTTTGCTTCCCACTACTCCAACACCTCAAGTTAAAATTTCCCACCTCCAAGTTTAAATAGCATCAGTGATTTCTTTCTTCCTTCCTGTACCTTCCATTTGCCCTCAAATTTTTCACCAACTCCAAACTTTACTTTCATCTGAATTTATATTTTTTCTGCACTCACTTCCTCCCATCTTCAGCCACTTGGAGCAGTCTGCGATTTCCTCCTTCTTCTTTCAAACCCTCCCCATATTTTACTAAGCTTTTGTTCACTCCCTTCTTGTATCTCCTTTGGTTCAGTCCTTTCTTCTAAATTTCTCTGTGATGTTTCTTGAGACATTTTTTCCACATTAATGGTGCTATATAGTTGCAAGTTGTTGTTATGTCTCTCAATCCTTCAACTAATGAGCACCTTTGGCCTACTGCTTTTAAGTGCCTCTTAAGGTGATTTCCTTCTCACATAACAAAAGTAAATGAGCAATAAGCATTCACTCCCACTTCATTATCTGGCCTTTGGTGCCCTTTGCAGCTGTAACCAACTTGTCACATTAACTCCCCCGAGAAAACACTGGAAATTCCGAATCACCAAAAAGAATGTGGATTTTTCTTGACCAAATCAGGTCAGTACAGATGTAGAATAGATGGCCTGGATTGTTAATGAGGTGTATTTATATAATTAAGCAGTCTATCAAGAGCTCCTTAACCAATGTATTAAGATTTTAGAGTGGCTGGGGGCATCTGTGTGGTGCAGTGGAAGTGTCTCTATTTCTGGAGAAGAACACCTGGGTTCAAGTCCTTCTTGGTCCAGAGGTGTGTCATAACATGTCCAGTGAGGTGAGCTGGCTGATGGGATAGAATGTTTAAAATTATTCACAGATGAGAGTAAGGTCAGAACATGTCTTGCCTCCATTTCTACTCTCCTGATAACGAATTACCTGGTAGATCTGTCCCACCTTCAATCAGGCTCCTGCCTTGGCAAAAATGTGAATCAGCTCCTGGTTCGTGGCCAGGGTGCAGTTCGCAATTGGAATTGAATTGACTTCCTTTTTCCTGCCTCCTCATTGAAAACTCATCCTGCAAAGACATTACAAAGCTATCCTGCTCACTAGGAAACTGAAAATTCTTCAGTCACTTTGGTTAAGAAAACCAACCAGAAGAAACTATCCTGTTACAGCCTGAAAGAGGTAACATCATAAAAGTAAAACGGAGAACTGTGGATGTTGGAAATCTGAAACGCAAACAGAAATTGCTGGAGAAAAGCAGCAGGTCTGGCAATATCTGTGAAAAGAAAGGAGAGTTAACATTTCAAGACCAGTGATCTTTCATAAAAGTAATGGGTAATGAACTTCCTCTTAAAGATAAATATTGCTGCAAATTAAAGTTGAATAATAATGATCCATTACTCACCAGCTTTGAATGGTCAAGGACAAAACATCACCAATAAAAAGACCTATCTCAAGCAGCAAAATGGACAACAATTTCTTCATGTAATATTTGGTGTTAGAATATTTGAATTATAAACAAAGACATATACCTGAACATTTAACTTTCTGTTGAAGAATTTTATGTGCATATGGGTATAAATCTAATATTATATAAATATAACATTAAAAAAATTCATAAATAATAGATCTGTAAAGGAATCAAAACTGTATCTGATGGTTTTTGCCAGAAAAAACCTAACATGGATTCTGCCAAGAATAAAGGATTTAATACATTTATGGCCATAGAGGTGCCATTTTGTTTATCCTCGTAAATACATAGTATCCTCGTAAATACATAGCACATATATACTATGGTAAATACATGCAATGATGACTGATTCCTTTTTAATTGAGAAAACAATGAAGTAATTTCAAAGTGATGTTCTTAAAATATGACAGTGAAGCATCAATTCTTTGAATGAGTATTATTATCATATTCCCTGAATATTATTTCATTCACTAAATGCGCAACTAGAACTTTCCATCTGTACCTCCTCCTCTCTGCCTAATTCCCCACTGGTCAATAATTTATTTGATACTGCTCTTTTATCACCTGTTCAGTGTAAATCTGTCTTGTAGCCAGCAAAAGCACTTTCATGCAGCAGTCCATCAACATCACCGGTTTTTGTTTTTTTTTCCATGTCTCTTCATGGTGGTGGTGGTCTGCTTGCAATCATAGGATTGGCAAATTGAGCCTTGGTGAATTTATACATTCACCAAAGGATACAATGTTTACTGTTTTAAACAATCAATCTCCATACTGTATAATCGTGGACCCACTTTGAATTAAATAGCTTCTAAGACAAAAAGAAGTAAACTGTATGCTGACATGCAAGAGCTTTCTTACTGTTTTGACTACCTGATTTTTATTTTTAGTTTTAGCACATCACACACAAGTTACAACCAATTTTTTTCTGTACCTGAAACGAAGATAGAACAAGAAAATATTGCTGGCAATGCTGCTGCATCATCAAAAATATTTGCTGCTTGAAATGGTGAGTTATTTCACAACTCTCAACAAGGACATATTCTAGTCAGAAAGACAGACGCTACATCAAGGGTGCATCTTCAGTGGCCAACTCAGAAAGTTATGGATAGTATGAAATTGAAACTAAAAGTATATGATGCTACAAAGATTCATGGTGGACCAGAAATTTGGGGGAAAAATTTAGAACTAGCAAAGGAAGACGAAAAAATAGAGAAATAGGAATATGAGTGTAAACTAACAAGAAATATGAGAATAGTCAGTTAGAGTTTCTAGACGGTTAAGGAGGAAGTAGCAGTATATTTTCAAAATCATAATGCAGTCATGGTTTTATGGAAGAAAAGTCATGTTTGACAAATTTATTGGAATATTGCTGATTAAAGACAGTTTGTTCAAGCAATTGCATGCACTTCACCTGTTTCAAATCAACAAAATTGGTGACAGCTATTTATTGGTTCATTCTTCAAGGCAATGCCCAGACCACTCCAAGTCAATCTGCCTGATTTGAAATCTAAACAACAGTCAACAGTCAACAGTCAACAGTCAACAGTCAACAGTCAACA
>JAHRHZ010000140.1:34322651-34341504 GCA_024137785.1 Ginglymostoma cirratum | reverse complement strand
CAGTCAACAGTCAACAGTCAACAGTCAACAGTCAACAGTCAACAGTCGCTGCATTCTCCATGAAAATACTCTTACCAAACAGAGTCAATTTGACAACCAAAAGCACTCGCCTCTCATACAGTATAAGTATTGTTTTTCCTCTATGATATTCTTACAAATTGTCCTGATGAATGGAAGACAAAAAGCTGTGATGAAATCTGTGGTTTCTTTTCAGAAATGTTTAGATTCTGAGCTACTACTCAAATAAATGTATTTGAGTTTGTGGGTCTATCTACAGCAAATAGAGTGCAGCAGTCCAAGCGGCAGCTCACCACCATTTTCTCAAGGAGAACTACTGAAAGGCAACAAATGCTGGCCCTGCCAGTGACACCTAAAAGCATTGAGAGGATAAATAGTCATGGTGAATAAAAGTCAACCAGCAGATGTAGTGGACTCGGATCTACAAGAGGCATTCAGTAAGGTGCCACATAAAAGGTTTCAATGTAAAAAGCTCATTACCCTTCAGCTTTTTTTCTGAGTTATGTTTAGAATGGACAGAGGATTGGCTGAAGAACAGAAAATTAGAGCCAGCATAAATGAATCCTGTTTAGTTGGCAAACTGTAACTAGTAGAGATGATCGCACTGGGTTCTTAGCTATTTACAATCTACACTAATTCAGGGATGAAGTGTATTGTAGCTATGTTTGCTGAAGATACAAAGATAAAGATGGGAAGCAAAGGCTGGCCTTTCCAGGGATGCCCACATCCTGTGAAAAAATAAAAATAGGTAGAAAGGCAAGGGGGATACAAATAATGTATAAAGAGGTTTCAATACTTAAATTTGACAGATTGTCACATTTCTTTACATTATACCCAATGTCCATTATTGGCAGGAAGACAAAAGCAAAACTATTTAAACAGAGAGAGAACGCCGTACAGAGAGATCTGGGTGTCCTTGCCTGTGAATCACAAGAAGTTATTCCGCAAGTACAGAAAATAACTAAAGACAAATGAAATGTTGGTCTTTATTGTCGGGAGGATGGAATATGAAAGTAGTTAAGTCTCACAACACCGTTCATTCGTGGAGCAGTGGAGTCCTGCATACAGTTTCGGACTCTTTATTTAATGAGGGATATATTGGATTCATGGAAGTTCAGAGAAGGTTCATTCGGCTGATTCCTGGGATGAAGAAAGTCTAGGCACAGCCTGTTAAAACATATTAGACTTCAAAAAAATAGAGGTGATCACACTGAAAGTATATAAGGTTCTGGTGAAACATAAGATTTGGAAGGGGCTTTACAGGGTAAATGGTGGGAGGATGTTTCCCCCTTGTTGGGAAATCTAGAATTAGGAGTCTCTCATTTAAGATATAGAGCAGGAGGAATTTACTCTGAGGGCCATTTGTTTTAGGAATTCTCTAATCAAGGCCGAAATAGACAGAAATTTCATCTACAAATGAGTCCTGTTTTATGAGATGCAGGCATGATTAAAAATCTCAGACAGCAAGAACTGCAGATGCTGGAGTCAGATGTCAGTGTGAGGCTGGAGGAATACAGCAGGCCAGGCAACATCAGAGAAGCAGGAAAGTTGACATTTCGGGTCGGGACCCTTCTTCAGAAACGTCAACTTTCCTGTTTCTCTGATGCTGCCTGGCCTGCTGTGTTGCTCCAGCTCCATACTGTGTTATCTAGGATTAAAAATCTGTCTATCTCAGCACAATCTAATTGAATGTTAGAACAGGCTGAAGGGATCAAATGGCCTACTCCTGCTCCTAACTCTTATTGCTCAGGGGTAGTATTCTTGCCTTTGTGTCAGAAAGTTGTGGGTTCATGACCCATCCCAGATACTTGAGTTGACAACCAAGGCTGACATTTAATAACACTATTGATAGAAGCCCAAATTGCCTCAGTGCTTTTGGAGGAGAATCTTGATTGGATCGATTAATGTCATAGCTTACTACTATGAAGAACATGGAAGTTTTCTCTCCTATCCTAGTCCACGTTTATCTCTCATCCAACATCAAAAGACAGATTATTTGTCACATTATATCAAGAGATGATATCCTAAACACATATCAGTGCTCTTAATAAATCAACTTATTTCCACCTCTGTAACACCATTCATCTTCATCCCTGCCTCAGCTAATTTCCTGCTGAAACCCACATCCATAATTTTCCTGCATCTAGACTTGACCATTCTAATATGGGCCAGACTCCTGAGCCCTGCCCTCCCTAAACCTGAAACTATCTGGAACTCTGACACCCATGTCCTAATTGCACCAAGTCCCATTGACCCACCATGCTGTGATTTTAACATTATCAAATCCTCCGATTTCAAATTCCCTTTGAAGTCCCTCTTTATGTCTGTTATCTCTTTCAGTTCATGCCTTTCTTGGGCATCTTTGATTTTAATCCCTCCACCAAATTTTGGAATTCTTTCCCTAAAACATTTCATTTCTACCTTGTTTTCCTCCTTTGAGATACTCTTTAAAAGCTAACTTTTTGATCTAACTTATTGTCATCTATCCTAGTATTTCCTTATGTAACTTAGTATCAGATTTTATTTGATCGTACTCCTGCCAAGAGCTTTGGGACTTCTTTTATTCACTCATGGAGCGTGAGTGTTTCTGGCTGTCTAGCATTTATTGCCCATCCCTAGATGCCTTTGAGAAGGTGGTGGTGAGCTGCCTTCATGAACCTCCACAATCCATGTGCTGTTAGTGGACCCACAATGCCATTAGGGAGGGGATTCCAGGATTTCGATCCAGCGACCGCGAATTAAAGGTGATATATTTCTAAGTCAGAATGGTCAGTGGCTTGACAGGGAGCCTTCAAGTGGTGATGTCCCTATTATTCTGCTTCTCTTGTCTTGTTTTATTGTTTAAAGGAGCTATACAAATGATATGTTGTTGGGGTTTCTTAGGCATAATGGCTTTTGTGACAGACATAAAAGTGAAGCTACCAGCACTTATTGCTATTATGGAGTAAATTATACAGCACCTTCCAGCCTCAGCATAGTCACAGCAACACATGGAAATCAGAAGGTTGCTGTTTTGATTTATCCTGTTCCTTCATAAACATCACTGTACTGAAAGTTGTCAATAGAATAGTCATTAAAATTGATGCAAGATAGGAAGTTGTAGCACACACTCAACAGTTACCCACCAGAGAAGGGTAGGGCTGGTGCATTAAGTCATGGGTGAGTTTTTAATGGATAGATAATAGGTACTGCAGATGCTGGAGAATCCGAGATAACAAGGTGTGGAGCTGGATGAACACAGCAGGTCAAGCAGCATCATAGGAGCAGGAAAGCTTGATGTTTCAGGCCTAGACCCTTCTTCAGAAATGCCTGAAACGTCAAGCTTTCCTGGTCCTATGATGCTGCTTGGCCTGCTGTGTTCATCCAGCCCCACACCTTGTTATCTCCAGTGAGTTTTTAATGGCATGACTAATCTTGATTATTGTCTCTTGCCCTGTAAAATAATTCTACGTGCATGGAGTCTACAAGAATGTTATTATTGTTGGCAGTCACCATGGCATTTGTCAAGCTATCCATTGAGGCAGCCTAATAGTCTCGTACGTGAGGTAATAGTGATATACAAACATCCAAACAAGAGTAGGCCACTCAACACTTCAAGTCAGCTCTCCCATTGAATAAGATCACAGCTGAACTGATTTTAACGTCAACTGTACATTCCTGTGTATCCCTGACAAACTGTCAACCGTTGGTAATTGGGAATTGTACTAACAGATGAATTCTAGAATTAAAACCTTGCATGAAGCTGGCTTGATGGGCAGAATGACCTACTCCTGCTTCTATACTCTATATTCTATATTTCTGTGAATCTATCTATGTCTGTCTTAAAAATATTCAAAGATTCTATATTCACTGCCTTTTGAGGAAGGGAAATCCAAAGACTCTCAACCTGCTGAGAGAGAAGAAAAACTTTTGTCATCTGTTTTAAATGGACACCTCCTTATTTTTAAACTATGACCCCCAGTTCTAGGCTCTTCCACAAGAGGAAACATCCTTTTAACACTCACCCAGTCAAGTCTCCTCAATCTTTGACGTCTCGATTGGTTCCCGACCAATTAGTAGTACTCTCATCTTAAGACCTACAGGTTATTTGCAAGTTGAATTCCTAACTCAAAAACCTCAGGTAAAATTCCAGTGCAGTACCAAGGGAGTGTCACGCTGTTGGAGGTGCTGTCCCTTGGTTTAATGTTTCGTTCAAGGTCCTGTCTCAACCTAGAGATGAAAATGTTCAGAACAGAGCAGACCCTGGAACTGATGAGAGGAAATTATTAACGCCTTGAATAAACGTCATCGGACAGTACCTTAGCACACCTCTCAGCTCATCAGTGCTTTATATAAAACACTTTTTTCCATGGGATTCAAGGCTGTCCGTATAAGTTGATCAAACCGGACAGCGGGACTTCAGAGGCAACAAACTCTGCAATAATTTCTCCCACTTTTTTCTCACCAAGGAACTAAATTTTTTTTTAATTCAAATGATGATTGCTGAGAGGAGCAATTATGGGTGTGTCCAATAGTGCATGCCTCTAAAATGTGACCAAACTAATAAGCTATCAAATGCAGCTAAAAAGACGACATTTTCTCAAATAAATGTTCTGAAATAAGCCGGTAAGTTTTGCATGAAAACTTATTTGCTTTCACAACCAGCTGTTGATACTTTTCCAAAGATAAGGAAGTCGTTTCTGCTGTGAATATTAGTTGGCTTTATTTCAGCATTCTTGCAACCGCACATTGCAGAGTTGCCAGGATTTGGGAAATAAACTGAAATGAATTAGAACACCAAATGACTTCATTTACAAAGACCGCATAGATGCGCAATCCAGGGCCCAAGTTCCAGAAGCCAGTTATACTCGGTGATTTTTGAAAGCATTTTTCAAATTTGTTTATGTGCTCATAGTAGAGGTGGCTTTGTTACCAAAAGGAAAGCTGGCAATGTTTGGATGAAAGCAGTCGACATTTATAGGAAATGTGATTTAAAGGCATTAAAAATTGATAAGAATATAATAGATTGCTAACCCCACACTGCAGACTACCAGATAAATACATTAAAGGACAAAATTCAAGACCCTGTTTGTGCAAACAAAATCTTTGGTGCAATTTTAGTACGATTGCAGCATACTTTTTTTTTTATTTGTAGCATAATAACTGGTTTGACAAGCCAAAGAACAATATGGGCTGGAAAATTACTGCTGGTAATAACAACAGATGCTTATATAACACATCCTGATGGACTTACCTCTGCTGGCTATTTTGAAGGAAAGGATTAACCCATTTCTTTTAAGGACAGTAACCATGTTGTTAAATAGACAACATGTGGTTGACTTATAAGCCCTTTATGCGTTTGCCTAACTTCAGTAATAATAATGTTTAGTGCCAAACGTCCAAAATACAACAGCGACATTGAAAAGTTAAATAAAAGAGCTGAATGTGAGCACAAGATATTCATTACACAGCTCTGCAGTTCTGTTTCAATGACTCACCTTTATCCCTTCTGAAGCTACTTATGAATCCTTGATCTAAAATAATTTAAATCAAGATACCCTCAATCCCTGACTAGTTGCTCAGCTGAGGTACAGGTTGTTGTTATATTACTGAGAGACTACTACTATCTTGGATTAGATTTATGGACATCATCAAGTTATATTTCAGTGTCCATAGTTATTGTATTTGTAACTAAAATACCTTAAAATACTCTTTCAAGAGGGTATATTTTCACTATTAGAGGGTGAGCTCCAAAATGTTAATATTTTCTGTGTAAATGACCAAATATTCTGAAGATCGTACATTCTCCCTATGTCTGTGTGGGTTTTCTCAGGGTGCTCTGGTTTCTCCCCACAGTCCAAAGATGTGCAGGCTAGGTGGATTGGCCATGTTAAATTGCCCAATAGTGTTCAGGGATGTGTAGGTTAGGTGGATTACAGGGGAATGGGTCTGGGTGGGATGTTCTGAGGGTCGGAGTGGACTTGTTGGGCCGACGGGCCTGTTTCCACACTGTAGGGATTCTATTTAAAGAAAAATCTAATGTATTCAGTTCTCAAATCTCCTTTCAGTATGTCCTAATACACTTAACTTCACTTTCAAATGTGGGTCCAGTTTCAGTTATAACACGCCCAAGTCTCGCTACATTTTCATTCTGAGTTTTATTTTTATACAACAGGCTATGATTTAGGGTTGTATTTGGTCTGGCTTTTATAGGCGTCTGGCATCATTTTTTTAAAGATAATTGCTTGCTTTTCCCAGTTTTCTAATTTGGGATGTGAGGATATTTGGTTCCAAATTATAATACCTTATGAAACGGATAAGGGATGTTCATATAGACATGCTAAATAGGAACAAAAGTCAACCATTTTGCCCCTCATGCCTGCTCCTCCATTCAATAAGATCTGGCTGATCTGTTTATGAAATGACTTTACAGAGCCCAGTATACCATCATCAAGTCACCCTTTATTTACATATGGACAGTCCTCGATATTGATGTGGCTCCCTCAGAGCCTGCTGTCAGAGCGAACAGAATCTCTGATGCTCCTGTTTCTATCTGTCAGCCAGGGCTCGCTGATGGTACTAGATTAATAGCCCCAATCAGGGAACTCATTCTCTGAGGTCCACCTGACTAACCTTGTTACAATCCCTACAGTTCATGTTTCAAATTCCTTGTTCCTATCCTATTCGATCCCCGATAACCTTTGATTTGCCTGCCTAGTAATCCTCTACCCAACGCTGTCTTAAAAATTTTCAGAGCCGCCATTATCTTCTGAGGCAGAGTTCCAAAGTTGCACAACAGCGCAACTCTATCCTGAAAGGACAACACCTAAATTTTAAACAGTATCCCCTAGTTCTTGATTCTGCTCAAAGACCCATCTCTGCACTTTTTTTTTTGCCAGCTAATTAATCCACATTAATGTCACTTTACTCTACCATGAACTTTAATTTTCCTCGTAATCTTTGATGCGGGACTTTATTAAATACCTTCAGGAAATTCAAGTATAGTATGTCTGCAGGCTTCCCTTTGTCCATGGCATGCAGTAGCCCTTCGAAGAATTCCACTAAATTGATTAAATATGATTTCTCTTTGACATAATTACACTGACACTTTGAGTAGCTTGGTTTTGTAAATATGCCGCTATAATCTCTTTCTTGGTCAATTCTAACAAATTTGCCATAGCACATAGCCTGTAATTTCTTGTTTTTTGCCTCGCTTTGTTCTTGAATAGAAAGATCATATTTGCTACTTGACAATCCAGTGGAACCTTTCCTGAATCCAGGGAACTTTGGAAAATGAACACTAGTGTGTCTATTACTCACTAACAATCTCAATTAAGACCTTAATAGACAGCAGTATAACTTAAACCTACCTCCTTCTCCATCATAGGAGGAGGCATATTTTGAATATAACTTCTAACAATTATTGCAATATGACTAAGACATAGCAGGTAGAATTTCATGGTCACAGCAGTAGCTCCATTTGCTAGTAGGAGAGACCTTGGCAACACCCCCACATCTATTTCTGGGAGTCACAATAGGATTATGTTCCAATCTGGCAATCTGCTGACTACCCTTGGTGTCCCAGGTGCTGTAAATCTCTCAGCCAGCAGCCCTCTGTTACTGGCAGTGCCGTGGGTTGAAGTATGCACAACCAGGACTGCTTTAGGCTTGAGGAGGAGCTTAACTGCTGAAATCCCAGAACATAGATTTGAGGGGTGAGATTGCTGAAGCCACTCAGGGAGGTCCAAGTGGGGCATGGGTGGTCAGAGAATGTGGAGCCCTCCTGTGGGTTTGTCCTTTTTTGCCATCAGCAGATCCATCCATTAACTGCAGTATGCCCAAGAAAGAGTGGCCAAAGACATGCTCCGCACACACTAGTTGAATAAGTGACAATTTAAGGGGTTCAACTAGGGTCAGGGTGAGAAGGCTATCCTTGACTATTCCCACCCTGATTTATTTGAGGGAGGAGGTGCAGCATTCCCAACCCCTATATAACAAATCCTCTCACTGCCGCCCCCATTCCAAGCCCAATTCTACACCACCCACACCCCCAACTCCCATCATGTTAAACGTGAGAGGGTGCAGAAAAGATTTACAAGGTGTTGCCAGGATTGGAGCTATGGGGAGAGGTTGAATCGGCTGAGGCTATTTTCCCTGGAACATTGGATGCTGAGGGGTGACCTTTATACAGCTTTATAAAATCGGGGGGCACGGACAAAGTGAATAGCCAAGGTTTTTTTCCCAGGTTGGGGAGACCAAAACTAGAGGGCATAGGTTTAAGGTGAGAGGGGAAAGATTTAAGAGACTTGATGGGCACTATTTTCATGCAGAGGGTGGTGCGTGTATGGAATAAAGTGACAGAGGAAGTGGTGGAGGCTTGGTCTGAAGTGTTTGTTTTCACGCGATACACTGAACCTGCTTCTTTAACTTCAGAGTGAAAGTACTCCAACTGTGTCGTTCAATATGGAGTTCCAAGACTTGGCAATATCGGAATAGAGACTCGGATCCAAGTCAGGATGGTACACAGCTTGAAGATGATGGTGATCCACTTGCTGCTTTTGTCCTTCACATGATGGAACTGGTTTGGAGACAGTTTGAGTTACTCTACTGTATCCTTGAGATAGTACACCATGCTGTCACAGTATGCTGGTGATGGAAGCTTAGGCTGGTAGGTGATGGCTAAACAAATGGTCAGTTTTGTGTTGGATACTGTAATCCAATGTTATTACAGTTGCAAACAGCATAGATGGTGATGAAGTTTGAGAAAGTTAATAGGTGAGTCACTTGTGCAAAGTGCCCAGTGTTTGATCTGCACTAGTAGCTATGATATTTCTGTGGTTTGTCCAGTTGAGTTACTGATCTGAAGTACATAAACATATAAAAATTAGTTTTATTGAATCATTTGCTGCAATTGATCCCAATATTAACCATATGTGTCCTATGGCCAGGTTAGAAGTTCACAACAGTCTATCTCGGACAAAAAAATGACACTATATTTAGCACTTATTGTCAGTATCTTTATTTGAAAGAAAATGTATTCATCATGTGTAAACACCTTTGTGAAGATAGTCATACTGTATAAATGCATGTTCACGACAAGAGGGTGGTGCCAAAGTGGTAACGTCCATTAGAGTAGTAATCCAGTGGGGCTTCACATGGGACATAGGTTTGAATCCCATCTTGGCAGATTTGAAATTTGAACTCAATTAAACTCTAGCCTATTGGTGACCATGTAGTCATTGTCATCACAACCCATTTGTTCACTAATGTGATTTAAAGGAAGGAAATCTTTTGTCTTCATCTGTTCTGATCTACATTTGCCTCCATACCCTTGGCAATGCAATTGACTATTAACTGTCCTCCAGGCAATAAACTATAAAAGACATCCACATCCCATCATCAAATTTTAAAGCACATTAATCACTCCATCACATGCAATGCCATGGAGTACAGATATTATGAAAAGTGTAATATAATAACATTTATCAAATAGTGAAACTGCCACTTCTCCTTGGAACATCAAGACGTGTGAGTGTGAGTACACAATATTTTTGTGAGAAGTTTCAGATGTGCATTATAGCATCAGCATTACCATAGCTGACAAATACTGATGAATGATGAATCATCGTCATGTGTTACCATTTGATTGTCAGTTTTGTCCTTCCAGTATTTCACTCACCTGTTTAGCTAGCATGCATCAGCCAGACTAATCATGGTTTTAAGTAGCAACTAACATTATCCAGTGACCACTGACAGTGGCTGATATTGCTACACAATATCAAACACAAATTTAGCCTTGTACCTAGAGAACATTTAGCTTTACTTCAATTTTTTCCAAATTTTGACTCTGGAGAACAGAAGACATCTGAACATCTTTCGTGATTAGTAAATAAAAAGCCCTTTGCTTTGATAGTTGCTGCTAATGAAGCATGTAATAATTTGCACTGAAGAAGCACAATTTTGCCTTGTAAGCTTATGTAACTCTCTCTTCATGTGATACCTCAGAAATACTTTATCCTCAATCCAGGATGAGACCGCCTTTTGCAATGCAGGTATCAAGCTTACTATTCACCAAGCCTGTGCTTGGCAGGTGAACTCAATATCCAGCTGTGCACTTTGCATACCACATTTATGATGCATAAATGGTTCGTATAGAAACAACAGTGTGAACAAAGTGTTCAGCATAGAAATTTTTGAGCTGCCAGACATGGAAGTTGAGTACAGCAGCATTAATGAACAAGCTTAAAAGAAGACTTTGCTCCTCAGTGTAGTATCTTACCTATTCACTCTTCCCATTCCTCCGCCTCACTAGGCCTATGTTTGCACGTATGATTTAAAGGAAGACAATACGGAGCATACTTACTGCATATTTAAATACACTATAATGATAGTTGCTTATGTAGCAGTCCCTCAGGATGAGGAGGAGCTTGTTACAGAGTCCCAGGGTAAGAAGAGAGGGAGAGACAGAAAGAAAGGTACCTTGTGGACAAAGGAAAGGGAAGGAGGTTAAGTGGATTCAAAGAGGGAATTCCAAAGATTAGGTTTCAGGCAGTTAGAAAGGCAGGTCCACCAAAGCCTTTGTGGGCAGTATGGTAGCTCAGTGGTTAGCACTGCTGCCTCACAGCACCAGGGACCTTGGCTTGATTCCAGCCTTGGGTGACTGTCTGTGTGGAGTTTGAACATTCTCCCTGTGTCTGCTTGGGTTTCCTCCAGGTGCTCCAGTTTCCTTCCACAGTCCAAAGATGTGCAGGTTAGGTGGATTAGCCATGATAAGTTGCCCGATAGTGTCCAGGGATGTATAGGCTAGGTGGATTTGCTATGGGATATGCAGGATTACCAGGACAGGGTAGGGAGGTTCTTTGGAGGGTCAGTGTGGACCTGCTGGGTGGAATGTCCTACTTTCACATTGTAAAGATTCTACAATTCTAAAGGTCAATTGATTTTAAAATCAGGGACACCAGAGGCTATAATTAGAGAAGTACAAGTATCCCAGATGGTTGCAGATTAGCAAGCACATAGTGTCAATAGGGAAATGGACTTGGTAAATGCCTCACAGGAAGTCACCAGAGGAAGTCAAGAAATAGAAGACCAAGACTATATTCTTAGGGGATGGCAAAATTAACACTGGGGAGTAGGAAACTAAGCCTTTGAAAATGGAATTAATCCCACAGTCAGATCAGCCATGATCTTGATACATGACAGTACAGGCCTGACAGGCCAAATGGTTGGCTCCTGTTCTTTGTCCATGAACTCTGTGTTCTCAAAACCAGCTGGATAATGGAGCATGTAATGTTTTCAGAGTGATAAAACATACTTACCTTTTACTGCACTATCTCCTCTCAGATTGAAATTTTCCTTCTGATATCAGGAAATATTAGCACAAAGAAGAACTTTGAATATTCCCAGATTCCTGGCAAAAGTTGTGCCAAATTAACTCTCTCTCAGAAACTTCACTGCCACACATTTGCCAGGTAGACAGTGACCAGTAACTTGCTGCAAAGTAGTATCTCTCCCTCATACAGGATAACAGGCAAACAAGTTAAATTTACACTTGCACAGCATGTTCAGGTTAAATTCACACTTCATAAATAGTAGAACACTTGGGCAGGGCAACACTCAATCAGACAATCAGCTAATTGCCCATAAATAGAATGCAAGTGCTGCTCCCAGTTTGAATTGAAGATTAAAGACCTGAGCCTGAAGGCCCTCCATACTTAGAATGAGGAAGGTCAGTCAGCATTGGCCTAGGAGGTAGGAACAATTTTGAGAAACATTGGGTGGGAAAGAATTCTGATCAGCCAGAGGGCAGATTAACTAGTGAGAAGCTGCAGTATGTAGAGATGATTCACAAGGAGAGGCCTGGGAAGAGGAAGCACCAACAGGTAAATCAATTTAAATTGAATGATTTTAAACAAATGTCCAAACTGCAGCAAGATTGAGGAAATAAAACCAAAGTACCAAATGTCACATTTTTAAAACTTACTTCAGGCAAATGGGACTTAATAAACTTTAAATTGATTAAGAAAACCTTAACTTACAATGCCAACTGTGGGAACAGACCATGAGACATAGCTTGGTGAATAGTCACCTGATGTTGACAGGTCTGAGGGGGTAAATTGAGAAACACACTTTGCAGTTTAAAAGCAATTGGGTGTTACACCTTGACATATGACAAAATCTCCATTCCAGGAATAATTCGTGAGACACAAGGTGTGAGCATTGGATACAAGATTTACCAACAAGTGTTCATAGTTGATAAGTGTATTGATTTTCCCCAACAGGATTTAGTAAGGGGGTTAAAATTGTATCAGAGATAAAAGGTACTGCAAATGCTGGAGAATCCGAGATAACAAGCATGGGGCTGGATGAACCTGCAGCCCAATGGCATCAATGTGGATTTCACAAGCTTCAAAATCTCCCCTCCCGCAACCGCATCCCAAAACCAGCCCAGCTCATCTCCACCTCCCTAACCTGTTTTTCCTCTCACCTCAAGCCACACCCCTATCTCCTATCTACTAACATCATCCTGCCCCCTTGACCTGTCCGTCCTCCCTGGACTGACCTATCTCCTCCTCACCCCGCCACCTACACTCACCTTTACTGGCTCCATCCCCGCCTCTTCGACTTGTCTGCCTCCTCTCCACCTATCCTCTCCTCTATCCGCCTCCCCCTCTCTCCCTATTTATTTCAGAACCCTCTTCCCCTCCCCCATTTCTGATGAAGGGTTTAGGCCCGAAACTTCAAGCTTTCCTACTTCTATGATGCTGCTTGACCTGCTGTGTTCATCCAGCCCCATGCTTGTTATCTAGGATTTAGTAAGGCATTTGTTAAGATAGGTGAGGCAACGTACTTTGTCTGTCATTTCTTCTATGCCCATTCCTGAGGGTTGGGTCGTGGATTTCCATTGGATTAGCTCATGCCTATGGGCAAAGTATTGCAATAATTTACCTTTGCCTTTTTCAGGATGGTTGACCAGCAAACTATATTTTTTTTGGTGTCAGTCTGCCTCCAACAGAGTATTTTATCTGACGCAACAATGCCTGATGCAACAATACTTATTTTATACATAAGGTCTTCAGTTCTGAAGTTAAAACATATTGAACTCAAAATAGGCCTGTTGAGTTTCTTCAACATTTTCGCTTTCTTTATTAGAGTCCACTAGCCACAATATTTTTACTTTCATTTGAGTGCCTGCTTTATCTTTCACTTGCCATCTAGCCGATTGGAAGGACTAACCAGCTGATAATCAATCAGTTTAGCCACATTACAAAGGCATTCCATGACTACCAAGTCCTAGTGTGGGACTCAAAGGTTCTGTCCCAGAGGTAGGGATGCAACAACTGTGCCATTGTTTTGCTTTGTGTGAACAGGTAATTTGATCCAAAAGTTTTTGGAAGGGCAGATTCAATTAACTGGATTGTGGGAATCCACAACTATTTGTAAGGATTTTGTTTCAAAGCGAAAAACAGGCATTCAGGGGTTAAGAAAATGCAAGCTGGTGAACAATAAGTTAATGGCCTCCTCCTGTGGATTTTGACAGACTTTTGAATGAGCTGAACAGGATATGTGTAGAGGATGAGGTAGGTTGGAGTTTGTTAAAGGCGGAGGATGAAAAAGGAGACTGTTAAAATGCCTAGGCTAGACTTCTCACCCCTTGCTGATGAGTCACCAAATGCAAAGCTCCTAATTTCTATTGCAAAGCAAACTTGCAAATATTGACCAGGTAGCTCCAAACACGCCAAGCTGCAGGAAAGATCAAACAGTTTGGTCCAAACAAACACACATCATCTTTATAGGTGGTTGTAATAAACATATCACACTGCACAGAAAAATTAGCAGAGAATTTTCCCTTCTAGTAACCAGATAGTAACCAAATATTACTCTTCTTATCTGGTTCAGGTGCACATTAACATTTATGCAGCGTAATTTTCAATGTAGATGGGCAGAATCCATACATGAAAAATGAGATACTTATAAGGAAATGCTAAACTTTTTGCAAATCTCCTTTTTAAACTGTTATCTGCATAATAGTAGTTACAGATACACACATTAGTGTTATACTTTCAGGGCCCTTTAAGAATGTTCTCAAGGATTCTGCGTTGAGGGAGGGGTAGTTAATTTAAGAGTGGTTATTAAGTTTATCCCGCTTCATTAACTAGCTAAAATTAGAATGTCTGGGCCAGAACACATTTATACTTCACAAGTATAACCACATCGAAATTTTCTTTTCGATGTTTGTTTTACGGAGGGTCAGCCTCCACCTAGTTCAACCACACATCTATCTTCCTTCCTACATCTAATCTTTAATTTCCGAATCGTCCCCATTCTTCTCGTCTGTTGCTGTCAAAACTTTACTTCATCCATGACATGACTGTTCTAAATTTTTAATAGATTTTTTTGAGAGCCAGGTACTTGCTCCTGCAGCAACAGTGAGTGTTGTGCATGGGGTCTCCTCAGAATCCAAGGGAACTGCCTGGGAATTTGAAGATTGCAATGAGCCATTCCATTGTGCCTTGTAGCCATTTAAACAGGAACATTTTGGAGGGTTTCCCTACAGTTAGGTAAATAGTTTAAGTAGATACTTAGGAAAAGTTAGACCATAAAATACCTAGTCCATCTCCTGAGTAAGTATTAAATTAACGTACTTCAGACACCCTTAACTACAGCTCTGCAGACCCTTTACAAACCCTACCCCAGAACCTGACCCAAAAATCCCTTTACCGCCAGGACCCAAACCCCACCTTGCTCCCCCAACCCCTGCTGCCAGACCGCAATCTCCCTCTACTGAGACTCATTACCCCCTCAGCACCAGACCCAAAATTCTCCACCTGCTAGGGCCTGACATCCCCCTACCCTCAGTACCCAACATCCCCAAACCCCCAGGGCCTGAATCCTTCACATTCGCTGCCGGACGTGGTCTCCCTTCTGCCATCAGCAGACCCAACACCCCCGTGCCCTGGCACACACTCCAATTCCCCCATCACTGGTCCCAACACCCCTCACCACCCACCTATAAACTGAACTTCCCACCATCTCATCACCAAGCATCCAAAACTCAATATCCCCCTACCCCTGACACCCCCACATCACTGTGGTCCCAATATCTCCCACCCAGCCCAACTTATTCTGAACACTTTATCACTTAGCTGACCCCTTTGCCAGTTTGCACCCAGGCACCCCACCCAACTAGCACCCTACTTATATGGCAACGTAACCACCTGGCACCCAATTCCTTAGCGCCTTACTCATCTGTTATCCCAGCTACCCAACGCCTTACCCTCCTGACACCCTAACTTCACACTTACCTTATGTATTCACCCTCACAAAAGCTGACAAAGTGGCCGTCTGTGAGACAGGATCTTTAAATCACCAAGTACAGTAATTTCCTGCTGAGGAAAGGGGGCATGAATTGCCTTCCCTTTACTGTCTGCCGCTACGAGAGACCTGTCGGAATCAAAGTATGGTTCCACATTCCCGCAGGACCCATGATTAGAACTTCTGGTCAGAAAAATTGACTTCGTTTGTTATATAAAATTGGAGAGGCAATTTGCATATAGTTGATACTACTTGGAAAATCTGTCCAAAATCTCCATGTCTGCCTTGCTCCTACAAAAACTCCCAACTCATAGAGTGTCATTGTTGCCTGTGAAATGTTCTATACAGGCACTTGGACCAGTCCTATACTCATAAAATGTATTTATTCAGGTGCTGTTACTGTATCAGACAAAGAACTATGGATCAAACTAAGTTTTATTAAAACACAAGTTAAAGAAACAACTCTTACACACCAAGTTAAGATAGCTCTTCCCCCAGGCTAGGCTTACTGCCTGAAAAACTACACTACCCATTCTGGTGAAGTTGATTGGACTGCGAGATTCAATTCTGTCAACAGGTGCACTCAGGGTCCTCTTGGCATGAAGGTGAGTCTTACATGGAGTCTTTGCCAGTCGATTCTCCAGTGAGGAATGGCCATCAGGTGTCCCTCCTTATCTGCCCTTTTTGAACGCTTCTGGAAAGATCTCTGACTTCAGCCAATGGGGCCACACGGCATGGGTCACAGCATCCAACGAGGTTAGGCCAGATCATCCTTGGTGTACCCAGTTCCTTTCCAAGATATGATTACTCCAGGGTGACAAGGCATCCAGCCAAACTGGGCAACAAACAGACCTAATTTATCTCCGTTATTCTGGCGAGTGTTTCTAAATGAGTTTTGAGCTCTCCTGTTCAATACACAAAACAAATCTGGGCTGGTCCTCGATAATACAGCATGGAGCTGCAGGAACACAGCAGGCCAGACAGCATCAGAGGAGCAGGAAAGTTGATGTTTTGGGTTGGGACCCTTCTTCATGAATGGGGAGGGGTAAGGGAGCTCTGAAATAAATAGAGAGAGGAGGGGTGGGACTGGGAAGGTAGGTGGGGTGGTGGGAATTGGTCACTGGGATGGGAGGGGCGGAGAGGTGGGAGCAGAGGTGGACAGGTTGTGTGAAGTCAAGGAGGTGGGGATGAGAAGGAGGTTGGACATGAGATGAGACCAGGGGTGGAGAGATTTTAAAACTGGTGAAATCCATGTTTAGGCCATCGGGCTGTAGGCTCCTGAGGTGGAATATGAGGTGCTGCTCCTCCAGTTTACAGGTGGTGTCATTGTGACACTGGAGGCAGCCCAGGATGGACATGTCACCCAGGGAGTGGGAGGGGGAGTTAAAATGGTTCGTGACTGGAAGGTGTTGTCATTTGTCATGAACAGAGTGCAGATGCTGTACAGAATGGTCCCTGAGTGTACGTTTGGTCTCACTGATGTAGAGGAGGCCACATTGGGAGCAGTGGATACAGTTAACCAAGTTGACGGATGTGCAGGTGAACCCCTGTCGGATATGGAAGGTTTATCTGGGGCCTGGGATGGAGGTGAGGGGGAGGTGTAGGGGCAGGGAAAGGTGCTAGGGTGGTGGGGCTAGTGGGGAGTGTGGAGTGGGTGAGGGAGCCACGGAGAGACCAGTCCCTATGAAAGGCAGATAAGGGTGGGGAGGGAAATGTCTCTTTGGTTGTGGCGTCGGGTTGCAGGTGGCTGAGAGTGATACATTGGATGTGGAAGTTGTTGGGGTGATATGTGAGGACAAGGGGTATTCTGTCTTTATTTTTGTTGGGGGGTGGGGATGTGAGGGCAGAAGTGTGGGAAATGCAAGAGATGCAGTTGAGGGCATATTCGATCCTCGGAGGTGGGGAGTTACGATCCTTGAAAAAGGAGAACCTCTAGGATGTTCGGGTGTGGAACACCTCCTCTTGGGAGCAGACACGGTGGAGGTGGAGGAATTGGGAGTAGACGATCGCATTCTTGCAGGAAGGTGGGTAAGAGGAAGTGTAGTCTAGTTAGCTGTGGGAGTCAGTGGGCTTGAAACAGATGTCAGTTTTGAGGCTGTCACCAGAGATGGAGACAGAGGTCCAGGAAGGAGAGGGAGGTATCGGAGATGGTCCAGGTGAATTTGTGGTTGGGATGAAAGGTGTCAGTAAAGTTGATGAGCTGTTCAAGCTCCTCGTGGGAGCACGAGACAGCGCTGATACAGTCATCAATGTAGTGAAGGAAAAAGTGGGGTATAGTGCCAGTGTAACTGCAGAAGAGGGACTGTTCCATGTATCCTACGAAGAGGCAGGCGTAGCTTGGGCCTATGCGGGTTCCCATGACCACCTTCTTGGTCTGTAGGAAGTGAGAGGAGTTGAAGGTGAAGTCCTTAAGGGTAAGGACAAATTTGGTTAAGCGGATGAGGGTGTCAGCGGACGGGGACTGGTTGGGTCTTTGTGAGAGGAAGAAGCAGAGGGCTTTTAGGCCACCTGCATGCGGGATACAAGTGTACAGGGATTGGAAGTTCATAGTGAAGATGAGGTATTGGGGGCCAGGGAATTGGAAGTCTTGGAGGAGGTGGAGGACGTGGGTGGTCCTTGTTTGCTTTTGACCTGTGCTAATCTTGGCTTTCTTGCATTCCATCAGGCCTTGCTTGCACAAACTGTTTAGTCAATTTTATGTTGGGCCTAATTGTTTAGGCTGTTGAACACTTGGCAACACCAAGAACTTTCACAGAATCCCTATAGTGTGGAACCAGGCCATTCAGCCCATTGAGTCTACACTGACCTTCTGAAGAGCATCCCGCCCATACCCACCATCCTATCCTATCCCTGTAACCCTCCATTTTCCATCGATAATCCATCTAGCTTGCACACCCCTGAACTTTATAGGCAATTTAGCATGGCCAATCCACCTAACCTGCACATCTTTGGACTCTCTGAGGAAACTGGAACACCTGGAGGAAATCCACACAGCCACTGACAGAATGTGCAAACTCCACATAGTCGCTCAAGGCTGGGATCAAATCTTGTTCCCTGGCGTGGTCATTGTTTAACTTGTGTTAATCTGCAAAAATTTCCACAGTCCCCATCACCCCACATTTACTAAATTTCATTAGCCCTCCACGTTGCAACGAATTCAGATCAATGCATAGTCTCTTGCTGTCACTGAGTCCAGCCAAACAGCCTCCTAAAAACCCTGTGATCTGGTGATACCAGCTTCCTCCTTGTTTCCTTCCCCACTCTTTAATGCCAAAACCGTCATCCTTAAACTACTGATCAGCTTCACTGATTCCGAAATAAAAACTTTCCTTTGCCTTCAAGGCCTCCCTAACTCTTGTTTGTTTTTAAAAAAAAACCTAAAAGAATTGTGGATGCTGTCAATCAAGAACAAAAACAGAAGTTTCTGGAAAAGCTCAGCAGGTCTGGCAGCATCTGTGAAGAAAAATAATCAGAGTTAACGTTTCGGGTCTGGTGACCCTTCCTCAGAACTCAAAACGTTAACTGATTTTTTTTTTTTTTT
>JAHRHZ010000140.1:34272940-34317651 GCA_024137785.1 Ginglymostoma cirratum | reverse complement strand
TGCTTGTTATCTCGGATTCTCCAGCATCTGCAGTACCTTTTATCTCTGATGCTCTTAGGATGGAGTTAGTAGGAACTGCCGATGCTGGAGAATCGGAGATAACAAGGTGTGGAGCTGGATGAACACAGCAGGCCAAGCAGCATCAGAGGAGCAGGAAAGCTGACGTTTCGGGTCGAGACCCTTCTTCAGAAATGGGGGAGGGGAAGGGGATTCTGAAATAAATAGGGAGAGAGGGGGAGGGGGATAGAAGATGGATAAAGGAGAAGATAGGATGAGAGGAGACAGACAGGTCAAAGAGGCGGGGTTAGAGCCAGTGAAGGTGAATGTAGGTGGGGAGTTAGGGAAGGGATAGGTCGGTCCAGGGAGGACAGACAGGTCAAGGAGTTAGGATGAGGTTAGTGGGTAGGAGATGGGGGTGGGGTTTGAGGTGGGAGGCATGGTTAGGGAGGCGGGGACTAGCACGGCTGGTTTTGGGATGCGGTAGGGGGAGGGGAGATTTTGAAGCTTGTGAAGTCCACATTGATACCCTTGGGCTGCAGCGTTCCCAAGCGAAATATGAGATGCTGTTCCTGCAGCTTTCGTACGGCGTCATTGTGGCAATGCAAAAGGCCCAGGATGGACATGTCGTCTGAGGAGTTGCGGGGGGGGGGGAGTTGAAATGGTTCGCGACTGGGAGGTGTAGTTGTTTGTGCGAACTGAGCGTAGGTGTTCCAGAAAATGGTCTCCAAGCCTCCGCTTGATTTCTCCAATGTAGAGGAGGCCACAACGGGAACAGCGGATACAGTATACCACATTAGCAGATGTGTAGGTGAACATCTGTTTGATGTGGAAGGTCTTCTTAGGCCCTGGGATGGGGGTGAGGGGGGAGGTGTAGGGGCAGGGTAGCACTTGCATCAGTTGGAGGGAAAAGTGCCGGGGCTGGAGGGGAGTGTGGAGCGGACAAGGGAGTCACGGAGAGAGTGGTCCCTCTGGAAAGCAGATATGCATACCAACATGTCATCTACTCAACTGTATCCTGCCTAATGGTGAATACTGGAGTCCCTTACTTATTTTGGTGTATGTTCTACTTGCATGAGGAAATCAAAGGAATTTGTCTCTTTTCATTGGAATCCTCATATTTTCCATAAGCTGCACAGCGCTACAAACTGAGAGCTGTGTTTTATATTTGCAGCAGTTTTAAAGGAACCAGGCGTTCAATGCTACAGTTACCTTGACAGTTACTGATAATACTTCTTTGACTGGCTCTGAGGTTGGAGCTATGACCGCAGAAGATGGCAAATTTGAGCAGCAATCTCCTTGGTAACGCACAGACATTTCAAGTATTGATTATTGGTAAATTTCAGGTATGAGATCGCTATGCATGAGGCTTTCCTCTTCCTCTCCCTTCTAGCAGCTTGTCTTGTTTAATGTAATCTTTGCTCATGCTCCCAGTCCTGAAAATTCTAAAAGTTATGGAAAATATAATTGAGAAATCTCCCTATTTTGCTATGAATGCCACGATTGACAATTCTCACCTTTTAGTAAGGAGGAGTTAAGTCACTAACAAAATTGCAAATGTAGACATTTGTGACTGAAATCAATTCCCTGTGTCATTTTTTATGCATCAAAAAATGATCAGCTTTAAATTTGGCAAAGCATTCTTTTTATCCTAAACTTGTAAATTAACCATGAGTTTTCTTGCAACAGTACTGTGTACTTTTACTCCCTTTCTAGGCCAAAATGGAAATAGTGCATCATTCTGAAGGTCATTCAGATTTGGACTAATGCAACCTGAAGCCTAATCCTCATGACACAGAATCAGGCTTTTAAAAATATGCACAACATGCCAAAAAGTGGTGACCTCCAAATATAGAAAGGGCTTGGTTAATTATTATATTAATCCAACATGTCTTGTCTTTTTTAAGCAAAGAATTTTCATTTATATTGTGCCTTTATTGTCTTTAGAATGTTCCAAAATGGTAAACAGCTAACAAATAAGGAATTTTTCACACCAGTGGACTCTGTTATTGGACTTAATTTTGCAAGTAACTTGGCACTGCTCTGTGACATTGAAACTTCAATTCTCTGGAAAGCAGGTCACAGAAACAGCACTGAGCCAAAATGGCACCTAGTATTCATGGCTGTCATCCAAAAACTGTGCAATGATATTTCCATTTCTTTCCAAAGCAGTTAACATTGCCTCAAGAACAAATAAATTACAAACACAAGACTTAATTTTTCTTTCTACCCAATTCTCATGTATATGCTCATTCACCTGTGAGATGTGGGCAGCAGAGACTGAACAAGCATTTATTGCTCATCCCTGTCAAGAACCAACCACATTGCTGTAGGTCTAGGCAAGGGCAGCACTTTCTTTTCCTAAAAGACATTAGTGAACCAGATGAGTTTTTTCTTTAATGACAATCAACAATGGTAACCATTATGGTCTTAGTTTCAGATTTTCATAGAACTCAAATTCCATCACCTACAGTAGTGGGAATCAAATCCAAAACATTACACGGGTCCCTGGATTTCTAGTCTAGTGGCAAGATCACTAGGTCATTGCCTCCCAGGCAGTAAACAACAAAAATCTTCTTCCAAGAGGTAGGGTAGAGACAGAAGCAAAAGAAAGGATAAGGGGAGAGAGAGAATGGATAGAGAGAGAGGAAAGAAATATTGAAAACGAAGAAGCATAGAAGTTGACATCAAGAAATTTGAACTGCATCTTCTGGGGCTGGAAAGATGGTTTGCAGTAACTATGTCTTTATACGTTGTTAAAAATTTTGTAATCATTCATTCATTCATTCATTTAGACATAACTTTTTTGGGGTTTTCGATTGGAAGACCTTGAAGAGCGGGAAGGCAGAACAATTTAAAACAATTGCTCAGTGCAGACCCACAGATCATGAAGTAGTTTAACCATGTAATGGTAGCCTGAAAGGAGGGAAATTCAAAATAGTCAGAGATATTTACAGCCCTGGTCTATTAAGCCCAGTTTCACAAAGCAGCTAGTGCAGGCAGTACTTCCCAAGACTGCAGATCACTGATGTAACATTTAATCTGCACAACTGCAAAAGCTATGACCATAAAGAAAATCAAAATGCAGTTCTTGAGGGAGCTTAGATGTTTGACAAAGATTAACTCTTCTGTATCATAGATCCTGACTTACAAACCAATTTGTCAAGGGTTTTCTTTTTCATAACTTCAATGTAAATAATCACCAGCAACTTAGGGAATAGGGAATACTTATCAGATTTGAAATAAAATAATCAGACCTCCAAAATTGCTGCATCCAAGATATTTAATCAACTAAATGACTGGAGACTTATTAAAAGAAAAGTATGGACAATTTTCATTTCCATAGCTTTCCTTGTAGGTAAGAACCACGTTAAAGAGGAAACTAGAGATGCGCTGCGGCGAAGGACCAGAAGAAAGTTTCATCATTGCAGGAATAGAAGAAACTAGATATAAGGTTGATAGTAGAAGATATAGAAAAGATTTTTCTTAAAACTGAATAAAAAGGGCAGCGAGAGAATGAGAATAAACTCAGAAAATGAAGTAGCGTCTGTGAAGAGTGAAACAAAGCAATTCACGATTCTCAGACTCAACACAGTTCATCAACATCAGACTGCAGCCTCTGCTCCCAATTTTGCTGACAGCAGATTCCTCTGCGAAAGCCATCCTTTGTTTTGTTACTTGTGCCATTATGATCTAATTTTGTCATACACTATTACCCTTCTTGTAAGGAAAGAATTACCTGACTGGCAATAAATTCAGAGCAGTGTTTGTTGTGTGGAAATTGGATAAGTGCAATACTTGCTAATTCAATCAATAATTATTAATAGCAGTGACACCACTGAACTGAACAGAACAATATGAATTAAATAGAGCTGTTAAATTACAGCAAACAAGTTGACATCAGACTGATTGAAACCAGACAGGTTCAAAGAGGGGGCAGGAAGAAATCCTTGCATGGTCAAGCCAATGGAAGACAATTTAAGAATAGGCTAATCAAACAACAGTCAATCATGCATTTAACAAACCAAACTGCATCCAGTAAAAGGATTGTGCATGAACTCTTTCACAAACTCTATGCCGTAAATCCGTAAAAGGTCCCACACACACGTGCTCAAGATAAAAAGCAGATGATAGGATGAACTGGGACGGTCCAGGGTTGCCAAGAAGAAGCTCACTTCTCAGTAACATAGAATCATCCCAGATGGACTACATGTGGTAAAACTGCACTATTTAATTTTAAACTCTTGTTTAAAATTCACAATTAATGTATTCATTTAGTATGAGATAGTGTCAACCATAATTATCAGTCTCTGAACTTAAAGAAGGCATATAAACAATCAACACTTCTAGTTTGATCAATTTCTGTCTTCCACCCTATCACAAGCATTCATTTTCATTCCTTCCCCCTTCCCAGCCTTTGAGCTGGCGCAAAACTGGTTACATTTCTGCATTTCCCAATATTGATGAAAGAGTATCAACCCAAAACGTTAATTTTGGTTGGGATTTTACATGAAGGTAATGGCTCAGCCCATCGACTGGAAATTCAAGATTAAGTTCACCCTCGCCCCAATGGAACCTATGATTGTATTTTATGTTATTCAGGCATTTAATTACCTGAAAATAATGACCTTTGCCCCTTTAAGGCAGGATGTCCTGCCTCCAACCAGAAGGTCAACAACTCTTCAGTACCAATAGTGCTACTGGGAGTAATGGGCACTGTTGGGAACTGCAACAGTCCCTGGAGTATGAAATGGAGTCATGGTTCACCAGACCCAGAATACAGAGAACTGTTGGTCTTGTCAGTAGAAACACGCTTTCCAGTAGGAGTGGTTATTGCTGATGGCAGGAGCCCTCCGTGGGTCATAAGGTGCCCAATCAGAAAGAGAGCTTCCCGCCATTCCCTGAACGCTTTTGGGAGCAGGAGGAAGGGCTTGTCAGGTTTTACCAGCTTAGATCCTCAGGTGGCAAAGTGCGCATGTATTACTGGTAAAATACCAGTGGCTGTAGGGAAAAACCCTTAAATGGTGAAATACCAGGCCATAAGGCTTGTCTAAGTTTCTCTCTCTATAGACACTACATTGCCTGCTCAGGACTTGCTGCATTTTCAGTTATTAATTCAAATATCCAACATTTCTGGTATTCTGTTTTTAAATGAGGATAGCTTAGTGGCAAACATAAAACAGGAACACAAAGATTTTTTATCAATACTTAATACTAAGAGGAAAGTCAAAACAGAATGATAGTGTTTCAGGATTAAATAAATATTTTTGTTTAAAAGGGGCAATGCTGAGGAACTAAATGAATAGTTTGCATTTCCACACTTAAGAAGATGCTGCTGCCACAGTGCTAGAAGAGGAGGTAATGGTATACAATATTGGATAGAATCAAAGTCGCTAAGTGCAGGTACTTACAAGGTTGGCAGCCCTCAAAGTATAAAGGTCATTCCATGTGAATCCATCATAGATTATAGAAGAAAGTAAGGATGAAAATTATGGAAACTCAAGTTACAATCTCTCAAATCTCCTGAGTATGGGAGTGGTCTCAGAGAAATGGAGGATAGTAAACATTTTGTCCTGGTTATAAAAAGGGAGAGCGATACAGGTAGCAATTACAACTCAACCAGCCCAAATTGATTCATAGGGATATTTTGACAGAACATACTCTGCAACAAAATTAAATAATTTTGGAAAAGTGGACTAATAAAGTAAAGATAGCATTTTTTTTACTTATTTACTTGAGTTCATTTTCATGTAATGGAATGTGTTAGTATATATAATATATAGACCGTTGGAAGCTATTTAACAAAGTACCACATAATGGATCTGTTAGCAAAATTAAAATCTGTGGGATAAAAGGGATGGTGGCAGTGCAGATACAAAGTTGGCATTAAGAAAGCAAAATGCACATATGGTAGAGTAGGCCAAATAGCCAGTCCAGTCTGCTCTGTCTCTCAATGAGACCATGGCTGATCTCCTACTTAGATCTCAGAAAAGGATGCTTTCCATTGTGAAGAAAGTGGTATTCTCCAGAGATTGATTTGAAGATCAATACTCTTTTTGACATATATTAATAACCTGGCATTGGATTTATAGAGCATAACTTCAGGTTTCGAGATAATACAAAACTCAGAAATGTTACCAATAATGGAGAAACAGTAACAGATTTCAGAAGATATAGATTAATGGAAATGGCAGACAACATTTAATGTTGATACATTCTGGTAAGAAGAAAGGAGAGGGACAAATAGAACCATAGAAAAGTTACAGCACCGAAAGAGGACATTCAGCCCATAAAGTCTGCATCGGCTGAATGAACCAGCCGCCTATTCTCATTGCTCATTAATCTCAGAAGAAAGCCCAAAATTAACAGGGTTTGGTAGCAGGGGAAAAGTACAGGTGTGCAATGTTGCAAGGGTACAAGAAGGCACCCTTGGTGGAAATTGGTGTTGGAGAAATAAAGCTTAGCTCAGGACCAAACAATATGCCACAGATCATCACCGTCTGTCCCTCAAAATAAGGATGATGTCTGCCAGGCTTCAAGGTTAGTGTATCCTCCAGTGGCCCAGAAAGCCAATCTTGGAACGACAGATGTTTGGGCAGAAAGGTCAACAGTTCTGCTCTCTTCCCTTCCACTTTAGTCATTTCTCTAAAGCAGGGCACGGCCAACTCTGTGCTAGACTTCCACTTCAGTGGTGACCTTTTGAGAAAATAAGTCTTCCCTATCAATAACAACAGGCTGGAGATGTAGGTGCTTTTCCAAGAGAAGGTTGGAGTAGGATGTTGGTCTTGCAGATGTTCAGTGAGAGGACAATCCTCATGTGAAAAGTTGAAAAGCTTGGAGGTCTGAATATTGTTTGTGATGTGGGCCACAATTATACGGTTGTTAGCATATTGCAAGTCATGAATGTGTTGGTGGATCACTTTAGTTTTTGTTCTCAGTGTGTTAAGGTTGAACAGCTTCCCATCGGGTTGAAATTCAATCATAACTTGTGGAAATTGGTCAGGCATGAGTTCATGACCAGGCTGAAGTAAACAATGAACAGAAAGGGTGTTGTTGCACAGGTTTACTTAATGACCAACTGCAAATAAAAAGGCACTGTCTCCAATCCATTGTAAAGGATTGTTGCTGACATCATACTGTTGTGTAGGACATCTGAATCTGTGGAGGACTTTCCAAAAGGGTTTGTGGCTGATGGACTCAAAATCAATGGACACCATGCATTATTCCAGACACATTTATTGGATTTGACGAGCAACAAAGATCATATCTGCAATTCCCCTGGAAACCACATTAGGCCTCTGGAACTATGTTTGAGCAAATGGAGGTGATTCAGGAGGATTTATGTGAGAATCCTCTCCACAGTATACCGAATGCCTCTACAGTTCACAAAACCTGACTTACCACCCTTCCTGGAAAGTGACACAATGATGGCATTGTGAGAGTTATTAGGTGGCACCACGCCTTCCCAGTTTCTTTTAAAATGTCTCAAAGTTTGAGCAACAGTCTATAATCATCATATTTATAGATTGCTGCAGGAACGTTGTCGAGACCACATACTGTTATTTTTCAATGACTGGCTGGTCTTTTGTCTCTCAGCGAGCATGAGCAGCAGACCCAAATAGTCCGAAGTAGCTGAAGGACTGCTTTGATGGCTTCATCTGATACTGCTGATTGCTGATTGCTGATTGATAAGGAGCTAGTAGTACTCCGTACTCCTTCCAACTGTCTTGGATAACTGCACAGACCAAAATTGTGGTGATAGCTAACCATATCAATGGAGTGAAGCCGTAAAGCATACAAATTCTGATGGAGTCAGGAGTTATTCAACCCTTCTAGCTTGTTCTAGTATTCAGTCAGATAATGACTCAACTGTAGTCTCTATTTTCCCACCTTCATTCCATCTGGATATTCTTGTCTGTTCCTGTTGTGGCCTCCTCTACAGCGGGGAAACCAAGCGGAGGCTTGAGGACCGCTTCGTGGAACACCTATGATCGGTTCGCAACAAACAACTGCACCTCCCAGTCGCGAACCATTTCAACACCCCCTCCCACTCCTTGAACGACATGTCCATCCTGGGCCTCCTGCAATGCCACAACGATGCCACCCGAAGGTTGCAGGAACAGCATCTCATATTTCACTTGGGAACCCTGCAGCCCAAAGGTATCAATGTGGACTTCACAAGCTTCAAAATCTCCCCTCCCCCGACCACATCCCAAAACCAGCCCAGCTCATACCCGCCTCCCTAACCTGTCCTCCCACCTATCCACTCCTCCCACCTCAAGCCCCACCCGCATCTCCTCCCTACTAGCCTCATCCCGCCTCCTTGACCTGTCCATCCTCCCTGGACTGACCTATCCCCTCCCTAACTCACCTTTACTGGCTCCAACCCCGCCTTCTCGACCTGTCCGTCTCTTCTCCGCCTATCTTCTCCTTTATCCATCTTCTATCCACCTCCCCCTTTCTCCCTACTTCCTTCAGAATCCCCTTCCCCCCGTCCATTTCTGAAGAAGGGCCTAGACCCGAAATGCCAGCTTTCCTGCTCCTCTGATGCTGCTTGGCCTGCTGTGTTCATCCAGCTCTACACTTTGTTATAACAAAAACCTAAACTTACTTGAGAATTGTAACTGGCTCAGCATCGACAACATTTTATGGGGAAAAGATTCCAAATCTTCACTACCTGGAAAACATGATTCCTAATTTCACTGCCAATTGGCCAAGCTCCAAATGTATGATGCTCCTCTGCTCTGGGTTCAGAGACCGTCTTCAGTTTTATTGACCAGATTAAACATACTACTCAGTTGAACATAACATTACATCAAAATAAGTCAATGAATTCAACCATTGACAAGAATCATTCTACTGTACTTGTCAGAGTAGGATCCGCTCGATTTATAGTAATAGCTTCCGTGTGGATTGGTTACTTACATCCACTAACTCCCAGTGAAGAAGTCCATACATGTGGTCAGACAAATTATGAGTATGATTTATTTGCATCCTGCATTGCTGGTTTTTCCTTAAACAATAAGGACAAACACCAACAGTTCTATCACTACAAAAAGCTGCCACACCTCAAACAAGTCAGTAAAAAGTAAATTTTACTCTACTTATACTAACACAAGAAGGTAGTATTACATCACATCAACAAAACTGAAATATACTGACAGTATAAGGGCCATGGCAGAATGGTGATAAAGTTCTCACGATATATTGGAACCCAGAAGTTAAGGTGTTAGGAATTAGAGAAGCAGATCCTCCTTATTTCTGGACTTGCACTTAGTTTTTTCATCTACCTGACCAGAGAGATCTCTAAATTAATAGATTTGCTACTTCTATTCTTTAGTTTTATATTTCGTTGTCAATTTTCAAAAATGTCATGCAGTGGCTCAGTGGTTAGCACTACAGCCTCTCTACTGCCAGGGACCTAAGGTCAATTCAATCCTCAGGCAGCTGTCTTTGGGGAGTTTACACATTCTCCCTGTGTCTGCTGGGTTTTCTCTGGGTGCTCCAGATTCCTCCCACAGTCCAAAGATGTGAAGGTTAGGTGGATTGGCTATGCTAAATTCCCCACAGTGTCCAGGGATGTGGGGGTGGGTGGACTAGCCATGGAAAATGGAGGTTAAAGGGATAGGGTAGGGTGATGGGTCTGGGTGGACTGCTCTTCAGAGGATCGGTATGGACTCAATGAGCCAAATGGCCTGCTTCCACACGATAGGGATTCTATAGTTCCATGATGATTCTATGATACCGGACAAAACTGACTGCTGAAAATATTTCACATATGAGCACAAACAAATTTCAGGCACTTGATAGGTCTTTTATGTTGGTATAATGACCTGAACTAATTTTAGTACGACATTTTATCAGAGTTTACATTATGGACAATAGGTATTGCAGGCATAACCAATGGGTGGCTTTTTACACAAAAGGTGAAATAAAGTATACGGTTGAAGAACTTATGGACTGGTTAACATTATAGGTCATATCATACTTTTTTTAAAAAGCAACTAGGATTAGGCAATAAACAAGGGCTGTACCAGTGACAGCCACATCACAGAAATTAATTGATCTGCAAGATAAATTTTTTAATCAATTCCATGGTCATTATGTTGTGAAAGTCAGAAGTCATACAACACCAGGTCATGGTCCAACAGTTTATTTGAAATCATACACTTTGGAGCACTGTTCCTTCATCAGGTGAAGGGGAGAGAGGCACACAGACACAGAATAAATAGGCAGAGAGATAATTACAAGATAATTCTAGGTAATTAAGAGTGTCAAAAGATAGTACAAATGGTTTGAGTACAGTGTCACCAGGCTGAATAACAAGTCTTTGCAGGTGATCAAAAATGTCAGATGGTGTGAGTAAAGTGTCAACAGCTGAATAGCAGGTGAACGGATGGCCTACAGTCCAATTAATTAAGGCAGAGAGGTAATTACAAAAAAAATAAAAATAAGATGGTGCTAGAGACAAACAAAACGGCTGGAATAACATGATAGGTATAAGAGTTGCATGACAAGGGTCTAACCAAAGTAACAAGTAATCCAAAACTGTACAAACTAATTAAGGTAGAGAGATAATAACAAGTTATTAAGGTGACAGTGTCTAAACAGAACAGTAAGGAAGATTTTACAAATACAGAAAAGTATGGTGGGGTTACATGTAGTGCAACGTGAACCCAAGACCACAGTTGAGCCCATCTTCATAAGTACGGAACTTGGCTATCAGTTTATGTTCAGTGATTGTGTTCTTGTATCTTGAAGGCTGCCTTGGAAGATGTTTACCCGAATGTAGGAGGCTGACTCTTCTTGACACTGAAGTGTTCCCTGACTGGGAGGGAACTTTCCTGTCTGGCAATTGCTGCACGGTGTCCATTCATCCATTGTCGTAGCGTCTGCATGCTTTTGCCAATATAGCATGCCTCAGGGCATCCTTTCCTGTAGTGTATGAGATCGACAACATTGGCTAAGTCACATCAGTATCCACCGTGTATGTGGTCCTCCCACGTGTGGTGGTAGTCTCCATGTGGATGATATGGCATGTCTTGCAAAGGTTGCCATTGCAGGGTTGTGTGGTGATGTGGTAGCTGTTCTAATGAAGGCTGAGTAGTTTGCTGCAAACGACGGTCTGTTTTAAGTTTGGCGGTTGTTTGAAAGCTATACAGCTGTTGAGTTTACTCACACCGTTTGACACTTTTGATCACCAGCAAAAACTTGTTATTCAGCCAGCGATACACTACTCACACTATTTGTACGTATCTTTTGACAATCATAATTACAAGATAATTCTAGGTAATTATCCCTCCGCCTCTAAATTCTGCACCTATGTGCTTCCCTCCACTTCACCTGATGAAGGAGCAGCATAAGACCATAAGAACTAGGAGCAGGAGTAGGCCGTCCGGCCCTTCGAGCCTGCTCCACTATTCAATAAGATCATGGCTGATCTTTTTGTGGACTCAGATCCACTTACCCGTGCTGTCACCGTATCCCTTAATTCTTTTATTGTTCAAAAAAAATCTACCTTAGCTTTAAAAACATTTACTGAAGTAATGTCAACTACTTCACTGGGCAAGGAATTCCATAGATTAACAACCCTCTGGGTGAAGAATTTCCTTCTTCATTCAGTCCTAAATCTGCTCCCTCTAATCTTGAGGCTATGCCCTCTTGTCCTAGCTTCACCTGCCAGTGAAAACATCCTCTCTACTTCTATCTTATCTATTCCCTTCATAATTTTATATGTTTCTATAAGATGCCCCCTCAATCTTCTGAATTCCAATGAATATAATCCCAATCTGCTCAGTCTCTCCTCATAAGCCAAACCCCTCAACTCCGGAATCAACCTAGTGAACCTCCTCTGCACCCCCTCCAGTACCAGTACATCCTTTCTCAAGTAAGGAGACACAAACTGCGCGTAGTACTCCAGGTGTGGCCTCACCAGCACCTTATACAGCTGCAACATAACCTGTCTGCTTTTGAACTCAATCCCTTTAGCAATGAAGGACAAAATTCCATTTGCCTTCCTAATTACTTGTTGTACCTGCAGACCAACCTACTGTGATTCATCCCTCTGCATAGCAGCATGCTGCAACTTTTTACCATTCAAGTAATAATCCTTTTTACTATTACTCCTACCAAAATGTATGACTTCACATTTATTTACATTGTATTCCATCTGCCAGACCTTTGCCCACTCACTCAATGTATCTATGTTCCTCTGCAAAGTTTCACAGTCCTCTGCACACTTTGCTCTGCCACTCATCTTAGCGTCATCTGCAAACTTTGACACCCTACACGTGGTCCCCAACTCCAAATCATCAATATAAATTGTAAATAATTGTGGTCCCAACACCGATCCCTGAGGCACACCGCTAGTCACTGATTGCCAGCCAGAACAGCACTCATTTATCCCCACTCTTTGCTTCCTGTTAGTCAACCAATCCTCTATCCATGCTAATACTTTACCCCTAACACCATGCATCCTTATCTTATGCAGCGGAACCTTGTGTGGCACCTTGTCGGAGGCCTTTTGGAAATCCAGGTACTCCACATCCACTGGGTCCCCATTGTCCACCTTGCTCGTAATGTCTTCACAGAATTCCAAAAGATTAGTCAAGCATCACCTGCCCTTCAGGAACCTATGCTACGTCTGCCCAACGGGACAATTTCAATTGAGATGCCTTGCTATTTCTTCCTTGATAATAGACTCAAGCATCTTCCCCACTACAGTGGTTAAGCTCACCGGTCTATAATTCCCCATCTTTTGTCTACCTCCCTTTTTAAACAGTGGCGTCACATTTGCTGTTTTCCAATCTGCTGGGACTGCCCCAGAGTCCAGCAAATTTTGGAAAATTACCGCCAGTGCACCTGCTATTTCTCCCGCCACCGCTTTTAGTATCCTGGGATGCATTCCATCAGGGCCAGGAGACTTATCAATCCTTAGTTCCATTAGCTTGCCCAACACTACCTCTTCCGTAATAATGATTGTTTCCAGATCCTCACCTACCTTTGTCTCTTCGTCAATTACCGGCATGTTATTAATGTCCTCCACTGTGAAGATCAATACTAAATACCTGTTCAATGCCTCGGCCATTTCATCATATCCCATAACTAAATTCCCCTTCTCATCCTCTAAAGGGCCAACGTTTACTTTAGCCAATCTTTTTCGTTTTATATATTTATAGAAACTTTTGCTATCTGTCTTTATATTCTGAAAGCTTGCAATTTCAGAGTGCTTCTGAAAGCACTCTGAAAGCTTGCGATTTCAAATAAACCTGTTGGACTATAACTTGGTGTCGTGTGGCTTCTGAGTTTGTCCACCCCAATCCAACACTGGCATGTTCACATCATCGTGTTGTGAACCAGCTAACTTTATGTTTTTTTGATTTTCTTAATGAACAGTTAGTTTCTAGTCTTCAGGTTCACCTCGTATTCCCTTCATGACTAACATGAAGCATGGAAAAGTTAAAATTCAAATTTTGATCAATTAAGTTAAATATTCTTATTCTTTTCATTACTGGTAGTTTCAAGGATTTACACTTGCATAACCATTCTCTGCATATCTTCATTTCTCGTTTGAATATATATGCTCAAGGCCAGATTAACCTGTCCACAATCACCTTGTTTTTTTTTTAAAAGAAAAGGTGTGTTATTTGCCTGCTGTAGAATTTAAATCAAAGTAGTACTGGGTTGGGCTGCTGACACTGCAGGGTTACTTGCCAAAACACTTGCAAGACTTTAACCCAATAAGCTAACTAGACAACTGAAGGTTCATTTCTTCGACTCTTGAATCCATATGCCTGTTCATGATTTTCATATCAAGAAAAGATATTTTGCTATCTCCAAGGTGAATATCCTAATTTCAAAACGTAAATATGGAAACTGAGCAAGAAATGCTCATTTTCCAAATTTCAATAAATTAGCGTTCCTTAAAAATCAAGTTTACACAGACCAGTTTTCACTCTTTCATAATAAGTAAAACAATTATAATTGACAATTTAGTATCATCAAATGACAAGTAATCCGAAGGCTATTTGAAGCAAGTGATCTCTTTCCAGCATCTAAACATATCACATATTTTCAGCCTATTCCAGTGACTTAACACGCAGAATAGTGATGTTACTGAGTGAGGAAACAGCAAAAACAAAACACAAGGTGACTAGTTTCACTTATAATAATCCAAAGGATATACCATTACAATGAACTGTTTTGTCGTTGTGCAATACTGGTTCCAGAAGTTGACATAGTAACAAATGCTGGAAATACTCAGCAGGACCTTAGTTTTTTGTTTCAATGTTTATAGCAGTCTATTTTCAGTATGAAAAGTCTCTTTATATATTCAGTGCTTTGACACAAGTTGAACATATATTAATTAAAACAAGAATTAGGAGCAGGAGTATGCCATTCAACCGTTCGTGCTGGTTCTGTCATTTGATAAGGTCACAGCTGATTTGAATGTAACCTGAACTCCTCTTATCTTTCTGCAACCTCCCCCACCCCCAACCCCGTCACCCTCTGTAACCCCTCCCCATCCAAGGCTGGACTCCATTGATCATCCAAAAATCAATCTAACTGAGCGATGAACAGAAGTGCTCTTGCCTCCACTGCCATCTGGGGAAGGAATATTCTGCAAAGATCAGTTTTGGGATATCTTGTTTGTAATACATAATTTATATATAAATAAAATAGAATATATATATGCTATTATTTAAGTGATTTGGAGGAAAACTTGGATGATCTGATTAGTACGTATGCATTTGACATTAAGGTTGGAGGCGTTTTGGGTAGTGAGAGGCCATCGAGGGATACAGCTGGAAATAGATCTGTTGGAAAGTTGGGCGTAGAAATGGCAGATGGAGATTAATCCAGATAAGTATGAAGTGATGCATTTTTGCAAGTCAAATGCAAGAGGAACTCATATTTAAAAACGGGGCCATACAATACTTAACACTTGTTTGGATCTCTGATGGCTTGGAGTTTGTGACCCCAAAAAGTTAACTTGGCAGGTTTGTAACCCACAGTTCGGGAAGTTTTACAATAGACATGAACATTCCATTTGCCTTCGTAATCACTTGATGTACCTAAATACCAACTTGGTAATTCATGTACCAGGACATGGAGATCACTCTGTACAACAGAGTTCTGCAATATCATACCATTTAAATAATATTCCATTTTTCTATTGTCAAAGTTTATATTTTCTCACATTGATCATTCAATTCACGTATCCAATTTCCTAGTTGGCTCTTTTATTCCATGTTGATAATTTTCCATCTCCATCTTTAACTATCAATCCTTTATCCAAATCAATTATACAGATTGTAAACACACCGTAGCATTGATCCATGTGGCAGTCCATTAATTACTGCTTCCCAGACCAAAAATGACAATCATGCCTAGCCTCAACTTCTTGTTAGCTAACCAATCTTCTATCCATGCCAATATAATCCTTTACACCAAGTTTTTGCAATATGGCAGCTCATGAAGGGCTTCTGCAAATCCAAGTTCACCACATCCAGCGGTTCTCCTTTATTCACCTTCTGTGTTAACTTTCTCAAACAACACTTATTTGTCAAACAGCATTTCCATTTCTCAAAAACCACGTTCACTCTACCCGATTGTATTCCAATTTTCTGACCTCTATTGCCTCTTCCATAATAGTTTCCAGCATTTCCCCTGAAGTAGATGTCAGGCTACTTGATCTATAGTTTTCTGTACCGTCTCCCTCATTTCTTGAGTCGAGGGGCTACATTTATGATTTTTCAATTCATTGGAACATTTCTAAAAATCTAGGTAGCTTCAGAAGATCACAACTATGCAGCTACTATTTCTGCATCCACTTCTTTCAAGGCACTAACATACTGGTCATCCGATCCAGGACACTTATCAACTTTAGTTTTCTTGTTTACCATTCTAACTAAATGTCAGGAGATGAAAATGCGATTTTTAAAGAATTGACATGCTGAATGGAAATACTTAACAGACTTTAGAAATTATTTTGAAATTTCAGCACAATTAACTAAGTTTGGCATTGGGGTCCCTTGGAGGACATGACTTGGGAATTAATAATGAAAAACCAAGGAATAACAAAAACAATAACAGGTATTATCTGTCTTTACTGTAGAAGACAAAAAACAAACCAGTAACATCTGAAAATCAAAAAGGTCAGGAATCATCATTTTGTTTTTCTCTATGAAATCATTTTATGGCAAATGCATAAAGGGAGCATTTAAGAAACAGCAAACAAAAGACCTGAGAAAAGATTACCAGAAAGTCACATCTTCCCGAATATATAACAAAAAGAACTTCTATACTAAACTTTGCCACTGTGGTCCATTGGTTAAAATTCTTTAAGCACAGCTAAGAACTGGAAATATCATGATGAAGCAAAAAAAATTAGCTATCTAGTTCAATGTGCAATGTTGTATCAACAAATCAAGATATTGTGTTAGGTAACATCTGTTTCCTTCTCCTTACCTTCCTCTTCCATTAAAATCTCAAGTAGTATAAATGCAAAGTCTTTATACATAAATAGATATATTTCAAACATGTTTTGTTGCAGCCATAACAATGCACATGTGATGACAATGCCCTAAAGAAAATGAATGAAATGCAAAGTGTTTCAATAGACTTTATTGCTGATTAACTTTTTACCTTGTTGCTACTCCCAATACATCAGCAGTTTGTACGGTGGAAATGCACTAGTAAATACACAATGTCAATCTGTTGTAAAGCAACATATCAAAGACTGAATACAATTCACTAGCATTTACAAGTACAGCAGAGCACATTTTAAAATTCATTGCTACAATCACTTAAAATAAAAAGAAAATCTCCTGTAGAGTATATAAACTATTATCATTCACTACAGTTTACAACCCAGGACATCAAATCCAATTGAGGCTAACATTTTCAGTGCAGGGTCATTGAAATTGAGGTTCTACGCTGTCCTTCACATGCCACAGCTTCTAAGTGATTCCAAGGAGTCTTTTAATTCTGCATCTTACCTAAATCCAGTTGGTTTGCTCTGCTATCCAAGTGGAGTAGTTGCAACTTTATCTATAACCATTGACAACCATACACACAAAAGACAGTTTCCTGCAGCAGCCTTTTACCATCTTGATATCAGAGTATATTTTAACACAATGGAACTCTCCAGGGTTTAGGTAAACAAAACTGTCAATAAGCAAGGCAGACCTTTACCTCAGGATTCAATTTTCCCAAGAAAATGAAATTAGTCAAACAACAGCAAATTGGTCTTATGAATCTAGAATGTGTTGTTCAACATAAAATGGATCTTATGGCTTCACAAGTGCACATAGGAGTCCAATCTTGTGTCTCCACACCACCATAAAGCAGAGGAGTCATTTAAAAAAAAAAGATTATAGTTGGCAGCAGCCACTGGCTGAAGTTGTCCCTGTGTAAGTAGGAAGGCACCTATCATCTGCATCAACTCTTGTAAACAATTGGGTAAACTGATGGATGAAAGCTATGGTACATGCAGTTTTAATCTCTCCTCCCCCATCTGCCCCACCCAAATAAAAGCTCCTCAGGCTTCACTATTAGCACAAGGATGATTGGAAGAATTATTCCACTCAAGGAAGCAGCAGCCACGTTTTTACGGCTAAAACCACTTTGCACACTAAAAAGTGATTTCACCAGAAGTATGAACGAGCATGTGATTGTTGAAACTGGTGTTATAAATAGGATAAAGACTTTTTTTTGCAATTGTACTACAATAAGAGATTGTTAAGTATTCCTTCTCAGAAGGTACTGGAAATAATTAAGATGAAGAAAAGATGAAAGTTTTTTGCAGGAACAGATTGATAAACTGTACAAAATGTAAGTCATGTACACTGAAGATCTGCAAATTTGAATATGTGTTTTCATTCAGGTTTCTTTGAATACCTCAAAACAGAATTTTGAGACAAGAACTGGTAGCTTACTAGGGGAAATGCTGGAAGCATCTTTGGACAAGTCTCTGGTTCCCTAGATATATGTACCTGAAGTTGACAAAAAAAAAAGTTGAATTATTCCAGGCTTTGAAGAGGTTGTCTGCTCTGTTCCTCTAAATGCTTGTAATGGATACAGGTGGACATTTTGTCTAGAATGCACCTACATGCAAAATGATGCTCTGCTCCAACAAAATAACAATAGAGAACAGCTATTCCACTAGATCCATATATGCATTCAAAATAGTTGCTTCGAAAAATGTTTCCATCCCATTTCTTGGATTCACCTTTACTCTCCTGAAGGTATCAGCTCATGGTTTGATGCAGTTCCACAGGGTCCAGCAACCTCCAGAACTGTAAGTGTCCTCCTGTATATGTTCTAGCCCTTTGAAGGGAATATTTCAACTGAACCTAATGTGTTTGGAGTTTGCACACAAGTATTTTGCAACAGGATCAAATTTTCATTCCTACCTATCAAGCTGCCAATTTCAATTATATAGTTGCTAAGACCACCCTTGCCCAAAAACTGAAATATAGTGCCTGATTTATGTGGCTCTGTATTGCAGAGGTACACTCACCAACTGACAGTCTTTAAGTGCTGTAAAAGGCTGTCTTGCAGTATAGACAAGGTAAAGACACCAGTATGATGGAATAATTCACTGCTTCTTTGGAGGAATTTGGGCTCAGTCGTAATGAATTTCACTGTACAAGATTCATAATATACTAGAGATACCATTCAGAAGATAAAAGTAATGCACTCATCAAAGCTGTTAACTCTTTCAACAAGAAAGATATTATGGAAACAATCTTCACATAGGCCGATTTTCTTTGAACTTCACTTTCCTCCCCAATAAAATAATTTTGGTTTATTTCTATGGAAGCACATCAGTTTTTGGTAAACTTCATGCACATAATAGGACTGGAAGTGAAAATGCAATGGTGGAACAAACAACAGAACAGCTCTACCAATTTACGGTGGCCTGGACTACATTTGTATCTTCTTACACACTGGTTATGCAATGTCCAGTGCTATTAATAGCACATCTAAACTTAATATCATGGTCTGCTCAGTTACTTCAGCATCAGTGTACAAAATATACCTTAAAGAAAGACACCAAAGCTAACTTTAATCGATACACTTAAAGATGATGTGCTTAAAGATACAGGTTAATACGATTCATAATATTGCTTTAGGGCAACTGAAAGGGCCGACATGTTACTCAGTATGGACTCTTCTTAGTAATGGTTCTTTTTGCATAAATTTTACCAGAGGGAAAAGTTATGTTACAACTTCATGATTTACTATACCACTGAACTGCTTTAAATGCATCATTATTCGACATTACTTGCTCATTGGGTACAGATCCAGCAAATGCTGGAGAAGAGGTAACATTAGCATTTTGCAAGCCTTGCATCTAGTGCACTGTGATAATGATATGCTGCCAAATGCCAATGAAGTTGCAAAAAAAACACACCCAAAATGTCTCGCAACCATTGAGACAAATAGGCATCTGCAGTATTTAAAGATACGTTATGCTCACTGTATTAAAACTACTGCACTATGTAATTTTTAAAAAATCATTTGAATCAAAATAAAAAATGCTCTCGTCTTTATCCACTGTTCACCTGGGAAATTTTTTGCAGTAATTTTATTCAATTGAAACAAATTTTATTCAATGAAAACAGTGACTTAAATAGTTACATTCCAAATTATAACATTCACTGTCCACCCATAATATGGGCTACATCACAGCCATTAACAGTCCAGTAAGAAAAGTCAGACTTCCTTCTGCTTGCTCCTTTCCCTTGCTTGTCACAGATCAAGCTCAGTCCTTCAAGATAAATTGGTAGAATTCACCAGGATCCAACAGCCTGTAATTGTCATACAAAATGGAGCATTGGTTGAAGCTCAGAGACAGTTAAAACATAGGAAGGATATCCACTCATCTTTCCCCTGATCTTCAGTAATCTTAAAAAAAAAAGAAAGGAAAATTACTGCATCAAGGAAGTTGTAATAACAAGTACCTGTAACCAAGCAAACACATTTCAGCTATTGCACATTACTTTTTCATATTAACAATACAATCATACTATACAAATGTGCACTGCAAATTCTTCTGCAACAGCAATGTATTATATCTCATGCTTGATTTAAAGGTGTTCTACATCTTATCAAATGCTTTATTTTAAATAAAAAGAAAAAGCACCGCAGAATTTCTACTACTAGAATGCACTGAGGATTCAAGAGATATTCTTCATCTCTTCAAAAAGTGCCTTGGGGCCCAAACTTTCACCCAAGACAGTAAAAGTTCTTTGAGGTTAACATCTCATTCAAAAAAAGCTCAAGTGCCTGCTTCACTCAACTTCTGCTGGTGAGGTACCACCCCTGCTTTTGGAGCAAATTTAGCAGATAGGAAGTAGATTGTAGAGGATTCCAGTGTCAAATAAGATTTTTAAAACGTTAGAGATACTACATGAAAACAATACAGTAGCACGGTCCCATCAGGTGAAGGAGAAACATTTATACAAATAGGTAGAATGAAACTTGTTTTGGAAACAAACTACCATAAACAAAAAAAGGGGCCTCCAAAATTGCAGGGAATTATCAAAAGAGTATACCAAGGGTTAATTGTCAATTTCTTTTCATTTTAATGTATAGTGACCGAAGTTCGCAGATTGATATCACACAGAAAGAACAAAATTAGTAATTAAGCAATACGATCAAGAGAATTTAGATCTTTGAGACCATGGGCCAATTTGTGACATCTGTTACAAAACAGATGAAAGTAAAAAGGAATTAGTTATGACAAAAAGAGCCCAAAAAGAGACAGTAAAGAGGGTCTCGGGGTTAGAGTAATAGAACACTTGATCACAACAGTACGTAGCTACTGAAAAATGCAAAGCAGATACGTACAGAGGAAATCTTTAGTTATATATCTGCTGTATAAAATACTGCACAAACATGCGGTGCAGCCTGTCATTCTACTTACCTACTCAAAGCATATCAATGCCTTTCTCTCTGCTAGGTTTCTAAATCCTAGCATTTATCAACAATTTGAAAGATTCTTGTGTTAGTGGACCTGTGTTCAGTTACATTTGCAAAAAAAAAATTCAAAACAAATGTAAAGATAATTAGCATTTCATCAGCAAACATTCACAATATATTGCACCATAGTTAGAAGTGTAGATGCAAAATTTTACTGTAACAGATATCTTCAGTGAAGCAAAATATTTCAGTTTAACCACATTAATTTTCTATAGCAACATGCACATAAATCCCTTTGGAAACCAGACCATTCAGCCTGGCTAGACAGCGAGTGTCTGTCTGAATCACCGTCAAATGAATAATGTACTTAATGTCTGCTGTAAACAGTCAGGAGTGAAAATTAAATGTGGGGCTCTCAAAGAAAAAGGATACATAGAATACCCCGGAACATAACCTTCAAAATTAAATTCTAAAACTAAAAATAGATGTTATTTAAAAAAAAACTGGTTCATCAATATACCAAATATTGTAGCCAATGTTGACTGAACATTTAGATCTAACTGAACTCTTATTGTGTGAATGTCAGTTAATCCCTATACAACGTCTGATGCATTCAGAAATTTCTTTGGCTGGAAGGACACAGCAGAGTAACTCCACCAGGTAATAGAAAGCTTAATAACAGTGGCCTATCCATTTCCTTGCTTGGAAGCACAAAACTATTTCAAATAGTTAACTGTCTGGAAATCCAAGCTTCAGTAATAACGATGGGGAAACATGCAGTAGACTCAAGGCAGGTTCTTGAGAATGGTAACTACAGCACAGACACACAAATTATAAAAATGTTTTAAACAAAGTTAGGCAAAGAGCACCATCTTCAAAGTGTACGAGGCCAAATACATGATGGGTAAACTTTTCTTCCTGTACAAAAGTAGGGCGTTCTCCCAAATACAAGCAGTAAAAGAACCTTCACTTATGGGAAATAAAAACAGAATGTGCTCAAAATGCTTAGCGCATCTGGCAGCATCTATAAAGAGTTAACATTGATTCAAATAGGACTGAAGGCTTATAAATCCCCAGGGCTTTATAATCTACATTCCAGATTTCTTCAGGAAGTGGCCCAAGAAGTAGCAGACACATTGGTGGTCATCTTCCAAGATCCTTTCCAATCTGTAGGAATTGTTCCAGAGTGTGGGATAACTAATGTAACCACATGATTTAAAAAGGGAGTTAGAGAGAAAACCATGAATCATAGAAAGCTGTGAGGAGGATGCAGAGATGAAGCAATTTGATTTGGGCAGGCTGAGTGAGTGGGCAAATGTATAACAGCACAATGTGGATAAATGTGAGGTTATCCACTTTGTTTGCTAGAGTAGGAAGGCAGATTATTATTTAAATGGCTGTAAATTGAGAGAGGGGAATATTCAAGAAGACCTGGATGCTCTTGTGCATCAGTTGCCGAATGTAAGCATGCAGATGCAGTACACAGTAAAGAAGGCCAATGGTATTTTGGCCTTCATAGCAATAGGATTAGAGTACAGGAAAATGCATGCCTTTCTGCAATTATACAGGACATTGGTGAGACCACATCTGGAGTATTGTGTGCAGTCTTAGTCTTATCTTAGGAAGGATGTTCTTGCTATATAGGGATTGCAGCAAAGGTTTACTAAATTGATTCCTGGGGTAGCAGGGCTAATGCATGAGGACAGCGAGTCAGTTAGGATTGTAAACAAAAATCAAAAGAACTGTGGATGCTGTAAATCAGAAACAAAAACAGAAGTTGCTGGAAGTTGCTCTTCCAGCAACTTCTGTTTTTGTTTCAGTTAGGATGGTATTCATTGGAGTTTAGAAGAATGCGTGGAGATCTCAGTAACCTGAAGAATTCTAATGGGATTCAAAAGGTTAGATGCGTGACGTTCCAGATGGTGGAGAGGACCAGAACTGGGATCATAGCTTGAGGATAAGAGGTAAACCTTTCAGGTCTGAGTTGAAGAAATATTTCTGCACCCAAGGTAAGCCTGTAGAATTCATTGACCAGAGAGAGTGTTTGAGGCCAAAACTTTGAGATTTTTCAAGGAGGCAGATACAAGTCTTGTGGTAAAGGGATCAAGGGATATGTAGAGGGGACAGGATTAGATAATAGAGCTCAATGATCAGCCATGACACTGGAAGGAAGACAGAAGTCTGATGGATATTATACCATCTCATGGCAGGATGGGGAGGAAGACCAGAGGGAAGTAATTGGTTAGGGAAGATGGATAGGAAGATTAAATGATAAAAGATGACACGGACAAAAGGGAGTGAAAATGGTTGCAGAAAACAGGCAAAGTGAGTTTAAATGCCAGTTATTCCCAAAACCAGAAAAAAAATCCAAAGCAGCAGATAGGACAAAATTAGTAACGTGGGAGACAATTCATGGGCTGAAGTTGCTGAACTCAAGACTAAATCCAGAAGGCTGTAAGGTGCTTACTCAAAAGATGAAGTGTCTTTTCTTGAGTTTGTGTTGAGCTTGACTGAAACTCTGCAGCAGGTGCAGATATGTGAACATGAAAGCAAAGTGACAAAGCGAAACATGAAACAACCGAATGCTCAGGGTCATGGCTGCAAATGAGTGGAGGTGTTCTGCAGTTAACCAATCCATACTTGCTGGCTCCAATGTAGAGGAGACCAAGTTATGAACAGCAAGTACAGCAGATTAATTTGAAAGGTAAATCTCATTTTCATCGAGAGATGACTAGGGACTTGGATGGTGAGATGACAGGAGTTACAAGGAGTGATCATACCTCCAGCTATATCATGGGAAAGTGCTGTGGGAAGGGGTTGATAGAGGAGTGCACCAGGGTGTCATGGAGCAAAAAGCCACTTTGGAATTCTGACAGGGGCCAGAAAGATGTGCTTGGTGGCAACATCATGCTAGAGGTTGTCAAAGGAACGGAAAGTGAGGAATCTTCTCACATTTCTGAGGAGGAGGAGGAAGTTGCACAGAAGTCAGGGAAATGGATCAGGTACCTGAGACGGTCATGACAGTGTGGCATGGGGAAGTGTGTGGAAATCGAACATCATTAGAAGCATTGTTGAGGAACAGCGTATCAGAACAGATACAAAGATAGAAAAAAAGGAAAATGGAACGGACTCCTTAAAAGGAGGTGAGGAAGTGAAGATGACGTTGCTGTGGGAGTTGCTGGATTAACGATCATTATCCCCAGACACAGACACAAACAATTTCAGGATGGGAAAGGGATGGAGGGTTCAACCACGTGAAGGTGAGAGAAAGTGGAAATTGGAAGCAAAGTGCATCAAATGTACTGGAAAAGAGTTGGGGAAATGGACACACCCCCACCCCATCCTCCAGAAGGGCTACAATAAGAAATGCACCACATACTCTACATCAAGACAAGCATAACTAGAGCTCATACAACCACCCAAAGCAAAACCTATTGGAGGATGGCACACAATTTGAGAGAAATTACTCAATAAAATGAGGATGTTCAGCCAGGCAGAAACAAGTGGTGTAAAGGAGGCAACCAATTTAATGAAAAAGAGTGTTAATTAAATTAATAATAATTAACAGAAATAAAATGAACTTTAACCAACATTTGAGTACATGCCAAGCTAAAAAGGAGAATACAGAAATGCTATGAACCTTGAAGAGTTGTAGCTGGAGGGTAGCCACACACATGTGACAGAAGTCTGGTGGAAGGACCAGCTGAATGTCAAGTATTCATAGAGAGACAAGACTTTGTTTTTGTGGACACACAATGAACAACCAAGGTCAGTTCATGCTGCCACAAAAGACAGAGTACAACTCTTAAAAAGGCAACACACACAAACCCGGAGGCAGATTAGCTAAGTTAGGAAGGTCAAGTATACCACCATCTCCCTTTTGAAGGTAGAGACAAAAATACTCTTTTAAAAAAAAAATTATACTTGATCGCAAGTATAGCTTTCTTTAAATTACCACTTTAATTTTTTTTTTAAATTGTCTAAAAGGATTTTTAAACTGGATTTAAACACTGTATAAATTTAAACCAAATTGTCGTGTTATAACTATCTTTGACTGACTCCATAGCTACAGCTCATGAAGGGAATACAACACTGAATATTTACTTTGAGCAAAGTAGTAACTATCAAGATGTAGAGAGCTGGATGGACACAGCAGGCCAGGCAGCATCAGAGGAGCAGGAAAGCTGGCGTTTCGGGTCGGGACCCTTCTTTGGAAAATGAAAGAGGAAATGAATTTGTCTGAAGAAGGGTCCCGACCAGAAACGCCAGCTTTCCTGCTCCTCTGATGCTGCCTGGCCTGCTGTGTCCATCCAGCTCTACAAACTTGTTATCTCAGCATCAGCAGTTCCTACTATCTCTAAGTAACTATCTGTTAACTGTTACATAACAATGAGTACTGTGGCCATAGAATATAATGTGATTTAGGACATCAGAACAATTGCGACAGGAGCAAACGGAAAATGGAACACAGTCTTTACAGAAAGCAGGGAGCGAGGATATATTGTCCAGATAACTGTGGGAGTTGGTGGGTTTATAGCGGATATTAGTGGCCAGTCTATCCCCAGAAATTGAAACAGATGTCGAGGAAGGGAAGGGAGGAGCCAGAGATGTATTAAGTGTAGATGAAAGCAGGGTGGAAATTGGAAACAAAAATCGATAAACTTTTTCCACCTTAGGACCCTGCAGCCTTCTGGACTCAACAGAGTTCAATAACTGTAGGGCCTGAGCTCTCCCATGTCCTTACCCTTCACCCCCACAACCAGGCAATGTTATCAGTCTGCTATTACACACTACCCAATAGTTAATGGCTAACTATTAACAGCTCTTCACCCTCCTAGCCAGATCATTATCCACTCCTTTGTCTGTCCAACTGCTCTTCTCTCTCTCTTTGGGCTCTATCCCCACCTATTGTTCACTCCTTACTGCCTCCCCTCACCCAATCTTCTGCATATAAACCGATATTTTCCTAGCTACCATCAGTTATGAGGAAGGGTCACTCGACATGAAACATTACCTCTTCTCTCCACAGATGCTGCCAGACCTGCTGAGCTTTTCCAGCAATTTCTACTTTTGTCTCTGACTTACTGCATCTGCAAGTCTTTTGGTTTTTATTTCATTAGTTTCACAATCTATATGGGTTGGCAACTTCTAAACTGATGAAAAATGTGTTTTTAAATTTGAAAGGCAAATAAAAGAATAAATAAAATCAGACCGGCATTATCAGTTCCACTGTCATAGAACAAGGGCTCCAATAAAATTTGGTAACCCTACTTTTATTATGACCAGGAGTTGACATGGGAACAACTTATTGGAAGAGGAGTGAAAAATGGTCAGCTTAAAATCTAAATTTTAAGAAACTTGCTAACTTGGGTAGGTGTCGGCACAAGACTTAAACGCAACGGAATAAACGGAAGTTATTATTAAAGTTCTGTCTAAAAACCTAGCAAGTTATAAGCAGTAGTTGAAAGATAGGGTTCGTGGGTAAATAAGTTTTCATACCTTGTCAATTATCAAAAAGGATCAGCTACAGAGTCAGGCTTTCATCAAGCTTTGGAAGATTTTGTAAAAACCGTTAATGTGATGTCAGCATCTCTGGCTACGACAGCATTTATTGCCCATTCCTAATTGATCCTAAGGTGGCAGTGATCAGTTGTCTTCTTTAAACACTGCAGCCCCTGGAGAATAGGCACGCTCAGTTAGAATTGCAAGATTGTGACCACGTAAAAGGAGCACCAATATAGTTCCAAGTCAAGGTAGTGTGGGGTTTAAAAGATAACTTGCAGCAATAATATTCCCATGCATTTGTTGCTCTTGTCCTTCTAGGTGGTGGAGGTTGCAGGTTGGAACATGCTGCCTGCGGAGTTTTGAGGAGTTGCTACCGTGCATTTTTAGATGATACACAATGTCACTGTGGCAGTAGTGAAGGGAATGAATGTTGAAGGTGTCTGATAGGGTGGCAATCAAGCAAGCTGGTTTATCCTGGATGGTACCAAGTTTCAAACGTTGTTCGAGTAGACAATATTTCATCATATTCCTGATTTGGGCCTTGCAGATGGTGGAGAGGCAGTGAAGAGACAGATGGTGAGATACTCAATGCAGAATTCCTAGCTTCTGACCTGCTGTTGAAGGCACTGTATTGATGCGGATTGTCCAGTCAATAGAAACTTCCAGAGTGTGGGTTGTAGGACATCTAGTGATGATAATGTCATTGAATGTCAAGAGGAGATGATTAGATACTCGCTTGTTGCAGATGGTCATTGTCTGGCACTTGCATAATATGAATGTTACTTAGCATATGTCAGTTACAGCCCAGATGCTGTCTTCTTGGGGACACAAGGTTCTTCAATATCTGAGGAGTGGTGAACAGTACTGAACGCTGCACACTCAGCAATGAAAATCCCCACTCTGATCTTATGGTGGAGAAAACAGCACTAACGAAGCAGTCAAAAATGGCTGGGCCTGGCATAGTATCTTGAGGAACTTCAGCACTGACAATGTTTTTTTTTGTAGGAGTTCGTATACATAAAAATAAAAATCTAGAAACGAACCAATTTTAAAAAAACAAAAAACGTGAACCAGCACTTGATAACTTCAGCCCAAATATGGATGCAGGGCCCAACATTCCTCATGCTGCAGGACATCAAACAAAGACAAGCACAAGACAACTCATGGTTAAACTTGATAAACATTGACATTGGTAATCAAAATCCTAGAACCACAAAGCATAGGAGGTAACTGTTCAGCATACTGTACCTGCTCTCTGAACAAACTATTCAATGAATCCCACCGTTCTGACATTTTCGCAAAGCTTGGCAATTTTTTTCTCCTTGATTATTTATCTAATTCTTTTTCAAAAGTTATGTTTGTCTGCACTACCCCTTCAGGCAGTGCATTCTAAACCCTAACGTTCAATACACAAAATTAAATGAAAAGAATATCACCAGGAGCTCAAGGTGTCAATCAACCCAATATAGTGAAGGGTACACTATCACTTTCCAACAAAGTTATTTAGCTAATTATCTTCTATTTGCATCCTCTTTTTACAATTCTTTTCCCTGTCAAAACCCCTAATTTTTGAACAATGAAGTACAAATACATGATAGCATAGAAACAACTGATTTTACTAAATAGGTTTGATATGCTCATGACCCTGAAGTACATCACTCTGCCATAATAAAAGCAAATCAAGGAGAAACACAAAACATTGTTACAAGAGGCTGTTTCACCAAGTTTTACAAAATGAAAATAAATGCAAGGATAACTAATTATAGCGACATTAAAATTTCAAGTTGGTAATATTAGATAGAAAAATGCAATCCTCAAGTGACACAGTGGGTTCCGTTCAATGTCTCCATTTTTTTAAGATTGTCAACATCTTTCCAACTGCTTCAAAAGGAGGGAAAAAACTGGGTGGAATAAAAACTGTTACTGGAATAACAGCTATTAAACAGGCAAAACGTCCCAGATCGTATGTTGGTAGCAATAGTCAAAAAAAACTGTTAGCATTCATCATCATTACTCCAACGAAACTGACAGCCACTTATGGCATCTGCACGTGTGAAGAATTACAGAAATGCACAAAATGTAGCTAGTTATTCAATATTTCTCCAGCAAACGTGCTTTTGACAATCCCCATCCTTCTCCCAAAACCTTCCAAGCAGAAATCTTGGAGAAAAATAGAATGGACAAAATATTTCACTTGTAAGCAATTAATCTGGGTGTGAAAATCTTAGAAAAGAATTATGTTAGCAGTACATTAGCTTCATAGTTACTGCTACACAAGCCTGAAAAGCTCCTTTTATAGAGAGACTTGAAATTCTGCAATTAAATGGCCAAAAAAATTTTCAAAAAATTTCCCTTTTCAAAACTTACTTCATTTTAGCTCCTATTTTAATAAGTCTTCAGATAGCAAAATAAGAGATGTTTTCAATTCTTGGCTTGTTCTGTACACATTCCAGTGTGGTTGTTCACCAACCGGTTGGCTGACAATTGCTGGTGTACACCAAAGTGGCTGTGCGTTTTTGCCAACACCAATGCGAAGTGGCACCGTGTCCACGCACGCTTGGAAATGCTGAGTTGCAGTTGAAGGCCCAAACATCACGTCACTAAAACCAAATGTTATAGTACCGCAAAATTGACTTGTAGTGTGTGGATCAATTAAACTTGCAAGAAATTTTGCAGATTTTTTAAATTAAGCTGTTTAGAGATATTATTGTACACCTTTTGAAGTGCAGCAGAAATTATAGAACCAGACAGTAATAACAAGTCAAAGCTCGAGGCTTTTTATCTGAATGCACTCAGCAATTGTAACAAGATAGATGGGCTGATAACACAAAGAAAATAATGAATATGACCGAATATGGAGACAATTACAGGATGACCAAGACTGGAAACTCAGTGTTGAATGTTTCAGAAGAAGAGGCAAAAGAAATGTTTGTTGGCGGGGGCGAGAGGGGGGGTTAACTTTGTTAATAAAGGCCATCAGCTCCATGGTTAGTAGTAATATAGGTGCAATGGACCATGATGCGCAAATCAGTTTGGATCAAAATAAAAGGAATAGCAAAGGAAAGAAGTCACAGGTGAAACTTATGTATTTCTTTACTCAGAGAGTAGTAAGGGCGTGGAATGCCCTGCCTGCAACAGTAGTAGACTCGCCAACTTTAAGGGCATTTAAATGGTCGTTGGATAAACATATGGATGATAATGGAATAGTGTAGGTTAGATGGGCTTCAGATTGGTTTCACAGGTCGGCGCAACATCGAGGGCCGAAGGGCCTGTACTGCGCTGCAATGCTCTATGTTCTATATGCCCCTGAAAAGTTGCTTCTTGGTAGGACAAAGCATAAATCAGAGATAATGGGGGTATGCAAGGCAGTCACCATTATTGTCATGGGTGATTTTAATATGTATATTAATCAGACGGGCAAGGGGGACACAGCATACAAATTTGTTGAGTGCATCAGAGATCACTGATTCGAGCATAATGTTGCAGAACCTACCCAGAAACAGGTTATTTTAGATCAATGTATAATGAGGTAGGATTAAGAGGAAGTCTCATAGTCAAGGAGGTAGCATTCACAACATAGTAAAATTTCAAATTCAGTTTCAGGGAGAGCAACTCGGGTCTTAACATAGTGGCCTCAATTTAAATTACAGAGGTACAAAGCCAGAGTTGCTTATGGGGAAAACAGACTTAAGGGAAAGGTCAGTGGATCTGACCCTTTCTGACAATACAGAAATAGGTGGAAGGACATGTTGTGGCAAGTCCCACTTGCACTAGACTTTTGCTTTAATATATTGATTGAAAGCAAAACTAAGATCCACCAGTTAGGGCTTTAGTGTAGCAGTAGTGACCCTCTCCCTAGTACAGAAGACCTAAATTCAAGTCCAATCGTTCCAGAGATGTGTCATAACATGTCAGAACAGATTGATTAAACAGATGTAAGATCTGCAAGTTTAAATGAAATATAAAATGTCTAATCCTTTTTGGAAACTGTGCAAAGCAATGCTTGTAATGCCCACAGCAGAGGCCCTGGTCATCAGCATTTTTAGTTTGCTTCTCTGCTAAGCTTTGTATATTAGATGCTGGAGTCTGAATATAAATTGTAATCAGAAAAAAAAACTGACTTTGAAAATTGGGCTATGATTTGCTCAGGATAATGCAAATACAAAACATGCTCAAGTTTATTTACAAAAAAATGGCTAGACGAAGACAAAAAGCCTGTAAATGTAAATAATGAAAATGATCTCTTCAAAAAAAAAATAAAATTCATGATTCTTCAAACAATGAACAATTTGTTTACTGGGAAATTATTTATGGAAATTCCCACAGATAAACTGTCGATACAAAAGCATTACCAAAAACTCCCAACAGGAAATAAAATTTGGAGACAAATTGTTTATTACAAGATTCCGACTCCAGCCAAAATATCTTTACTCAGGACAAAGTTCCACTATCTACTTATGCTTAGTCTTTGGCCCTCAACTAATTTTCATTTGCTGCACCGCCCTTAGTCACCTACAACTTCTTACATTTGTCCCTCATCAACACCCTCAAATGCACAGCCTAGTCCATGTCGTGGGATACTGCTCTTTTCAATATCACAAGTCAAAGGGACAAACTGAATACATTTGTCACAACTGATTTATCCTCAATCACTATACCGAGCTGAATAACATCAAGTATCATAATAATCATGTCTCTCTCCCAAACGGTCCTTTAGGATCATCCTGGAAATTAATCAGAGGCTCCCAACTTAATTTCTCCGCTACCATCTTCCAAAGATGTTGTTCGTCGGATGACAAAACTTCAACTGTTTTGGCTACTCCTTTCACAATCATGAATCCCAATTCCCCAATCCTATCTTCTAGTTTCTCTCCCATTTCCCACAAGGCCCACCAGTGACAGTATTCTCACAAAACTGAAGGTCACCCATCCTTTTTAGTTCCTTGCCAGCTAACATTGGAAACTGTTTCTGTTTCTTGAGTACTGACCATTGATCTTTCAAAACCATCATCACCCACTCTAACTCATTCTCAATTGATCCCATCATGCTCCTGCAAACTGCCTCATTCTCTTAGACCACTTCAACATGTCACCCTCAAAAACCTGTCACAAAAATGTATGTTTGAATCTCTAGAATCAGATTTCAGTGGTCCACAACAGTCATTAGAAGATGCAAATACCACAAGATAGGATTCATCCTTGACATATACCCAGTTTCACAAAACCACCTTTCTTTATTTCAACATTCCTTCATTAAAAATATCCACAGCAACACCTTGGAGATTTCTCCACCCTTCCCTTAATCAGTCTTTCTGGCTGTGCTCACCCTTGGCAACAGACATGAAGCGAGCTCCCACTGGGGTGGGATGGGAAAAGTCAGCTGACACAAAAATAAACTAAAAGACTTTGGGAAAAGAAACTCAACGAAAGCAAAGCCCAAGTTACCAACAGTGTCAAAAGCAATAAATGGAACTTCAAGGTTGACAAAATAACTCAATGTAATGTAACAGATGAAACATAAACAAAGAATTTGACAAGTTAGAATAGATGCTGAAGATAACATTAGCACAAAAGCACAACTGTATTAATTGGTAAATTCAATTTTCTGCATTAATACATGTGGCATAAAACAAGTGAATTAGCAAAGTTCAATTCAGTTTCAAAAATAGCAAGACAAAGTAGCTATCACCAAAACCTGGATACAAAAAGACATAATTGGGAAATTAATATGTTAAGTTAATTTGTCTTTAGAAAGAACATGGAAATTGTCATCATTTCTGCACTTTTCCAAGAGATACTGTTGTAACATTAGAAGTGTTCTCAGTAAGGATGAGGAGGTTTAGAAACTCCAGGCTGTAAGGAACAGAATGGGATGCAAACCTTGTTGGGAGTTGTTTATGAACCTCTAGATAACTTGATATCAGAAGTTTGTTGCAAAAACATTTATACAGTGAGGGAACTTAAATTGTTATAAAAGACTAGGGAAGTTAAACATCCATTAGAGACAAAAGGTAGCAACTGACTATACATTTCAGCACCATTACCAAAACTGCCCATATCCACCTCCAACCACATCTTGGCTCATCTGCTTCTGAAACTCTCATCCATGCATTTGTTACCATCAGACATTCCTGGCTGATTTCCCCTATTAAATCCTCCACAACATAACTGCATCCAAAATTTTGCTTTGCATGATATAACCAGCAGAAAATCTCATGCGACCATCATCCCTATGCCCACTGCCCTATATCTCCTAGTTAAGCACCACCTCAATTTTAAAAAGCTCATACTTGCACAATTTCACTCATCCCTCATTCTCCAAGATATCTGTACTCTCAGACTCTCCAGCAAATTTAATGCATCATCACTGGGGACTGTACCTTCAGTTACCAAGCCCCACAAAGCTCTGGAATTCTCTTTAAACTTCTGTCTCTCCATCCACCTTTAAGAGACTTCAACTTTAACTCTTTCATCAAGAACTTGTCCATTTTCCTCCTTATCTCCGGTAACTCAGTGCTCCTGTGAAGCATCCTGGGATGCTGTGTGTTAAACGCACTGCATTAACAACATTGAATTTTCTGCAACAATGGTGTTTTTGAACAGAGAAAGAGAGATCCTGAACAATTAGTAAGAGAACAGTGACAATAATCAGACAGAACTCTTAGGTTCAAAAAGGGGAGAAGGCAGGTCATGAACAAGGCTTCAAGAATTAGATCAGTGTGTTCGAACATCTGGAAATAATAGATTTACTTTCAGTCTTTCAGAAGAAGATGCCAAAATGCCAGAAACACAGTGAAAGCTAAACAATTTACCAAATGGAAGAATAATTTAAATAAACAAAATGTAATTGAGAAAGTAATAAAAGTAAAAGGTAGCCTGATTTCCAGATCAAGTCCGAATGGCTTCCATTTCAAGACATCACAAGAAACACACTGACAACTTCCTCACCTACTAAGTCATTGCTTTTCAAAGCACTTACGATTCAGGTATTGTCTCTTATCAGAAATGAATAGGCCATTCAAGTGTAATATCAGATACAATACTTTCTCACTCATTAGTCAAAATCTGGAAGTAGCTCCCCAAAAAGATATCGTGGTTGCGTTTTGAAATGTTTGATTGATCAATTGACAGATTTGTTAGGCAAGAGTATTAAGTGTTACAAACTCAAGATAAGTAGCAGATGCTAAGACATAGATCAATCATGATCTAGACAAATGATGGTACAAGCTCAAAAATGATGAATGATTTACACCAGTGACTAACCACTCCAACACTGAAAACTCTTTCACTGCTGCCATGCTGTCCTTTGATAGAAATGGTAGAGTTTGCAAGTCTGGCAGATACTAAGGACAAGGGCAGTGGATGCACAGAAACATCATCTGCATGTTCCCCCTCCAAGCAACACACCACCCTAACTTGATTATAATCGCAGCTCCACAGTCAATGGGGCAAAACTCAATCTCCCTTCCTAAAAGCTGTAGTATTAATCTAAAATTTGCTGGGTTTGTCAAAATTAAGTCAAATGACATATGTGAAATGGGAAGGAGAAGACTTATAAAGGAAAAGAAGTCATGAGAGCTAGAAGCAGGATTAGGCAACTCAACCCTTTGAGCCTGCTTCACCATTTCACGTGATCACAGCATTTCTCACTCAGCCTCAACTTCACTTTCCTGCCCACTCCCCATAATCCTTCAACCCATTATCAGTTAAAAATGTCCATTTCTTACTCAAATTTACTCAATGTCTCATCAACTACCGCACTCTGGGGTAGTGAATTTCACAGAATCACAATACTTTTGAGTGTAGTAGTAATTCCTTATCGGTTTTAGATCTGCAAACTCTTATTCTAAAACTATGACCTCTTATTCTAGATTGTCCGACATGAGGGAACATCCTTGCTATGTCTACCTAGTCAATCCCCTTTACATCTTATATACCTCAGTTAGATTCTCCTCACATTCCTCTAAACTTTAGACAGTACAGGCCTCAACTGGTCAATCTCTCTTTAGGCAAACTCCTAGTGAACTTCCTTTAAACGGTCTCCAATATAACTACATTCTTCCCCCCCACCACCCCACTTAAGTATGGAGACCAAAATCGTATGCAATACTCCAAATATGGTCTCATTACCATGGTGTGAGGTTACAGCAACATTTCCCTTCTCTCTCTCATAATAAAAGTCAAAATTTCATTTGCCTTTCTTATTACGTGATGTACGTGCATACTGGTTTTCTGCAATTCATGCACATGGACACCCAGATCCCGCTGCACCAAACGCACTTTGAAGTCCTCACACTTATCCATGTTAAACTTCATCTGGCAAATTTTGGGCCTTTCACCCAAGCTTTCCATTTCCATTTGGAAATTACTCATTTCTTCATCGCAACCAAGTTTCCCACCTATTTTAATGGAATCTGCAAATTTGGCTGTAGTACTTTCTAATCCCACATCTAAGTTGTTAATAGCTGAAAGCAATGGACAGTGCAGGCTGACCACCTGACCACCTGCTCTGGTTTGATTTTTAGACAAGTCCACATAAACGTGTTCACTTTCATTGTAAGCATTGTATGGGTGGATCCTTGTAGATTTTTTTAAAATTCAAGACTGACCCTGAAACTATTTTATGTGCTTCCAGCAAGAATCCCCAGATTTGAACGGGAACCATTCGTTTGTGCTGCTTATTTTTAAAAACACACATTCATTTTGTAGCAGCAATGAGCTGAATTCTCCCAGCAGCCACTAGCATTACCTCAGCCTTCCATTTGCCTGAGAAATCGGCACCCTTTCCCTGCCATCCATGCCGGATACTAGGGAGATTACTGTATTTTAATGGCTGCTTGGTACAGCAGCACAGAGGAGAGAAGGAAAAATTGACTTATAACAAGAGTTGGAAGTCTCAATCTCTCTACACTGTTTCTGTTTCTTCGAGGCTCTCGGAAGACAGAACCTAGAAAAACAAGTTGCGGAAACAACCATTCATCAAGACCTTAAAAAGTTATTTACAAACTCTGCCACCATCAACAACTGCAGCATCAGTTAAAAATCTAGAATTTCAAGGACTTGAAGATCTTTAAACTGCACAGACTTATTCTTGTATCAAGCTTACATTCCCCTTTAAAACTTCAATGTTGTGTTTCATGTCACATCTTTATCATGTTCTCCGTTTTTGAGATTAGCAAGCAATAAATTCCCCTTTCTCTCACTCAACAAAACCTTGTAATTGTTCAATTTTAATTAGTCCTATGCTTGAATTGAAGCAATAGCTGTAAGCTAAAAGAAAAACTGATGCAACTAAAAGGGAAGGTGTTAAAAAGGGAGCCAATTCACCATTCCTCATTTCGTCATAACATTCCAATTACTATTCAAATCCTAAGGTTACATTCCATCTTTCATGCTTCAACTCATTTAAAACGGCTTACATTTATCCCACATCTCATCTATTCTTGCCGATCTATACTGCATCCTCGTTCCTAAAATTTAAAAAGTAATCTTACTCTGTGCAAAACAACCACGTGAGTGTTTCCCTTCCCAGCATCTGCAACTTCTTTCAATCTTCTAAATTGCTCCATCCCAAAAATGACTGTTTAAGACCAACTTTTTGTGCAATTCTTTGTACTTACCCCATCTTTGGAGGTTGTGCCTTTAGCATTGTTCATCCTACATTAATTCCCTTCAACTCCACTGCTTTTCCACATTTAAAGATAAAGATACCACTTAACAATCAACTAAGCAGTCGGTCACCCTGAATGCCTTCTGCATCATACTGTCTACTTTTAATTACGCCTCTGAATCACAAAGTAGTTTCCAGTATTAAATATCACCACTTGCCACAAAGGACTTCCAGCATACGTGGAGAATATTGAATATAATTCATCAATATGACTTGTACAAAGGAATCATTGAAAGAAGCATCTTGAATTTTGAAAGTCTCACATTTTAGTCTAATGAATCACTTTTTTTGTCCCCATCAGGTCAAAACCACTTAAAAGAAAACCCCTAAAAAATGCATTTATTTCCTATTCCTTAAACATTAAATTACAAAAAAAATGAATTTCTACAGTTAATTCAAATGCCAATTCAACACTATGTGCAGTGAAGAATTTCAGAGACGGGCACTACTAAGAAAGCTGTTCAGGCAGAATTTTTTTCCCCTGCAAGTCTTCAGCATATTGCTACATTCTTTGAAATCTGTTCATTCTGGTGCAACTACAGATAGATTACACCTTTCCACTGAAATGAAATGTTTCATTAAATTTCTGCACTATAGTTTAGACAAATCTATCAGAAAATGAAGTCAGCCCATCCGAGATTAAAAAAGCTCCTGCATTTATTGTTTAGGCACCTGGAGTCAAATGGCCATACAACCATTTCAGTGATCTTCCTACGAGAGTTTTAAACAGTGTTGTTCTTTCTCAGAAAGAAACCTCCCAGTCACCCACATTATTCCCACGAATAATCTTGACTTCATCCTTTGGTTCTCCAGACTGCTACCAAATGTTTTTCTTAGCTTTCTCTCACACCTAGGATCTTTGGGTTTTTGAACCCAAAGCTTGACATTAACCAACCTTCATTATTTCTCATTTATTTTCACAAATACTAAAATGCTCAAATAATTTTTTTTATGCTCAAAGACTTCAAAATTGCTATCCCCAAATTGCTATATCAATATATCCGATTACTGAACAGCAAGTATCAAAAGTAAAAAATACACAAACAGTAAAGCACAAGTCAGGTGAAGCCATACTTAAGTGATACAATGCTCTAACCAGAGCCATCTTAGTATTATATCCAATTAGAAACATGACTCACACCAATATAAAATGATAAATCTGATCCTATACGTGCAGATATTTCTGATCACAAAGGAGTGGGTTATTCAATGATGGAAAAAGGGAGTAAATGAACTAAGCCCTTTACAATTGGAATAAAGCATTATTTTATAGATCTCTAGTAATATAAAAGAAGTACAGCAAGGTTCACAATCAACACAAAAGTTCAGAAAGGCACCAGATTGTCAGCAAGAGCAAACGTTCATTCAAATTTCATACCAAGAGGACTTCAATAAATGACGTTGCAACATCCATCGCATACAATCAAAATGACCTACTTTTAATGTCCAACATATAAAATCTAGTTCTCATGTGTTTATATACGTCTAATGTAAATATTTCAAGAGAAAACGAAGGAACATTTAATTATTTTCCTTCCAAGCCAACATCAGAAAATTAAAAACCTAGTTAGCACAGGTAAATCATACCATTCCCAATAATTCTTCCCTCAATAGATGTAAACTTGTATGATCGAGACATTTTTGGTCAGCTAAGAAAGAAAAGTCCATAATGCAACCCCCAGAGGAAATCAACATATTCCAGAAACACTACATGAACAGTCACAGACTTTTTAAAGACCTGCTCAGAATGTTCCAAGCACCATTGTTAGGACAACGTTATGGCCAAATTAGCCCCAGTGTGTTTCCATATGGAGGATAACTGGAGAGCATTTATTTATAATACACCATTAAATCCTTAGGACATGTTAAATCATGTCAACCAATTACTCATAGAAGTATAATTACTTTCAGAAAAATGGTGAAGTCAGCTTTGTATGCAGCATGTGACAAACATCAAATAAGCTGCTTAATCCATATTTGGATCTATTGAAGGAAGACTGAAAGTTGACCACGAAACCAGAAGAACTCCCTGTTCCATTATGATTTAGGTCATGGAAAATTCTGTCCAGCAAAATAGGAAGCTGAGGGCTAATTTTAAACATTTAACCCACAAACCCAAATCTGACTGCAGCACACCCTCCTACTACATGAACTACTGTTATAGTTTAAAAAAAAAGTCCAGCTAATAGAAATGTTAGAAAATAGTGACAGAAGTGAACAATTCAACCCCTTCTAACCAATTCCTGCATTCATTCAGTGCATCCCTTGTCAGTTCATCAAAATGAGCCAGTCTCATTTGAGTCCTCAGGTGACTGAACAGGCCCATCCTGGTGACACAGCCTTTGTACAGAGGGGATAACAGTTTCCCCAAGGAAGGAGGATTGTCTGTCCTTCTCTCTCATTCTGCGTGTCACTTTTTGCAAACTTCTTTGGGGTCAGTTTCTGATTATGCTGTGGCTTGTTAGATGATGAGCTGCTAAACAGGATAGTTTATGGCATATCCCTTCTGTGCACTGAAGTCAACTTGTCTCCTTTTCAACAAGGCCCTCAAACTGTTAAATTTTTTTCTTTGCTCTCCTCAAGATCAAGTGCGATCCTTATCTTTCTGGAAAGAGGATGTGCTTTGGAGGCCTATTACTGCCAAGGGGATACAGTGCACAGGCCAATGGAGCCAATTTCAAAATGATCCTGGTGGCAGCATGGTGAAATTAATTTCAATAAAGGTGGAGTTTGTATGCCTTTCTTTCCACTGGACTTGGTGCATTCTGGGAGAAGACACTGGTGGGAGTTCTCCAGAATGGTGCTCATAAATGATCCAAAACAATTCAATTAGATATTAACTGATTCAGACCTCAATTTACATTTAAAACAAAACAAGTTCCTAACTTCTCCTGGTGTACTGTTAACTAATTAAAGTCTCAATTGACCCAACTTCCACAGATTTTTGTGGATATCCCTAAAAAAAGTCAGCATATTTACCGAAATGTCAGCCTTGACTATTGCACTCATGCTCCAAGTCACACACCATCCTAATTTGGAACTAGCTCATTGATTCTTTATCGTCACTGCGTCAAATCCCCTTCCGAATGACACTGTAGAAGTACCTACACCAGTTCAAAGTTCATCACTGCTCATTCCTAACTATCCTTGAGAAAGTAAAAAAAAGCCATCTTGCCAGCAAAGCTCACTTGCATAAAAATATTTTTATAAGTAAGAAAGACTGTTCAAAGATTGCACCAGTAAAAGAGACTTGAGCATCTCATCAAGGCTCAAAGAGACAAAATTTTAAAACGGGAGGCTGGAAGACACTTTCCTCTTCAAATTATGAACTGTAAAGGCCTTAGGCATCTAAACCAGTCATTATCTGTAAACTGAGTTGTTAGTAAATTCCATCCAAAATAAACAAGTAACTTTTGGTAATTTCACAAAGTCCACAGCCTATTCAACAAGATTGACAGAGGGTAGTTCAAATCTGGAAATCCCCACTTAGACAGTGCTCTCATTTTGCCTCGCAACTACATTTTTTTGCTTTCTTACAGTCAGTTGATCATATTTGTTCCATGCAAACTTTCAGTCATTTCCAAACAAAAACTGAATTAAAGAGTCAGTCTTGTGATCATTGACTATCAGATACAAATTATATGTTTTGCAGCTTCTTTCTTCTAACCATTCTTCTATTCTATCGATACAGTAGATCTTCTGCAAAAGAGGTGAGGCAGGTTGGTACAGATTATAAGATGAAATTTAACAATTATTCGGGTTCTGTATTTTTGAAAGTATTTGGAAAAAGAAAAAAATGCAACATTAGGATTACTAGCATTTGTATGCTGCAATTGAACAGGAGACTCAGAGAAAGGTGCTGTCCACAAAGCTATAATACTTAAAGCATACGCACCCCAATGGCAACCTTCAAACCCTCCACCACTTAGGCATTTATGGTTTTTTCTCCTAGTGTCCTATTCTAGGAGCTTCTACAGTCAATTGCAATACTCCTAGCACTACCCTGATCAGCTAACACAAGAGGTAAGGAATTCGTAGTTATTCCTGGTCTGCACAAAGAGAAAGGAGACAGGTTGACCAAGGTTTCCAGTTTACTTTTCCACCAAAAAAAAAAGTGAAAATTTGATGACTGCAATAAAATCAAAACAAAAAAAAATTAGAAATATAAATCCACTAAAGCTTCCAGCTTGAAGAAAATTTTATTTCATTCCAGACATTAACTAAAAGCTATTTAATTGTGCAAAACACTGTTGTTTACTTTGTGGTCAATCAAGTGTGACACACAGAAACTGTGACTATACTTAATTCACCAAATCAAAACCCACAAATAAAAAATACAGAATTTGCTTGCCTTTTCATGAAACATAGACATTTCCAAGAGGATACACGATATTTATCAAAGGTACTTTTTCAGAAGATCAAAACAGTGGCCAAAGTGTTGACAGTGAGCCGAGAGACCTCGTTCAGATCATTTATATACATCATAAATAGCTGGAAACGAAGCATTCAAACTTGTAATTATAGTCACTGCCTAGCACTCAGAAAAAGACTTATTTATTCCCATTGTGATTCCTGTCTGTCAACAAATTCTCAATTTGTGCCAATATGTTATTCTTATTGTCTGTAAGAACTGCTCCATGGTGACCACCAATGTATTCAATATTTCCAGGGCCATTTCCTTTAATATTCTGGGATGTAGATTATCAGGTTTTGGTCAATGGTCAGCCTTTAACCCCATTCATTTCCCCAGAACCATTTTCTTATTAACATTAATTTCTTTTGGCTCTCTCACTAGGCCTCTGGTTTCCTAACATTTCTGGGAGGTTATTGTGCAATGTTTTTGAAGACAGTTCAGAAAGCATGTGTTCAATTCTTCTGCCGTGTCCTTGTGCCCCCTTATAATTTCACCGGTTTCTGACTGCAAGGGACCTATATTTGTCTTCACTACTCTTTCACTTCACATATTTATAGATGCTGTTACCATCAATTTCCATGTTCCCTGCATTTTCACTCTTATACTTTATTTTCCACCTCCTGATCAAATTTGCGTCCTTCTTGCAGAATTCAAAATAAACACTCAATCCTCACACTTTCTGCTTTTTCTAGCAGTTTTACATGTCACCTCCATGGATCTCACACAATCCCTAATTCAGCCACCTTTCCACTTAATTATTAATTCCTGTCTGGTGCAAAAGTAAAGCAAAAGATGGTTCAGACACAATTTTGATTATCAAAGTCCCTCAAGTTTTAAATCAGCTATAAATGGCGACGGATGGTGATGGCTAGCACGAGGGGACATAGCTTTAAATTGAGGGGTGATAGATATAGGACAGATGTCAGAGGTAGATTCTTTACTCAGAGAGTAGTAAGGGCATGGAATGCCTTGCCTGCAGCAGTTGTAGACTCGCCAACTTTAAGAGCATTTAAATGGTCGTTGGATAAACATATGGATGATAATGGAATAGTGTAGGTTAGATGGGCTTCAGATTGGTTTCACAGGTCGGCACAACATCGAGGACCCAAGGGCCTGTACTGCGCTGTAATGTTCTATGTTCTAAAACTCCTCCTTCCACCATATCAATTTCGTAAAGGATCTATCCAGAACTAAAGTTTACCATTATTGTAAATCCATGTGCCTAACTTCTATGATTTGAAAGATAAAACTGCACAGAATACTTGAACTGTAGCTAATTGAAATTTGGCATAGATAACTGTTTCATAACATTACGTACAAAAATAAAATATGACAGCCCGTCAATCCGAACGCACTTTCAGGAAAACAAGAAATGTGAAAAATAGTTTTTAATCCACTCACGGTCAGCACTTTCCCCTGGAGGGTTTGCTCACATAGCTTATTTTTTCAAGCCATGAATATTACATAGTATACTTCTAAACATGAAAATACATCTTTCACTGCTCTGCCCAACTAACTTGTCAAGTATTCCTGAACTTCCTGCTGTCAAATTTTAAGATGTCATCTTCACATTAATTCAAAGTAACCACTGAATTTCAAAGAAAAGTAAATCCCAGTAATGACTCTGAAAAGAAACTTTCCAACTTTTTGCAATCCAAATGCACCTATCAATCCTTGCCTCTTCAAATGTTTACTACAGCGATCCTTCGATACCCCAGGTCAGTGAAACAAAAGTTGACATATATGGAGAAAAGCTTCAGTAAAATGTAGCTGCTCCAGGGATGAATAACATATCTTTGCAAAATCTATCCACCTCCAGGTAAACAGGATGTAGAAAGTGATCTTAATGAATTGTTGACAATGTCATATTCAAGGGAAAGCCAATTGTACAGCTGGTAGGCTATCTTGTATGAAAATGTGGCAGCTGGCCACACAGAGTTAAGAATGTCAAAAATGAAAAATATGTGGCACTAGTGCTTAATGCCTTCAGTCGGCAGTATATTCACTTACAGGGTTAGAACAAAAAAAGTAGGAGCTACCTTAACAAATTAATTTTAAAAATTCTAGTACTTGGCTTAACTAACAAAGTATGATAGAAACATCTTATAACAAAGCAGGGCAGACTCCTTAACCCAACATTATTGTTATTCATCAGTGAATACAATTAATCTAAGAGCAACAAATACAAAAGAATTAAGAGAAATGAGAATGCATTAGTAAGGTGAAATATATTGGCTGTCACAAGTATGTTGACTCCTGACATCAAAACTTTGAAAAGGTGAGGTTCACATCAAATAATCAAATTCTAGTTAGAGACAGTCCTCTAAAAATAGACAAGAATAGCCTTTTAAATACCTAAAGGTTGCATACTTCACTAAACATGGAACTGATCACTATGCTGTCACTACAAAGCACAAATATTAGCTCTGTTACTAAATACCCTAACTTTTTCAAGTTACTTTAATTTAAAAGTCAAATGTATAGATTTATATGGACCAGAACCAAATCCACACATAAAACTGAAAATTCTTAGGTCAGGCAGCACCTAAGGAAATAAATGAACATCTACTTCCCTCTACAGATTCTGCCTGTTTATTTTTTTTAAAGCATTCACTATTTCAGCTTTCTAGCACACATGAAGTAGTCTGCTTTTGTATTAAAGAAACAAAGATGATGTAATAAAGGATGAATAACAGGAACCCATCCTGCAAAAAAAATGGAGAAACAAAACACTCCACAAGTTCTGTTGCAATTCCCTGACTTTGAACCATGTAACCTTATTTAGTTAATTTCTTCTTTGGTTCACCATTTCATACACCTCGTCCTTCTTCCCTTCTTTTTACCCTTTCATTTATTACATTTCTAACTTGTCCTTATTCCAAGGAAGTGTCATGCTGAAGTATTACTTTTTGGCGTCCATAATTATAAAGTTTATAAAAACGTCTAAAATATAGATAGTGTTTTTCAAAGTACAGTGATTTGTGGAATTACACATTTGATACAAGGCCATTAATATTTGGTCACATAAAATAAAAGAAGTTTTCATTATGTCGACAACTAGGGAATTGCTGATGCTAAACAATACGTGAAATGATGCACTACTTAGTAACTGCATAAAAGTCTGAAGTGAAACCTTTTTTTCATTACACTGATGTATTTCATACTGCATTTAAGTGAACTGGTCCAAATAAGGTTAATCACAACATTGCTTAAATGCACATGAAACCACATGAAACAGGGGTGGCTGTTTTCACTATGTCAAATTAATTTTAATTGTACAGTGCTGAAAGTTAGAAATCCTCATTGCAAGTCAATTCCTTACAAGTTGCAAATACCCCAACTGTTGTAGCCCATCAAATAAAAAGAAAATTCAAATTCACTTGACCTCCAACTCTACACTGCATAGCCAATATTAATGCCCTTACCTTCCATCACCTTAAGTGGATGTTGGAATCACACTTCTAAAGACTAAGCCAAATTGGGCAAAGCCAAAAGTGCAATATGCACAGGTCATCAAATTAAGGAGATCTGGCTTGGCACAATTAGGCAACTTGTCAGCACAAATGCACAAAATATTATTTGAATGCTAATTTTATAAAATTAGTTGACAATTTGGAAACAGACTGGAAAGACTAAGCAGAAACAAGCCATTTCTAAAATAAAAGGGGCATGGGACTAAAATTATAATGGTGCATTACCTATGTAGGAGATTTGAAAACATTTTAGCTCATATGTACGTGTATAAAGACTGTATCCTTTTATATTTCTATGTTTTTAATAGACTAAGATGGCGAGAGCAAAATGATAGTAGGCAAACGAGCAACAGGGAAGGGTCAGCAAGCAAGCAAGGGGAGGAAAGAGAGATAGAGTGAGCAAGGAAGAGAGCAAGCAAGGAGAATAGAGAGCAAGAGTGAGCGTAAGAGAAACCAGAACAAGTAGCTGATCTGGAGAATGGTGACAAGTTATTAACACTAAATGCATCCTGTTTGCCAACAGCTGTATGACAGGCTCCCAGTTAGTGCAACAACTTAAGGGTGTGAATGGTTAGGTGAGATGCCAATGCACCTCCAGAAAGGAAGTTGTCCTCTATCTGCAATAAAATCATCTGATGTCTGAAGGAACAAGGTGTAGAGCTGGATGAACACAGCAGGCCAAGCAGCATCAGAGGAGCAAGAAAGCTGATGTTTCGGGTCT
>JAHRHZ010000140.1:34253517-34272540 GCA_024137785.1 Ginglymostoma cirratum | reverse complement strand
CCTGAAACATCAAGCTTTCCTGCTCCTCTGATGCTGCTTGGCCTGCTGTGTTCATCCAGCTCCACACCTTGTTATCTCGGATTCTCCAGCATCTGCAGTACCTATTATCTCTAGTCTGTGCAGAATCCTGGTATGTGCTTTGTCAACCTTGGCCTAAACAATAGATAAATCGGGCAATTCTGCATACTTTCACAAAATCTTGAACTTTTGTGATGATTCTGGGAATAGTGGGGTTTTATTTCCAGTGTGCTACCCCATCGAGGCATAAGAAAAGATACAGAATTCACAAAGCAGTCAAGTAACATGTGCAAATAAGAGAAATGAGAGCAGCTAACAAGAGATTAAGTAAGAAGATGGATAATAATAGCGGGTATGGCAGAGCCCTTGCTGCTTAAAGTCTGAGGGTTCTTAAAGAATGTACAGGACTGATTCAAAGACATCTCAAAAGTTCAGACTGAAATGGACTCAAGCCATGGAAATTCTGTTAAATTATTACCTTTTATCAATCCTCATTCCAGTAATGTTGCTCAATAGTTTTTGCATAGCAGGAAATAAAATTGTAAATATTACACTCAAAATTTAGAAGCATCTTACCAGCAACCCAAAAGTGTGACAGAGGCACATGGGACATGTGCAATACTACTCCTTTACACACACCTTTTTACAGGTCACTGAATTTTGTATTTGGTAATGTGGATAGGAAGAATGACCAGATTTTCAAAATAGGGCAATAGGTGAGATTCAGGGAATTGCAGGCCCATTAATTGAATGTTTAACATGGGTCCATAATTGTTTATTTTAGAGTCTTTGGTTCCTTCCGTCAGATAAAGAAGGATCCAATACAATATATTAATTGGATTTTTTTTTTTAAAGAATGCAGAAGTAGTTACTAAGGTGGCAAGGCAGGAATATCAGAAATTAGTACTTCATAACGTTATTCTACCAGACAGTATCTTCTAGAAGTCAGCTGGAATTTAAAATGAACCATGAATTGGCGGCATTCCCATCATCAGGACGTTATTAATGGCTGTGGATCTGTCCAGGATACTGAAGATCAGTGACATCCTTACAGGGGTAATGGTAATTTTTATTTTAAAAAAAGCCTCATCTCTAAGGTACTTAGACATGGCTGGATAGGAATAGTCCACAAATCAGCAGATAATGAATGTTTTAAATTTTGTTTTCCATCACGCAAGGTTGTACAATATTTAAATGGATCAAGGCCTCCACAGTACTTTCCAGGCAGTTGTGCTACCGAGCAAAGCTCAGCAGAATCATTATAGATGATAAAATTTATCTAATTGCTGGGAGAGTGGAGGGGAACATATTTCTGTCAGCAAATTTAATAAACCAAGTGAAATGAACAAAGTGCACAAAATTGTACTTTACTGACATGAAGCGTAGAATTATGTATTTGGGCACTAAGTACACTTAAATTCTTCATGTTAAAAAAAATCAGTTAAGACAACCATCTTGGACTTAAAGTTCATCCTCAACAAAATAAAATGTCATGACCAATGCCATGGAGCTACAGACTAAACAAATAGGTTGTATTAATAGACCTATTCGGATATAAAACAAAGCCATGCCACTTTGCTGGTTAGACAATATTCTGAATACTGCACCCAGTTTTGGCCCCCTTGTTTGTTGACTGAGGGGCTTTGGAAAAGGGGTGACAAAAGATGACTCCTAGCTTAAATACCTTCATTTACATCAAGACTTAAAAAACTGTCACTTTACAGATGCATGACTCTGGGGTTATTAGGTAGGACTTATTTGAAATGGAGGGCAAGATTGTGCTTCCAATGATAAAATGTATTTGGATGCAGAAAAACGTAGGACCCATGCACACAAATAGAGGGCAAACTTAGAGGTTTAGTGTTGCCTCCCCCACCACCTCCAAACCCTGTATTGATGTTAGACCAAGAACAAGTGGTCAGTTCTTGTATTTAAAGAAGCAGGCAGTCATCTCTCGAGACCTGTAACCAACGTCTTGACAGTAGCAAAAATCTCATTTTATAAAAAGATGGGGAAACAATAGGCAAGGTTGCCTGCTGGACTAGTTTGGGTTGTCCTAAAGAAAAGAATCCACACTAACCCACAGTCATCTTCTCCTAATTGGACGTCAGCTTTGTGTGATTTTTTTTTGCTTCCCCAGGAAATCGTATAACTATTGGGGTATAGGCAGCATCCAATCACGACAGTACACACTTGTAAGTACATGGCAGGGGCTTGATAGACCAAAGGTTATTTTGTTATCGTTCGAGGCCAAGAACATCCAGTCAAAAAGGTGTTGTACAATACTTCTCAATCTGCAGACTTGGGTCAGTTGATATAGCAGTTTCACAGGGAGCAATTTCCCATAATATTGCGGTTAACAGCTTTGCTTAATTTTAAAGTGTGAAAAACAATTACTCAGAAGTCCACATAAGTAAATTCAATAAAAATTTGTTTTGTCACTCACCTGCTGCTGCTGCTCAGTTAAGTTTCGTATTGTGAAAGAAGAGATCGAATTTCAGGTGTCAGGTGATCAGCTGCCTTGGCAGCTTCAGTAATTGCCCTGCGGTATACTCCTTTTTTCTTTTTGTTAAACCTCAATTTAAAATATTCCAAAAATGGGGAGATTTTTGATACAGAAAGTAGCGATGTTGTAGGTGATCCAAACCAAGACACTCTGGCTTCCTGCCATTGTGGAGTCCCATTTTCCTTCTTGTTAATACTAATGCTGAGAATGCGTGCAGGCCACCACGGGAAGCCATGAATTTTTCCCCATACTATATCTCCAACAGATATAGTCCTGCCATCAGCTGTTACACATTTCATTACAGTTTTGGTATGAAGTCTCACAGTTAAAGGAGGCACAGTCTTTTCTTCTTTGGAAGACGATGACACAGAAGCATCATCTCCAGGTGCAAAATCACATACTTCTGGCGAAGTCATCTCTGAACTAGAAGACTTTGATTCATCTAAACTATCATTACTACAGACTGATAAACTTGATGAATCTGCTCGTTTTTTCCTATAACTTAAATACACAGTCAGATCATCTTGATCCTTGCTTCGACGACTCCTTTTGTACCGCCATTGGTCCTCCTCTCCAGAACTCCCTGACGTCTCTACTGAACTCTTTCCTGTAGATTCTTCAGAATGAAGTGTACCATTATCTGATCTCCTTGTAGGCTGTGCGTCGCTATTTACATTATCTACAAGCTCGGCCTTATAAATTGCAACACTGTCCCCATTACTAAGCCGATGAGGTTTTAGTCGAATTCTAGGTGGTGGGATGTCTGCACTGGAATGCAAAGGTCTAGTCAGTTTTAGCTTTGGAATGGTTCCAGGTGGACTGGAGAATGACTTTTCTGGAAGAACCTCCATTTCCTCACAATTTGTACTTTTGTCCTGGTCCACACTTTCATTTTGCAATAACCTTTTAGGACAAAAGGGCTCAATTGAACCATGTACCCGTGAGGGAATTTTTACAACTTTTCCCTTACCTTGAGGTGTGCTATATGATATTTTTATCACAGGGCTTCGATGTACCAGCTCACCGGAAAACTTATCATCTTTCTTTTCCTTTTTTATTTTCCTATTTTCACAGCATGTTACCTCAGGTTTCCTCTTTTCATTTTCCTCCATGCTAGTCTTTTTCTCATTCTTACTGTTGTGTCTATCTTTGTCATCATCGTCCTCCTCCTGATTTAGTGTGTTTTTGCACTTTTCACAAAGTACCTGCCTTGGTCGCAATCTGATGGTGCTCATTATAAGCTTACCAGGATCGCGATTCCTTGACAGGCGTCTTTTTGTGCGCTTGATTGTCCGAGGTGGTGGCTGGGGAACCCATTGATTGTAAGTCTGTCTCAATACTAATGGCTGTGGTAGAGGTACACCTTCACAATAAGGTGGAAAGCAAGGCACAGTTTCTGGTAATGGCTGAAGAGGTGAAATTTGTTCTCTGCCTAATGTATTGGAAACTTGCATGTTGCAAAGCTGCGACTCAGTTTGACACACTGCCTGTTCTTTACCATCAAGGATGTCACTGGTACACGACTTGGCAGGAAACTCCTCTTGCTGGGCAAACTGGTTCGCAGGAAAACCATACAAACCAGACCTGGCAAATAAAAGTATTTAAGAAAGAAGAAAAAAAAACACAATGAATAGCCACCCTGACTCGGATCAGAATTGATACAAGTTGCGCACTGCACTTAGCAAAACTGCAAGATCATCATTTTTAATACGAGAATTTAAACCTAATTGTCACGTACAAAAAGATGAAAATTTAGCTGAACATATTTTACCACTGAAGTCATATTTTCGGTATCCTATGGTCTTGAATGTCTAGCATAACACACCAACTTTTGTGGGGTTCACAAAGGCAGAGTCAGAAAATAGCTGTAGTGCAGAAATGTGAACCCAATGATACGATAGCATGCAGAGCTATGTAGATATTTCTTACATGATTAAAGTGTCTACAGAAAAGGCATTTTATTTAAAAACAGGGTGAATCTATAATAAGAACCAACAGCAAAGTGATGAAAGTTCAAAAAAAAGCAACAGAATGCAATAGTTTTTTTAAACTTCGACAATACTCTATTTCCTGCAAACAACAGGGAGGAAGCTGATCTGAACATATATCAGATCGTATTTGCAAGTAAAAGCACCATGTTCAAAATACAAACTCAGAACAAGTATTCAATATTTTCTTAGGACAATGATGTCAGGGTAGAGTTCAAAAGATTGATCACAACATTTCTTTACAGTTTTACATACCTAAACAATATTTTTTTAAAAATTGTGGAAATGATAAAAACCTAGGAGTAATCAAGTTGTGGGGATGCAGATTTGAAGTGATACCAAGTTAAATTTCCAGTTTGAAAAAAGGAACTTGAGAATTTAGAGTCCTCTCACCCACAAATTTTACACATGACCACCAAGAAGTCACATTTCAGAACATCTTACAAAATAGAACTGTGTGTGAGAGAGAGAGAGAGAGAGTTGAGGGGAGCAGATTCAATGACCCATCCAAGTGGCCATTATGCCACTACAAATCTAGGGTGACAGTATTAAAGCCAAAACAAACATCATTGAACATCTACGGTAGCTACTGTTTTTGAATGCTGAATTTTCAAACCCTAAAAATATTCAGGAGTGAAATCTATTTTAATGTCTAACAGTTCATTTTCTTATTGCAGCCCTAGTCAATGCCAGTCCTGCACAAATTGAGATTGGACTCAGGGCACTCATTTTATTTTGAAGGAGTAGGCTCACCAGGGAAAAAGGACTGCAACTGCACAGCAGCTGCTCCACTATAATGAACATTTCAGGTTTGATTTTGTTGCAGATCTTTTTCTTGCTCTCAATTTATTATTTTAAAGAGGGAGGCTGTAAAGGTACAAGAGGCCCAAAACAAAATAACCAATTCCAAAGCTGTGAAAAATGCAGAGGGTAATTCCTGCCTGCCCACATCTACTCTACAAAAGGGCTAAAAATGGGAATGTACAAATTGTGCTTCGTGAATATTCAATGCTAGCAGTACTCCAAGCACAATTTGAACTGAATCAAACATATAATTTAATAATTGAGAACCATGCATACTTTTCAGGGAAGTCAAAGATAATAAAGTTGAATTATTGTTTCTTTTTAAGAAAAAGTTTGCTCTGAACTACAGAGGCAGAGGCCAGTATGGCTATCTAACACTTTCTACCAGTTTGAGGCATCACATTTTTCTTTGCTTTGGTCCAACTTTTAAAAGAATGCACTAATAAAACCAAATAAATTATCATTACCACAATGAAATGAGCAACAGAATTTCAGCTCATCTTGTGTGCATCATGTCTAGTTATCATTAAACAAACACTAATGTATAGCATCAGCCCAATAAAACAGCTCCAATGTTTCTGCCACAATAGAACAAACTTTACAAATGCAGCACATTTGTTTGTGATTTAGGTTAAGGAAAGTATGTGAAAGACACAAGCTGGTGTAACATTCAAAAGGGACAAAATAGAATGGGATGTCTGCGTTTATAAGATATTAGACTAGTTAATCAGGCAAACGCCTGGTTAAAATGCACATTAGATATGGATCTTTACCTTGCTGTTTATAAAACAAAGATGAGTCCATGTACTGTACAGTAAGTGGTAATGCAAATTACTTGTAATTTAAACTAAGACATTTTGAAAAAATTGTGTTGCTGAAAATCAAAGACAATGGTGTCAATCAATAAGTAAACAAGTAGGTCATACAGCAGACACAACTGTTTACTGTACAATAACCCAACAAAACGTTATTTAGGAAGGTTATATATAGGGCAAAAAACAACTTTGAAATACTCTCGGGTGAAATTTCCAAAATACAGGAAAGGTAGTAAGAAAGTGAAAATATGAGGATTCCATTAGATGGGTGCCAATAATATAAATAGGCAGAACGGTGGTACTGAACATTATAAAATAGTTCCACGTTGTTATAAACTAAGTATTACTTTCTAAAGAAAAAGAAAAGAAAAGCCCCCTAATTTATAAGGAAGGTCAAAACTGGGGGTGTATTTGAGTTGATGTCAGTTACTCATTCTCCCACCCCCTTCCCCCAGTTGCTGAAGGCCTGGTGCTCACAGTTTAACCTAGGTGACTTCCAGCTCAGGGTATTGGGGGGGGGGCAGGTTGGAGGCGGGGGCGGAAGAGGACTTACTTCTTGGCCATATCTATCAGGATCCCGGTGAAGCTGCTCCCTCCGAAGTTGGTGGACACCACCAAGGTGCCGCTGACGACGTGTTCCACGGTGACCGAGAGCTGGGCGCCCGCTCGGAGCCGCCCCGCTGCGGCTGCGGGCTCCGGGCTGAGCGCCGCCATGTTCGCTGGCGGGGTAACGCCGAGGTGCGGGCCCTGGAGGGAGCGAGTAGCGGGGGGAGGGGAGACGCTGCGGGAGCAGCGGCGGGAGCGAGCGCTGACCCGTGCCCGCGCCTCGTCCTCCACCTGTCAATCAAAGGCTGGCTCAGTCACAGGGCCCGGAGCGGAGTGGCAGGCGCATGCGCCCCATCCCCAGAGCTCGAGGCAGCGGTGCAGCCGGGGCTTGGAGGGCAGTCTGCGCTGCTAGAGAGCAGCTCCTGTCTGGGGGGAAAAAAGAACACACACATATATAAATTCATTATTTAATATAAAACAATGTAAACAAAAACACCTTTCATCCCAGCCCCCGCCCCCCCATAGTCTGATCCACTTCCCCAGGCTTTCATTGCATTTTACACAACAAAACTATAATCCTCATCGAAGCAGAAACGTTTAGGGAAAATTGAGAGACATAATTAGGATGTAGCTGTGTTCATTCTTTTCATAAAAATAATATACATTACAATTATAAATAGCTGCTGGCGTTCGACTACTTATATAGATAGCTTTAAATTATGGAATATAACCAATTAGTGTTCCAAGATCTTTAATAAATACTGTAAGGTTATCTCCAGACGTCAGCTCAAATCTAGTTCCTGTGTTGGTCATAGGCCTCTTGACTACAGCAAGCTGGGTTAAATCACCGTGTAGTCAACTCACAACATCTTAAAGGACACATGTAGTCATCTTAAAGATAATTGTGCCGCAAATATAGTACTAAAACATGTACTTTTCTACTCTGTCCTGTAAAGTTGCGTTTAGATTACTTCGCAACGTCTGTTTTAAAACAATAAGTAAATAAATCCACACTGTTGGCCTACTAAGCACACAAGCCAAGTCCGTACAATTAACAAGAAACTTTAAACTGGTCATTCTGAAACCAAGACATATGTACCCTTCAACAAATCAGGAAGAGATTAAATAGATTTGAAAGAAACACCTCAGACCACATTTAAAAGCTTTTTAAAAAATCGCCATCCTACAAAAACAGCAATAAATAATACCTGAGAATGCACCGACTGAACACTACACGTAGACGGTTTCCTGAAGGTACACCATTTGAAGTCTTTAAAGCTGCCAGCACCAAACGCCCCACAGTGGCCTAATGAGCAAGATGACTAATAAGGCGATAGAAACGCTGTCTTGCAGAAGCACCAGATAGCGTCCCCTTGTGGCTCCATTATGTGTCACTTATTGTTGTCAGTCATGGTGCCACCAACATATTTTGCTCACTTGCGAGTGAATGAATTAATTTACCATCGCCCCCAGTGTTGCTGTTTGACAAATCATTGCCAACTTAAATATTCTTAAACCTCTGAAAGCTCCAAAGAGACGAATCAGAGCCAAAATGGGATCAATCATATTCGTGCAATAGTTTATCCTCATCTATTTAAAAGCAACAGATTAGGATGTGACCCAAATAAATGGGTGAAAGTTATTTACAAATACGCCACAATAATTACATTTAAAAATTAAGTAGGCAGTTGTAGGGTTCTCAATCACGAACACTGCATTATCATGAATGACCATTGCCAGTTTTTGTGTTTGCAATGGACTACCAGTTCACAAGTTTGCTAAGAATTTTGTTCCATCCGGTGTCACATTTTGAGAGATAACTGGGTTGATGATGTGTTGGATACATCTCTTAGTTAGCCCCTTGGGATCCAGGATGATTGATTCCACTGCAGTTTAATGGATGCTGAAATGGTTGATTTGTCCAAAGCTCAATCTGCAGAGCCTGACACACAAGGGTAGCTGCTGCTTGTAGTGTCAAAGGATAAGCAATTGAAAGATTTATAGACTTTCTTCAATACCCTGATTTTTTGACTCTATGTGTTCTTAACAAGCCTTCTTCATGTGTTCGGTGGCTTCAGTGGGTCCCCCCCTTCACAAGCAAGCTCTTCTATTTGCTATAAACTTATATTAGCTTTCAGAAGAACAATGGCAGACCATGCAACTGTTTAAAACAAAAGCAGTGGTCAATGCTTATGAGTTAGTCCCTGAAGTTTATCAATTAAAATTTAGGACTGCAAGAAATAAGACTTACCAGACATTTGTAGAATTTGCAAGAGCAAAAACAAATGCTGCTTTGATCATTGAAGATAGAGAAAAAAAATTGAGAAGGTAAGGGAAATCATGATAAGGAAAGTAATAAGAAATAGTATTCTGCCAAACCGTAAGACTTATCTTAATAAGTCTCAATCATCAAAAATCCAAGAAGCAGCAATTTTGGTGGATATCAATGATATATTATGTAGACAATTGCTTGTGGAGAGATCACCATAAGGGAATCCACCAGGAAATTGGAGGAATAAAAATTCTGCACATGCAGGAGGCACTAGTTTTATGGAACAAAAAGAAGGGTACTAAAATAATAAAGGAGAAAGGTTATAACCTAAAGGTGCTTGCAAGAAAATTATATAATTCTATTATAAAAAGAATGAACATACCAAAGCTAATTAGTAAAAATTAAATGAAAGGCTGATTGTAGTGATAGAAATGCCTAAGAAAAGCTCAGAAGAGAGTGCATCAGAAAAGGAATTGCATATTAAAACTGTGGCTCTAGTACAAAGCGGACAAGTTTCCTTAGAGTCTACCGTGAAGGTATAGATGACGTGGGACAGTAAAGAATTTTTTTTGTCAAGTACTGAAAAGAGAACCATACCACTGGTGTTCTGAATTTGTCTCATAGGGACAGCTGTCATCTTATTCGTCAAATCAAGGAGGAAAAAAAAAATAAAGATATTTAGAGACATTGTAACAAGTCAGTTATCAATGCTGGCTGATGATGCAAATTGTCTACCAGAGGGGTAAATGAAGGGGAAAATATGATTTGGAGGTGTGCATGAAAGTTACAATCCAGTACTACTATATAGAGTGGGATTAAGGAGTGACCTAGTAAGGTGAAAAATTATAGTTAAAGTTGTGCAACAAATCCCTGCAGAATGAATTCATCTCATCTTAAGGAATGACCTGGCTGGTTCAAAGATATTGGCCTCATTGAGGGTGGTGGGGCAATGAGCAAGGATAAAATAAACTGAAATGTTATGGGAGGAACATTGTAGATTGTTTCCTATTTGGAAATTGAATCAAAACAAATGCCTGGGGGTTATTATTTGAAAAATAAACTACTACTGGAGAAGTGGAGGCCCCTCAAATACCAGACAATGAAGAATATGCAGTAGTTCCATCTAAGTAGAGTACTTTATTTATGACTGTCTCGTGAAATTCTAATTAAGATATGAGAAAAATAGAGTAAAATACTGATACTTTTTTTACTGACCAGGATCACATAAAGCATGATTGAATTTTACCAGACACACCATACATATCTTGTTGGGGGAAATCCTAACCATCAGTTAAACCTGCACTTTTAATTCTAATATCAGATTTTGAAGAATTGTTTACGAGGGTCTTAATAGATTGTGTAGGACCCCTACCTAAAACTAAGAGTGAGAATCAATATCTTTTAACAATTATGAATGTGTTAACAAGACTTCCTGAAGCAGTACCTTTCAGAAAAATTACTGCTGAAAAAAAACGGTAGCGGACAAGTTATTTCAATTTTTAACAAGACATGGATTACCCAAAGAAATGCAATCATATCAAAGTTCAAATTTTATGTCACAAATATCCAAGGAAATAATAAATAGTTTGGAAATTAAAACAAATTATATCATAATCTTACCACACAAAATTTCAAGGAGTATTAGAAAAGATGGCATCAAATTTAGAAGACCTTGATTGGAGCTCTTGTCAGAAATAATCTCATGACTGGGGTAAAAATATTCCCTTGGGATTATTTGCTATTTGGGATGCCCCAATAAGTCTACATGAACTGATATATGGACATGAGGTTTGAGAACCCCTTTAAATGACTAAAGAAAGAAAAAAGCTCTGTGGGGCAGCTTTGATTCCAGCCTCAGGTGACTGTCTGTGTGGAGTTTTTAACGTTCTCCCCATCTCTGTGTGGGTTTCTGCTGGGTGCTCCAGTTTTCTCCCACATTCCAAAGTCCAAAGATGTACAGGTTAGGTGGATTGGGAATGCTAAAATTGCCTCGTAGTGTCCAGAGATGTGCAGGTTAGGTGAATTAATGCTGGTACGTGCGGCGCCAAGGGGATAGGCTAGGATGCTGTTTGGAGGGTCGATGCAGACTTAATCCCTTGCTGTATTCTAGGGATTCTATGACTACGTTTGCAACCTAATTGTTTAGTTTCAGAGAGAAACTTATTAAAGCATATGAGTTGGCCAAAAGTATTTGCAAAATGTTCAACAATCAATGAAAACTGGAGCAGAAAAATATCAAGGATTTGAAATTTGGCTGCGACTGGAGACAATGTGTTAGTATTATTACTTGTCTCCAGGGATCAATTAAAATCAAGGTTCATTGGATCTTATTGCATCATAAAATTACGTGAATTATGTAATAAATACTTTCAAATGGGAGGAAAGAGCACCTAGAGTGTCATGTTAATAAGTTAAAGAGATATTACCAAAGACAGGATGGTAAAGATAAAATCTTCTTTCTAGCCCTGAGTGATCTTCACACCACTGGACCCATAACACCCCAGACCCAACACCTACCCTCCACTACCCAGTTACCCCAACCTAGCTGGTACTCTACCCAGTTGGCACCTCTAAACTGGCACTGCAACACCATACCTGCTTGGCACCCAATTTACCTGGCATCCATTTGGCACCCAATCCTCCAAACACCTTAACCACCTACCTCACGTCAGCATTACCTTTTGTCAGCAGATGTTAAAAAGTGTCCGTCAGACCTTTAAGTTTCAAAGCACGGCAGCTGACTGCTGTCAAAATTCGGCACTACGAGAGATCTTTCAGGCTTTCTGAAGGCAATCATAAGACCATAAAGACGTAGGACCAGAATTAGGCCTTCCAGCCCATTGAGCCCACACTGCCATTCAATCATGGCTAATACATTTCACAACCCTATTCTTCTGCCTTCTCCCCATAACCCTTGATCTCCTTACTAATCAAGAACCCATCTGTCTGTCTTAAATACATTCAATGACTCGGTCTCCAGAGCCTTCTGTAGCAATGAGTTCATGCAGTCACCACTGTCTGGCTAAATTCCTCCTCATCTCAGTTTTAAAGTGTCATCCCTTCAATTGGAGGCTGTGCCCTAGGGTCCTAGTCTCTCCTACTGGTAGAGACATCCACTCTATCCAGGTCTCTCGTATAAGTTTCAATAAGAAGCGTCTCTCATCCTTCTAAACTCCATCGACTACAGACCCAGAGTCCTCAGCTGCTCCTCGTATGACAAGCCTTTCATTTCCAGGATAATTTTTGTAAACCTCTTTTGACCCCATACAATGCCAGCACATCCTCCTTAGATATGATGCCTAAAACTGCTCACAATACTCCAAATGTGTTCTGACCAGAGCCTTATACACCTTCACTAGTACATCCCTGCTCTTGTATTCTGGCTTTCTTGAAATCAGTGCTAATATTGCATTTGTCTTCCTAACTGCCAATGGAACCTGCATGTTAACCTTAAGAGAGTCTTGACCTAGAACTCCCAAGTCCCTTTGTGCTTAATATTTTTGAAGCCTTTCACCATTTAGAAAATAGTCTCTGCTCCATTCTTCCTACCAAAGTGCACAACTGCACAATTTCCCACAACATTCCATTTTTGTCCACTCTTCTAGCCTGTTCAAGTCCTTCTATAGCTTCTTTGCTTCCTCAACAATATCTGTTCCTCCACCTATCTTTATATCATCTGCAAACTTAGCAACAATGCCCTCATTTCCTTCATCCAAATCGTTAATGTATAACGTGAATAGTTGTGGTCCCAACATTGACTCCTGTGAACTCCACTTGTCACTGGTTGCCATCCTGAAAAAGACCCCTTTACCCCCACCCTTTGGCTTCAAAAAGTATTTGAAAAGTGTTCAATAATCAATGAAAAATATAGCAGAAAAAATGGCTAGGATTTGAAATTTTGCTACTGAATTCAATGTGTTATTGACAATTGACACTTACCCTGAAAATCTGGAACAATATCTATTAATACCTGGGTAGTGGTTGTGCCTGAGGTCTCTGCATTCTGCACTGCTGACACCAACAGTTAGTATCTGGCATTCATCTTGCTTTCTGAACTGGTATCCCATGTGCCTTTTTTGGGGTTTATGTCTTAAGAACTAAATAGCTTTCTCTGGAGTCAAATCCGCTTTTGACTACTAAATCTGGCAAAGACTCTTGTCAGACTGAGTTGATCCCACTGTCTGTGGCTTGAATAAGTGATTCAATCCAACTTTCCATCTAAGCAACATGTCTGTGCGGCTGCACAGCTGAACCGAGAGTCCATGCATGCTGATCAGGAAGCTTAATCTATGCCAAAATATTCAACTCCAATTCCTTCAGCCGCTGCTATGTATGGACCACGGAGGACTGAACTGCAGCTGGATAAGTCAGAAGAAACAAAGATTGAATCCTATTGTCTCAATGGCTTTACTGAATCCCGTTTTCTGCAGCTTGATAAGATAAATCCCAATTCTGTACCAGCTTTTCCTAGATGACTCCCATTTTTTGTTTGCAGCAGTATATAATAAACCCTGTTGCTTCTCATTTTTCCTGTACGTGTCCTGCTGTGTGCAGTTTAAATATGTGCTTCCAGCCTTTACCACAGTTTAAGTAATGGATCTCCTACTTTGGTGTCTCAGTATTCTCCTAATTTTTTTTTTCTGTTAAAAAGTGTGTCTGCTTAGGCTTTTAGTTTGACCATTTATCGCTTTAATTCAGGCTATGTGATGTTCCTGGGTCTGTGACCCTTGATTTCCCTTACTGTAGCCGTGTTCTGTGGTATCTATTAACTATCATGGCAAAGCTTGACCCGAGTTATACATACTTCTTTTACTTTTCACTTTCTCTGCCTACAAATCATGCAGATTTTTGAAAGTTTTCTCCATGCCCACAAGGGATTTCCATTAAGCTCACAGAGCCTCCAGTGTTCATTCACTCTTCAAGTGAACCCCCAACTTGGCCCTGCTCTTCCAGACCATCAGCTCCCAATAACTGCCTTTGAGTGATGAATACTCCAGGTTGAGAGTGTTCCAAGCACTCTCCTGATCTTAGGTGCTTTCCAGCATTGACTATAATTTCTGCCTTGTTCGATCTTGCCATGAGCTTGTCTTCTGTATGATTCACAAATGTTCAGCTCTCCAAGCTGCTATCTGCACGAGCAGCCTTCTTAAAGCTAAGTCTGAAGAAATGTTCACATCTCCCAGACCGCCGGCGATGTGTATACTGCAGCTAAATGGAATCCGCAGCATTTGCAATCATATTGCAAAGTGGGTCCTGTCTGTAGGAACAGTGGAAATGATCTTTTTACTGATCAGAATATTGTCTCTTGACTAACAGAAGTATTCTTGCAGGAGGTACTAGTTCACACTGATAAAGTCTTTGACTTAGCAATTAAAATTCACATCTTACAGCTGGAAAGGGGAAATAAATTAGTTATCTTCAAATCTGAATTTGAATGCAATGAAAATCCAGAATAAAAAGCTGGACTAATAGTAACCATTGTCAATTATCATAAAAACCCTAGTTCACTAATGTTTTTAAAATAAAGAAATCCTCCATCTTTACCTACTTTGGCCTACATAGACACCAGACCCACAGCAACATTGGTTGACTCTTAACTGCACCTTAGGCAATTAGAGAGACGGGCGACACATGCTGGTCTAACCGATGACACCCATATTGCATGAACAAATATAAAAAAAAGCTCCTTTGCTTCCAGAAGTTCGATACCTTCTGCCCTGAACATTCACAGCCCCAATCTGTTCATCTGCTTGGAAGCCAATCACATAGTTGTTGGTAGGAAAGAGGCCTTTGTCAATGATAATTGGCCATTAGCCCATAGACCTATCTGCTCCTTATTGTCAGCTGATAATTCAGTAGTAAACACCACTTGGCTCTGTTCATTTGTAAAATCAGCTTCCACTACTGCTTAAACAAACAGCTGTGTAACCAGAACTTACAATGAATGTCAGGTTACTTCCTTTGTTTTTAAAACAGTTCTTTTTTGACTTTGGTCTATAATCAAAAATGCAGAAAAATAAGAAAAAATAGTTATTCAGAATATTGACAACTGGCCCATTAAGCTACATCATACTTTGTGTCTAAATGCATCAATGTTGAGATAGAGCAGTGTCATAGAAGGAAAGAAAATAAGCAAATCCTGCATTTGGAGTCCCAATACCTCATGTGGTCCTGCAGTATTTGGCCAAAGTTTTGAGAGTTGAAAATTGACCCATTTTTCACTTAACGATCCATGGCTTTTGACTATGAATAGAAGTAATCTTTGAATTGAAGGATGGACAACGAATGATGGCTGATTGTCGGGGGTGCTGTCTTTTGAATGTGACATTAAACCAAGGAGCTGTCTTTTTTACTGGGTCAATGTAAAGGTCCAATTTTGAAGTAAAGGGGAGTTGTCTCTCATGTCCAAAATTATTCTTCAGTGAACATTACAAAAAAAATGTAACTATTCATTATCACATTTCTTCTTGTGGGACTTTTCCAAATGCATATTTGATGCTGTATTTCTTACATGACAATAGCAACTACACTTCAAAAAGGACATGATTGACTGAAAGGCACTTTGAGACATGCAGAGGTCATGAGAAACGTTACATAAAGAGGCACATCTTTCATTCTTTAATAGTTTTGGCAGCTAATCTCCAATTTATAACTAGGAGTTATTCATAGACTTACTGTAATTGTGGGACAGATTTCCACATGTTTGCCACCTTTTGTGCAAAGGAGTCATTTCTATCTTCTTCCTAAATGACTTGACTTTCATTTTAACATTAGGTCTCCTTGCCCAGAATTCCCCACCAAAAAGGGTCCTCTACTTCCCCGTTGTATACTGTATCCGCTGTTCCTGTTGTGGCCTCCTCTACATTGGGGAAACCAAGCGGAAGCTTGGGGACTGCTTTGTGGAACACCTACGCTCGGTTTGCAACAAACAACTGCACCTCCCAGTTGTGAACCATTTCAACTCCCCCTCCCACTCCTTGGACGATATGTCCATCCTGGGCCTCCTCCAGTGCCACAATGATGCCACCCGAAGGTTGCAGGAACAGCATCTCATATTTCGCTTGGGAACCCTGCAGCTCAATGGTATCAATGTGGACTTCACAAGCTTCAAAATCTCCCCTCCCCCTACCGCATCCCAAAACCAGCCGAGCTCATACCCGCCTCCCTAACCTGTCCTCCCACCTATCCACGCCTTCCACCTTAATCCCCACCCCATCTCCTACCTACTAGCCTCATCCCGCCTCCTCGACCTGTCCGTCCTCCCTGGACTGACCTATTCCCTCCCTAACTCCCCACCTACACTCACCTTTACTGGCTCCAACCCTGCCTCCTTGACCTGTCTGTCTCCACTCCACCAATCTTCTCCTTTATCCATCTTCTATCCGCCTCCCCCTTTCTCCCTATTTATTTCAGAATTCCCTTCCCCTCCCCCATTCGTAAGAAGGGTCTAGACCCGAAATGTCAGCGTTCCTGCTCCTCTGATGCTGCTTGGCCTGCTGTGTTCATTAGGCCCGAAACGTCAAGTTTTCCTGCTCCTATGATGCTGCTTGACCTGCTGTGTTCATCCAGCCCCATGCTTGTTATCTCAGCTCTACACCTTGTTACCTCTACTTCCCCTACTTGTTCTTTACAAAATCCTAAAACTTCAATCAATTCACCCTCAATATTTTGTATTCATGCTGCATCTCCAAATCAATCATAGTTCACCCAATCAGCACCCTCTTCTCATGCAGTGTAAGTTGGTGTTCCTTGTCTAAGTTTGATTTCTTGCTTCCTAGTCCTGAGAAGTGCAAAAGGATAGCTTCAGGTTCATCTCTCTTTTTGGTAATGTGTAAGTTTTTATATTTACAGAGCATCAATATTGCATGTATCAAGCATTAATTATAAATTGTAGCGTAACAACCAGCTGCATCTCCTTATAACACCAAAAGGATCAGTCTAATAATAATTTCCTGTCTTAATTTGAAAATTTACTTTCAATACACACCCGTCACATTATCCAGGAGCATTTTCTTATATTGAATTCCCTCTGTGAATTACCAGCATAGAAACGGTCTTGCTTTTTCCTTTATATGCATTATTATGGAAGTTATCCCAATATTATTTTAATAAATAAAATTAGTCTCTTTCTGCAATTGGAATTGTTGTTCCCATGTTTTTTGAAGTGTTGCCGCACCAAATTCTACCTGCATATTTGATTTTATCTGCTGTCCCTGACAAAATTCTTTCCTTAATTAAAAATACTTCAAATTCTTGCCATACCAAAGTCTTTTTCCGTCCTCACACTATCTTCCAATAATCACCGTTCCTTTTGTATCCAAACTGCCTCCTTCATGTGATGCTCTTTCTACAAACTCTTTTTTTTGTTTGTGTTGAATTATCTTTACAATTTACATTTATGCTGTATTTGAATGGTTGTCCATGTTATTTCTCAAGAAGGAATGCTTCAGCCTAGACATGCTGTCTACTTTATCGCCTGTATATGTGCATCAATTAAACTGAGCGCAACGGATAAGATCAAGATTAATTAATAAATATGTTCCTTTACAGGTCTATTGGTTTATACATTGGTTGTACTTGTTTTTGATAAATGGCCATTGTTTTTACCTTGCTCCCTGCTGCTACACTCTGCCACTACACTGCCCCCTTCCTAGCCACTACTATCAGATGAATCAGACTGCAGCTCTAGCATTCTAGCTGACTCTGAATTGAGATGCTGTCTCTCTGCATCACAAAGAGCAAGCACTTTCTCTTTTCATGACATAGCTCAGCTGTATTGTCTTAGCCCACATGCTGTTACATCTCTCACTTGTAGTTCTGTTACAATTAGAAAAATTTGTATTTATTTAGTGCCTTTAATGCATTAAAATGTACAAAGCTGCTTCGTCGAACAAACATTATCCTGCACTGTAAAAGGGATATCTTTTAGATGATCAAATGCTTGGCCAAATGTTACATATGCTGTATCTGCAAACAAGCCTTATGTAATTCATGCGAGAGGATACCAAGACCCTCTCAGAGCTCTGCAATCTTTCACTACCTGGATAATATGCATTTTTATTATTCTTCCTGCCAAAATGGATAACTTCTCATTTTCCCGCATTATAGTCAATCTGCCAGATTTTTGCCCAATCACTTAATCTACCTATACCCCTTTGTAGTCTCCTTACGTTATCTTCACAACTTATTTTTCCACCTACTTTTATGTCATCAGCAAATTTAATGCACATATTTTCAGTCTCTTCATCCAAGTCATTGATACAAATTGTAAATAGTTGAGAATCCATTTCTGATACCTGTGACACTTGACAGGTAGAAAATGACGTACCTATGCCTATGCCTACTGTTTGTTTTCTGTTTGCCTCCCAAAGTTCTATCCATGCCAGTACCTTACCAACTACACTATGATCTTTTATTTCCACCATAACTTTTAATGTAGTACCTTATGAACTGCTTTCTCCACAGCACAAGTTACTTCTTTGAAGAATTGCAATAAATCAGGTAAACATAATTTCCCTTTCACAAAACAATTTTGGCTCTGACTGACTGATTTTTTTCTAAATGCCCTGCTATAACTTCTTTAATCATAGCTTCTAGCATCTACCTTATGGTGGATGTTAAGCCAACTGGCCTATAGTTCCCTGCCTTTTGTTTCCTTCCTTTTTGAATAAAGGAGTTACACTTGCTATTTTCCAATTTAGTGAAACCTTCCTCAAATCTAGGGATTTCTGGCAGATTAAAACCAATATATTAACGATCTCACTAGACACTTCCTTCAAGATACTCAGATGACATCCATTAGGACCTGGAGACTTGTCAACCCACAATTCCAGTAATTTGCTCAGTACTTTCCTTGGTAAGTGTAATTTTCTTGAATTCCTCCCTCCCTTCCATTTACTGATTTATAGCTATTCCTGGGATGTTACTAGCTTACTCTATAATGCAACTGATGCAAAACACCCATTAAATTTACCTGCCATCTTGTTATTTTCCATTATTAATTCCCAGATACATTTTCTGCAGGTCAACACTTTCATTGTTAACAAGCATGGGGCTGGATGAACACAGCAGGTC
>JAHRHZ010000140.1:34180208-34253117 GCA_024137785.1 Ginglymostoma cirratum | reverse complement strand
AGCATCTGCAGTACCTTTTATCTCTAACACTTTCATTGTTAGTGCTTTTCTTTTTTTTAAAGTATCTATAAATCTTAGCCATAGAAACTTAGCTTTCTCGCTTGCTCTATATTTTCCCTCTTTAGTAATTGTTTAGAAACTCTTTGCTGTTTTAAAATTCATTCCAATCTTCTGACCTGCCACTTATCTTCACACAATTATTTGATTTCTCTTTAAGTTTGATACTATCTTATAACTTATTTGAGGTAACGATAGACGGTGGCTCCGCCCTTTGGAATTTTGCTTTCTTGTTGCAAAGCAATTATTTTATATATTCTGGAATATCCCCTTAAATGTATGTCACTGCATCTCTAATTACCTATCCTTTAATCTAATTTGCCAGTTTAGTTTAGCCAGCTCTGATTACATGCCCTATAATTAGCCCTATTTCAGTTAAAATTCCAGTCTTTGACCCACCCTCTCTCCTGCAAACTGAATATAGTAATCAATTCTATTATGATTGTTAATACCTAGGGGTGCCTACATGACAAGGTCATTAATTTAATCCTATTTCATTGCACAATATGAGATACAGATAGGGAGTAAGTAATTTGAACACATGAGGCATGTTTATTCCAGTGTGTGTACCTTTTCAATGGCAACAAGTTCTAATTGTGCCAAACAACACTTATGGCTCTGAGAATTACCATTAATAAATATGTAATCTTACTGCTTTGTAGAATCATGAAGGGAGCCATTTAGCCCATCATTACCGCACCAGTTCTTTAGAATAGTAACTCTCCATGAACAGCAGATGCAGCATTAGCGGATTTTAAAAGATCTTCAAACTTTACTGTGTTTGCCTTAAAGCAGAGTAAAAATAGCAAGGTAGAGTTTCAACTTTGGCCAAAATCGGCAATCTGGGTGTAAATTTTGAGAAGTGAGTTCTTCTGCTGAATTTTCATTCCAAACTCATTTACATTTAATTAAACACAAAAATTTCCATAAACCAACACAATTTGGAAACATTTTAGAATGTTGGATCAGTAAGAGTGGTAACTTGTAACAATTTTATTAATTCAGCTGAAAATAGTTTTATCATAAAAGAAAAGCATTTAAATATAGTCTGTCTTGTCCCTTATCTGTGTATAAACTGATTTTTAAATTACTGGAAATGACTTTATAAAAGGGTGTAAAACCACTTTGTGTGTTGTGTTGTGTTCCAGTGCAATGCTTCTCAAACTTGCACAAACAGTTAAAGTTCTGTGGTCTTTTAGTTTGGCTGCTTTCAGTCAATTAGTCCTGGGAGAAATGGGGAAAGCAAATGGAATGTCCAGGCTGTTTTCATTCTTTTGTTGAGCGAAGTCTAGCACACTCAATATTTGCCAGATATGCACTCCATTGCTGTAGTCACTGGTGATCAGCATCAATGGCAAGGCAAGAGAGAAACAAGGGATTTCATTCTCACTCCAGGTATCCCTTCCCCTCAGGAAGAACAGGGTGCCAGCAGGCACTCATGAGGAGGAACAGCCACACACAGGGCCATGAATCTTCTTTCCAGGACTTCCAGAGATGTTTAGTGCCTCTACCTCCTTGCTGCCCATAATGCAAAAGCCTGCTGAAGACTAGGCCAAGGAAGGTGAGCCTCCATCTGGGCAGGGCCATTTGCAGCAGGTCTGAGTCCTCTAGGCCTAAATCCCCAAGGGATTACAGCCCAACACTTCCAGGCTGATAGGGCCAGCTGCAAAGTGGGCTTCCTGCACCCCAGCTATTGTTGTTGGGACTGCACCTCAACATAGTGAAAGGGAGGGGAAGAGCAAAATAGAGAGAGCAAATAGGTGGCGTGGCATACACATAATTGTAAATAGCCTTGCACTTATGTAAACATATAATTATTTGCACTCTTAAAATATCTACTCTAGTGTTGTTTTGATGTTGGATCTGATTAAGCCACACCCATTTGAGAGATGACCAGCCTGTTTAGACACCCCATGCTGAAAGATGTTGTAATGGCCAATTATTGATCATCTCTCAAATGAAACCAATTTCTTGACAGCAGATAGCCTGAGACGTCAAGCATCCTTGAACTTCAGGAGCCAAGATTGCAGCCAGGATGTCACACCATGGTGTGGAATAAATTGAGGCTAAACATAGTGTGCAGGGATTGTCATAAAGTCATTGAATCATAGAATTTTACAGCATGGCAAGTGAACCTTCAAACCATTGTATTTATGCAAATTATCGAACATCTATCTATTCCAATCCCATTTTCAAGCACTAGGCAGATAGGCTTGTATCTATGGCATTTCAAGAGCTGGTCTAAATAGTTCTTTAATGTTTTGAAGGCTCCTGCCTTTATCTCCCTTTTAGGCAGTGAGTTCCACACACGTATTACACTCTGGGTGAGAAACATCTTCCTCAAAAACCCTCTAAACTTCCCGCGATTAGATGGCGATGGAGTAAGGCTCTTGACCGGAATTCATCCACTTTGATTGCTTTTCTTTCTTCTATTTTTGCTTCTTTCTTTCTTTTTTTTTCTTTCTGGAGGGAGCTCGGTTGTAGAGGCAGCTATATCAGCAGCTGGGGGACTGTAACAGTTGGCCACGAGGCAGCTGGCATGCCCAGGTAGAACTTTGATGGTCAGTGGCATCGCAGCTTCATTATTGTCTGGAGGAACGCAAGAGCAGGACCCTGCAGTGAGGTGGCTAATGCGGCAATGGAACGTGGTCGTAGCTGGGCCCAGTGTGAGCCTGGATGGCAGAGGTAGCATGGTGGCAAAGGACGGTGTCAGTGACATGCAATCACGTAGGATGGTGGCTTTGGCGAAGCGATGGTCGGGGCTGAAGCCTTGCGAGTGGTGATGTAGCCTGGCGTGCCCAATGGAGATCGGCAGCAGTGGCCAACAGTGAAAGCGGCTGGCAAGCACAGGCGGGTCTTAGCCCGGTGTGGGTGAAAGCATGCCCAGCACAGGGGAAAGTGAACCATCCTGGGGAAAGCCCAGCTTGGAGTGTCTGCAGGCCCATGACCTAAGAAAGGACTGTAATGATTGACATTTTATCTGTATTTCTCTATTTTTCTACTTTTAAACTAAGAAGACTGTAATGCTGAACTTTTTAACCTTTTTCTTTACTTTTCTACTTCTGTAAATAAGATTTTGTACGTAAGTACTTTTGTGCCTGAGGTGGTGCTGTGTGTGGCGACATTGTACACTTTTCACTGTGCTCTTGTCCCTCCTATTTGAGTACACGTGACAATAAAACCTAGATCTAAAATCTTAATATTGTGACCCTGATCATTGACACCTCTATTATGGCAGAAGGTTTCTCCCTACCCACTCTACCTATGCTCCTTACAACATTATAGACCTCCATCAGGAACTACTCCAGCCGTCTCTGCCATATGAGAACTCTAGCTTATCCAGCTACTCTTCATAGGTGAATTGTTCCATCTCAAGCACCACCCTGGTGAATCTCCCCTGCAATCCTGTCCCAGTGTAATCATATCCTTATTATTGTGTGATGACCAGAACTGCACACAATACTCCCAACTGTGGGCTAACTAATGTGATATACAGCTTGCGACAGCAGCAGTCAGTGGTGAGAGCGGGACGGTAAGGCAGTGATGGTGGCAAGAGTGGGACAGTAAGGTGGTGACGGTGGTGAGAGTGGGACGGTAAGATGGTGACAGTGGTGAGAGTGGGATGGTAAGGTGGTGACGGTGGTGTGGGTGGGATGGTAAGATGGTGACGGTGGTGAGAGTGGGATGGTAAGGTGGTGACGGTGGTGTGGGTGGGATGGTTAGGTGGTGACGGAGGAGAGAGAGTGATGGTGAGGCAGTGACAGCGGTGAGAGTGGGATGGTACGGTAGTGACGGTGGTGAGAGTGGGACGGTAAGGTGGTGACGGTGGTGTGAGTGGGATACCACACTTGTAGCATACCACTTTCACAGGCTTCTGGTCACAAAAACATCGTTTAACTATCATGCTCTGCTTCCTGCTACTGAGCCAATTTTGGATCGAAATTGCCAAAGTGCCCTGGATCCTTAGCCATTCTGCCATGCCAGATCTCATCAAAAGCATTACTGAAATTCATGTCGACTACATCACATCCCAACCCAAGGACATTGTGGGTCTACTTACATCACATGTATTGCAGCGCCAACTCACCACCACCTTCTCAAAGCCATCTAGGGTGATAAATGCTGACTAGCCAGTGACACCCACATCCCATGAGTGAATAAACAAAATACAACTGCATAAACCTCATCTACACATCTATTCACCTCAAAAATATAACTATGATCTTCCCCTGACAAAGCCATGCTGACAATGCTTAATTAATTCTTGTCTCTGGAGATTCTGTCCCTCAGAACTTTTTCCAACGTTCCCTAACATTAACGTTAGATTGTGCTAAGGCCTGGATAGCACACATTCCATGCTTACACCCATTTACCACCGAGAGTATGGAATCAGAAGCACTGCCTTTCAAACTGCGAGATGTGGAATAGGAAGCCTACATGGCGATGCTCTCTCATAGTACTGTGGTTTGCAGAGAGAAGTTGCCTAATCACAGTCTCTCACTGTCCTACAGGATGTTCAAGCATTTCAGGGCAACTTTTCAGTCTGTGCGCATTTTGGAAGATTGAAGGTTAACCAATGATGAAGGTGTCAAAAGGAAATTTCTCTCAGCCTGATGGCTATCATGAGAGCGTTCATTGCACAATACTAAGCAATAATATGCTAATAGCAGCCTTAACAGCAAGCTAATCTGGTACCATGTGATGGTAGTTGAACAGCTCCTGCCTATTGTTGTTTCCTAAATGGTCAGTGGGATATGTAAATGTAAAGATGCGTAAAAGTGAAATCACCTGAAGACATCAAGTGTACATCTGATGGATTACAAATCTTTTACTCAGTGACAGGAAAGGAAAAAGGGTGCAGAAATTGTAAGGTCCACATGTTCTTTTCACTGAACGGGGACTGTTTCTCATATAACCAATGGAAACATTAACAGATAATGGAGGTCCAAACCAGTTCATTTATCCTGGTAGAAGATTCATCCCCATTCATTGATGTATTGCTCTGTCATGCTGTCTTGGATGGACCACCTCATCAATATCTTCATCCTCTTCTGCAGAAATTTGCTGTCAATCCCCCATTTCCTCTACATTCAAGACATGCCTCCTTTGTCAGCTTACATTGTGAAGGGCACAGTATGACACAGAGATGCAGCATTTTTTTTGGGCTACACTTCAAAGCCCCTTTAGAGCAGTCCAGACATCGAAATGACATTCTACAGAGGCCTAAGTCTGTTCCATTATAGAGCTGGTGGAAAAGTGAGCAACATTCTGCACCAGTCTGAGGGTTTTGTAACTGTGTCATCAGCCATGTATGGAGGGGTTAGCCCTTATCCTCATTGTTGTCATGCCTCATTGGGGTGATGCTCTGGACAGCAGGCCCCTCTATTCCCAGAATTATCACAAAGGTTAAAGATTTTATAAAAATATCCAAAATTTCCCAATTTATTTGCCTTTCAGGTTTAGGTTGACTGAAAGCCTGGACCAAGATTCTGTGCTTAAGAATGATTACTATCTATTCAAAATAAATAAATTCTAGCTACAGATAACAAACAATGACTTAATAACTGTTTACAAAAGTTCCCCAACATGCAGAGAATGACAGACACAAAAAGTCATGGATGTTATGGGCAGAAGGAAAAGCTGGGAAAGCAGTTCAATGGTCCATGGCCACTGAGGTCATTGAAATGATTCTTTTGTCTTGTCAGGACTTGCTTCTCCTTCAACTTCTTCTCCAGGTATGTTCTGTTGCTTCCAGGAAGTACAAGGTGACTGGTCCACATGTTAAGTCTCTCACTTATTAATTAAGAGCCATAGCTTACAGCAACTGATGAGGGGAAAGAAATTGGTTTCTCTCAGGCTTGAGGTACTTTTCACTGCAGAGAGAAGGGCAGCTCCTTCTTTTCCAAAGGTCTGACCCAAGCATTCACACCCACAAGCAGTTCTTCTACCTGGGAGCTAATTATATAGTTGTCAGCCTTTGTTAACTAGCATGGATGATGTTTTATGACACATTCAGCTTCACTTGCCCCTGTCTAACCACAAGGCCAAACATCTTGCTTGTCCTTGGCCAAATCCCATCCTACTATCCACTTTAATTCACCTCTACGCTGTCTCCAATGCACACCGTTGCCCATTTCACATCAGGAAGGAGAAAATTCTACTCTATATGGATTTAATTTTGCAAAATCAGTCATATACTTTGTAGCTTGTCAATGCAGATTTATAGCATCAGGCTTATAAATCAATTATACCTTGCTAATGTCAACGAAGGAGTTTGACCTCTTATGTCTCACAGTCTATGAGTATATCTTTAAGAGACATACTCATGGCTTCATCTTTGTATCATAGCATATGGGACCTGAGGGGATCAAAGTCTCAGATTCCAACTTAACTCAGGCATGCAGCATGAGATGCTAATGAATGCATGCTAATCTTTAGAACTGAATAGCTTAAAGTTAGCCCAGACATTGAAGTGCCTGTGAATGTAATACTTGTGCATATATGTCAGTAAGCTACAATAAACATAGTTTAATATCACTTTACTCATGTCCAATTCTTATGTTGTGAGAGATAACAAGCAATGCTGCATTAGGTTCAAATGCCCTGTTGGAGACAAAACACACATCAGAGCTCACTAAATGTTTTGAATTACAGGTGTTTTGCTGAAAAGGAAACACTTTGCTAAAGCTTCTCATCTTTCAGTCATCAGGAGAAACGCAATAATGCCAAATTTTAAGTGATTGCAACAATTAATATTAGAGGAGAAAAGGGTGCTGATTGTCTACTGGTGTCTATCAGGCTGCTAGTGCAAGGTAGCAGTGTGAATAAGTTATCCAGCAAATTCCATTCTTCACACCTCTGCGTAGCTATTTCTGTATCTGATGAAGCCACCCATCCCTACACTTACAAATGAATATGCAAGCAATCTTTGATGCCAAGGTATGCTGATGTATGTGCTGATTACAGTGGGAACATACATAACTCTTTTATTGCTGCCAATACAAAACTAAGTAGGAGGTTTAAGGAAGGAGAATGAAATGATTGCTTGTTGTTTAGTAAACCATGAATGCAATGTGAACAGAATCTTTATTTCATTATAATGCTCATCCTTCGCTCACAAGTTCAATAAAACTAAAATCAGAAGTATGAATCATATTGTGTACAAGGGAGTTGTTATGCAGTTCACATAACTCAATGCTAGTCATTGGAATTTTAATAATGACATTCTGATAGTCAGGATTCATGGGTAGAGAGATAAAAGGTACTGCAGATGCTGGAGAATCCGAGATAACAAGGTGTGGGGCTGGATGAACACAGCAGGCCAAGCAGCATCATAGGAGCAGGAAAACTTGACGTTTCGGGCCTAGACCCTTCATCAGAAAATAGATAGATCGCAACACAGTCCCAGGAAAACATGCAAATGCTTTGTCATCTCCTTGATTGCTACAGTGCTGTGTGGTACTACAGTGACACCTTTTAGTAATGATATGTACAACCAGATGGTTAAGGAAAATGTGCAAGCAGACACATAGCAACAAGATTTACAGGTGTCAGAGACATTTCATAATGTTTAAACATTTGCTTCGAGGAATTTAAGCACATTGATCACATTGGAATGATTTGCACAATACACAAGGTCATGGGATATGCACACGCAAACAGAACAAGTAATTATGATTCAGCCTTGAGGTAAAGAAATGCAGTTCCCAAGAGATGCAACCTTAAAAAAAAGGCAAGATTACAGAAAAAGTTATAAAATCTGATGTTTAATGAGATGAAAACAGAAGTGACTTTAATAGCTGGCAACTAGGTAGGATTAAAGTTTTGCTCTGAAGATAGTAAACAGGAGTTGGGCTTGTTTCTGGGTTCTGGACCCAACATCAGAGAATAATAGTCACTCATTGCGAATTTGACTGGAGAAGACCCTTAACTGATGTAGAAACAGCTTTCTTGTCCAATGAAGGGCGGCAAGCAAATTCCTGAAGCAGGATGGCAAATCAAAGGTGTCCGAGCTTAAAAGAGGCAGTAGGCTGCAGGAAAGGATAAGTAACCCTTTGGGTGGTTCAACATGAAGGTGCAGTCTCAGCAGCTTTTTAAGAACAAAGCAGATGAAAAGCAGGTTTGGAGCCAGGCCATTACAATTGGGAGCTGCATTCCACACCAGCAAGGACGGTTTGTACAGCCCTGCCTGGGCTTGGCTCACCCTGACTGACTGCTAAATTGCCCTTCCGGATACTGAAGGCCAATGAAAAAATCCTAGTTGGCCTCCTTAACGTTTTCTTAATATGATTCTCAATGAGCCGAATAGACTGCCTGCTTTGTAAGATTGACCAATCTTTCTGTGTCCCAAACCTGTCTCACCAGGAACGATAATGGAAAATTGGCATGCTGGTTGGTACTGGTATTTTTGTATCACATCTGCATTGATTCTGAACGTTGGCAAGACCTGAAAGTTCTGCCAATATAATCCACTTTTAATGTGCAAACATGATTAATGATTTTCATTTGTAAATTGATGGCCTTCACATTTTTGAAAGTAAACAAAGGAAAATCCTGATAATATCTCTAGCTAAAAATTAATGTCAGTTTAGTATATAGGTTTTGGCACAGAGTGAGTGATAACTTGGTAAAACACAACGAATGCTTCCTGATAAATAGCCTGATAAAACACTACATGTGCTTCCTGATTAGCAGAGATACGAATACTGAATCGTGGTCATCTGGCCAAGGATACATGATGCTTACATGTGATATAGGGCTGTGCAGTCAGTGGCAGTATAGGTCAGCCAGCAATGCTACAATATGGATTTATCGAGACGGTAGCACAAGAAGATAGTATATTGACTCACCCTGAGCAATGCAGTCGAGGTCTATTTCACAATTTAATCTAGAATCACGAAGATAAAGAAGGATGCTATTTGGTCCATCAATGATGCACTACAATAGTTTGAATTCAGGGCTGCTGAGGATTTGCCAACTGAATCATGCCTGAACTTTCCATTTTAGGTTGCTTTTCCTAAACTACTCCCCTCAACTTTCGCAAAGGTATCTAATGGGTTGGGATGCCTTTTGTGCCTTTCAGCATTTTTATCATTTGATTCTTGTACTATTGTTTAATTGCATTATTTCTTTAAGTATCTGGTACACAAAATTTCCGATCCTACCACCATTAATTCAGTCCCTGAATCTGTGACTAGTTAGATAAATGACCCGATCCAAGAAATCTGTGTGTTCTTAGCATTTGACCATACTGCCAGGATTAAAAGCAGTTAATCCATTATTTCATTATGTCTGGAATTAACTATTCCAATGTTCTCCTGGGTGACCTTCCAAGTTGCACCCTTTGTAAACCTGAACCTATTCATTTTTTGTTAATTCATTCAGAGGTATAGACCTAACTGGCTGGGCAAAAATTTAATGCCCCTATCTAGTTGCCCAAATGAGTGTCATGTAAAGCTAGTTCAGGGGACAGTCAAGAGTTAACTATATTATTGTGAGTTTAGATTCAAATGTAGACCAAAAGCAGATTTCCTTCCCTAAGGATGTGAGTGAACAATTCATTTTGCATTTTTACAATCTGTGGTTACATGGTCATCATTAGACTTTTCATTACTGACTTCAAAAAAATTCCAACCATCTGCTGTGATTTGAATCCCAGAATATTATCTGGGTCTCTGAATTTAAAATACAGCACCAATACTACACTCCATCTCCCATTGCTCTGTGTCCTTTAATATGCATGTAATGTTCACACAACTCTGAAGTATAAATTCGCCCTTCACCAATATGAATTGGATTCCCATGTCCTAATAAATTTTAGTAATAGTTACAACTTGTTCTTATGCTAATTTTTGAATGTCTTTTCTCTGCAGAACTAATCAAGGCAGCCCTTGGTTGAAATGAATGAGTTTTTAGGCAGTATTTTAGGCCAATTGTACTCTTTTGACCCTGGATATAAATCAAGAGGGATGCATATAATGTGAGTTGGTCATTATTTCCAGGTTCGTGTTATTGTAGCCTTGAAGAACCTTCAAGGTATTGGAAGATAATTAAGCACAATTTTAAAAAAAGAATTGCGGATGAAATATAAATAATATTTATATTTTACAAAGAGGAGCTAATATCATCTGCAATATACGAAAAGAAAATCATAAAGCAACATAGTGCATCAAAAGCTGTATCCCTAATTACATGAGACTGAAAATCAGTAACAGCATTTTATTTTTGTTTCTATACTACACAGCTGAATGTGGCACTGTGCTATTTTCTCCAAAGATCAGCATTATTGTTTATTCAAATTGTGCTATAAGCCCTGCTGATTTTCATGGAATATAGGTATTGCTGGCTAGACCAGCATTTATTGCTTATTCTAAAGTCCCCAGAGATGGTCATGGTGAGCCTCTTTCTCGAGCCACTGTAGCCGGAGATACACCCTCAGTGATGTTAAGGAGGAGTTCAGGATTCTGACCCTAGTGTTACACAGGATGGGTCTGGCCTTGGCACTGTGGAACACTGAAAGTAGTTGGACTGTTCCATATCACCTGTCCCTTATCGGAAAATTTGCAAAAGGAAAGCCTTTAATCACGAGTCAGGCAGTGGTCAACATGCAGTGTCCTCGAGATCCTGCAGCAAAAGGAGAGGGGGGTCCTGTCATGTGTTTCCCTGAGCAGACTGTCAAAGTCATTTGTCCGAATGCCTTATCACCAGAACTTTCCAACAAGCACCAAGATATCACATGGCTGATGGTGAGAAGGGCACCATGTATGCCCGGACTCTGTGTCTCACCCCACGCTGCCCTCAAAGCAGTTGCAGGAGGTTAGAGACTGTCACAAATCTCCTTCTGGAATGCCCTTTTGTAAAAGAAATCTGGAGAGAGATGCAATGGTTTTTGCTGAGATTCGTCCCAAGCAGCTCTGTGACACAGGATTCTATGCTCTACAGCCTGTTCCCTGGGACGCACACCAAGACAAACATCAACTGCACCTGGAGGACCATCAACTCAGTGAAAGACGCTCATTGGTCTGCCCGAAACTTGTTGGGCTTCCAGTGTAAAGAGTTGACCCCGACTGAGTGTTGCAGACTGGCACATTCCACGGTCCAGAATTACATGTTGAAGGACATACTAAAACTTAGGGCAGTTGCCGCCAGGGAACAAAATGGAAAGACCATCTCCTAAGGTCATTCTGCCAAATATAATAAGGGGGGGGGTCTGTTCAGTTATCAGACCCTCTCGGTGCCTCAAAATGAATTCAAACAGTCCCCTGCACATGTAGGAAATGCCTTTGTATTTTGCAGCTGCAAGGAAGTTCTGAGTATTGTAAAAATTCCAATGTTTTGTTTGTTTTTCTTCTCTCTGCAAAGACTGTGCAGATATGATTTAGAATGTTTGTACTTATAGACGATTTTTATGAATAAAGTATATTGTTGAAATTTTTTAAAAAGTGACCATGCCCTCAACTTGAGAACAGTGATCCTGCACCCTGAACCTGTCCCTGATCTAAGAACTGACCTCTATCTGAGTATCGTGGTCTCCAGGAGACCTGGGCTCAGTTATTTGACTCTGGTGTACACCACTGTCCCAAGCCCTGTAGGATCTAAAGTTAAACTGCAATAACTCTCCAACACTTCTTTGACAGCACCTTCCAACCCATAACCTCTGCCACCTAGATATGGAAGGTAGCACATACATGGGAACACCACCACCTGCACGTTCAGCTCCAAGCCTCACTCCATCTCGACTTGGGACTATATCAACGTTCCCTGGGACTATATCACAGTGGCTCAGTGGTTAGCACTGCTGCCTCACAGCGCCAGGGAGCCAGGTTCAATTCCACCCTCAGGTGACTGTCTGTATGGAGTTTGCACGTTCTCCCCATGTATGATGGGTTTCCGTTGGATGCTCCAGTTTCCTCCCACAGTCCAAGGACGTGCAGTTTAGGTGGATTGGCCATGCTAAATTGCCCATAGTGTTCAGGGATGGGCAGGCTAGGTGGGTTAGCCATGGCAAATGCAGTGTTACAGGGGTAGGATAAGGGGATGAGTCCAGTTGAGAGGCTCTTTGGAGGCTTGGTCAGTGTGGACCCATTGGGCCAAATGGACTGTTTCCACACTGTGGGAGTTCTGTGGACAGGTAGAACCTCAGTACGTAGTGACTCTTGGTGTTTGTGTACTGAGGGTCTACGCACGGCATGATGCAGCCAAACACAAAGATAGCCATCACGATGAGGGCAGCGTTAGGGACATTCTCCCCCACACCTTATCCAGAGCTTTGTACATGGTGTTCCTGCAGACACACTCCCATCTTTGACCTCCAGATCAGCTGAAAGATGGCTCAGGTGACAGCTAAAGCACAGGTTCAGGGAATGGGGCTGCATCATACACAACAAGAGAGAGTACCTCACACCTCATGACCAGGTTTTTACTCACAATGAAGAGGGAACAGTGCTCACATCTGCTCTGTTTCAGCCTCACCTTGATGATATGCTCCTCCTAAGTGTTGGTGCACTCCCCGGTCCCTCCATGCCATACTCCCAGCACCTTAAAGGAAGCTTTCTCATCCCCTCCCTTTGTTTGAGAATGCACTGTTGATGTTGGTGAGGAGCAGTCAAATCTAATTGCAGGTTCCCTCCCCAAAGGTCATTATGGAGCGCACATCCTATACGTAGGTGTGCGACATCCTGTCAAACGCCTTCTCCTGGTCCAGGCTGGTGAGTCAGGTGACCACTCCTCTGTCCTGCATGTAGGTGATTGTATCCCTGAGGAGTGTGAGGGATCTTCCTGCCCTGTATAGCACAGGTTTAGTCCATTTTCTTCAGAAGAGGGATTGCTGGGGTATCCTTCGTACAGCTGTCTCTCTCCACTCTGCTGCTGGTCTGTGCTGGTCCTGTGTGACTGAAGGGTTTTCCTTTCATGGTTATTCCTCGCTACCTGCCTCACACCTTCCTGTTTGTTCAATGCCTCCTCCTCCATTGATTCTATATTCTCAGATGGAGGATCAGTCATTTTTTCACTCGCTGGGGTATCTTCATTTTTTTTCCTTCTTTCCTTCCTTTTGACTGTTCCTTTTCTCAGTCATCTTATTGGAGGGTGGCATCTTACCGTCGTTTTGAAATCCACGCTTGTGTTGCCACTTCTGGCCTTTTGCGCATACGTGGCCCTTGTCTTCAACAGGCTTTGTAAAGGAGGCTTGCTTCCCCACACAGCTTGGTCTCTTTGCTCTCTTGGACTCTTTGCAGTCCTTAGTCAGATGCCTCGGCTGTTTGTAGTTCCTGCAGAGAGTCACCTTGCAGTATGTTGCCACGTGCCCTGACCTCCGGCAGATTTGGCTCTCAAAAATAAGGTGACCTTGGCTCCCTCCAAGGAGTGCTGGAGTGCAGGTGGACATCAACCTTCAGGGTCACCTTGACCTGCTGCTTGTTGGTCCAAATTCTGAAGGGGTCCACTACATCACTGCTGCCTCCTTCAAGCTGTACACATCTTCCCAGAGAGATCAGGATATCTACTGCTAGCATGTTGGGATTATACATATGGGTTGTAATGAACCGGCTCCTCTACACTTGGAGGATGAAGAATGGTGCCATAGACAGGACAGAGAGGGGGCCTTCACCTCCTTCCACCTTAAATACCTTCAGGAGATGTTGACATTGATTTTGATCAGGAATATCATGCTGAAAATACCTTCCCCCACTGGGGAAATCCTGCAGACAGGAAATATCCACTGCTTGGAACCCACAGCAATCCAGGAGTGTCCTTTTCACAAAGAAGGTCCAATCAACCAGTGTTCCTTCCTCCGCCTTCTTCACAGTCACTCTGACTGTGTTCCAGACGCCCTGGCCTGGGGCTCAGGCTCTTGCAGGTGTCATAGTTCTGGCTGACTGGACACTAAATTGATATTAGGGCGAAGCCAGCATAAATATCCACCAGTTGCAGCTCAACTCAGTGGACAATCCTTCAATGGACAATCTCAATCCAGCAATGATCTTGCAATCCTCTGGTGGAATGGTCACTATGCCTGGCTCAAGGGTCAGGGGGCAGGCCACTGGGCACAGATTGTGGGGCAAGGTCACTGTGCTTGGGATGAGCGGGATGACTTTTAGATGAAAAGGATTAGTGAACAATAGATTAGGCCATACATCATAATATCACTTGATTTTAAAGTCCACACTCTGTCTGCATTTATTTTCATGTTTTTATCATAAATTCAGATGTGCAATACGTGAAGAAAAGCACCAATGCAAATTTCATGTTGTAATGACATCACCCTCCCATTGGTGGTGCTGGAACATTTCCATTGGAGGTGGGTGATGATCGTTTACAGAATAACAACATAGAAGTCAAAAAGAAACAAAAGAACTACGGATGCTGGGAATCAGAAATAAAAACAGAAATTGCTGGAGAGACTCAGCAGGTCTGGCAGCATCTGTGGAGAGTTCACACAGCTCTGAAGAAGGGTCACTAGACCCGAAACATTAACTCTGCTTTCTCTTCACAGATGCTGCCAGACATGCTGAGTCTTTCCAGCAATTTCTGTAGTTGAGCATGCAAGGCAATGTCTTCATTACATGTTCCAGTGAAAATTAAAATGAAATGAACTTATTACTAAGTGCGTGTTGATGTAAGTTTTTAAATCTAATGATCAAAACTATATGAATGAACAATTTATTTTAATTATCAGTTTCTTTGAAAACAAGTAAGGAATAGATTCCTCGTTCAATAAGTAGGTAAAATTAACAGATCGAAGTCAATTAACTCCTTAAAGGATATTTGAGCAATTCCACATATTTTACACAACTACTGAATGTTTTTGGCTTTGCAGCAATACTCATTGTGCGGCAGAAATTCAGTTGAATGTACAGGAGCTGGATTTCATTTCCAGGTCTGAAACGATCACCAGGAGATATTTTCATTAAAATTCATTACATTTATTCTAAATGAAACACTTTTAACTGTTTAACCCTACTTAATGCTTTCGGATTGAACCATTTCAGCATTTCTCCTTTTGGCCCTTGGCCAGGCCAATGTCGCCAACTTAGTTGGATCACTCTTTCTTTTTATTCTCCACCATCTAATGCCCTAGCTTATTGCTCCAGTATGTAATATGTTCTATGCACTTGCTGAATCTCATCTCGAACACCTGTAAGATGTTCAGGCAAGAGTGGGATTATATAGGAGAATTACTTCAGGTACTTTGTCAACTTTTCCTTAACATCCTCTTTTGCATGTACATTAACTGTTTCTCTCCTGTAGATTTTGATTTGTTCTATCCTTCCCATCCTAGCCAGTATCTGAGTGTATAAACACCCTTCATGGCTAGTTATAGGACAGGATTAATTGCTTCCATATTGGTACTCTGGTGATGTGGTAATACAATATCTCCCTGTGCCCAGATGTGCAATGTGAGTTGATTCTATTACAGCCCATATAGTTTCCCTTGTGTAATTGGCTGTTGCATTAAGCTTACACCTTATTTCTTCAGTCTCACACCAAAGAGACTTCTACACTACATCTATCTAAAGTGTGCTATTATATTACCTTCTATCTCTACTACATATGGAGATATGTAATAATATCTGACATAATAATGCCAATATTCTTTACCCTGTGTAATATCTCATTAGGTGTTGAATCTGGTATAACTGGGATTGCCGTAACAATGCCAATTAACATATTATTTCTAAGAATATGCGCATCAGTTTTATATACATATTATTAATCTCCTGAGCAGGCAGCTGTTTAGACTATACTGTCTATTCTGTGACAAGTTAAGCAAATGCACACCTCTTATCCACGGGGATACTACATCCTCGTGAATTTATCTCAGATTGTCTCTTATTTGCATGAGCATGCATGATGTATTAGTGCTGACCATTCCTGACCTCATTGTCTGAGATATCTTTCTGAACATTGATCAATCAGTTAATGGTCCATGCATGACTCTCCAGCCAGTGGCCATGCTCTGAAGTAACCATGTCAGATCTTGGTCTATACCAAGTTAGTTGTCCTAGGTTACTTGTCCTTTTTTCCAGAATTTTCCTAAGTTGGAAACAGAATATCTGAATGTTTTAATCAATCAATCACATTTACTCCTGAGGCCCCTGCATTAAATGCCCAAGGTAGCATCATTGGCCAGGCTGTGCTGCATTTGAACATTTCCCCAAGCAAGGAGTGTAGCCATTGGCATTCCTTCCATTGTTAGACCAAACCAGCTGTGAGGTCACTTGTTTTACCAAAACTGTACATATTGATTGAGTCTGAACTGAACACCAGTCAGGCAATCCAATATCAGAGATGTTTAGAATACTGGGTACCAGCTCATGGTGTACTTAATCATATAAAACTTTATTATCCTTTTCCAACACTAGTCCAACACTGGCCTCAGCATCTGCACTTTCCATTATTTGTAGATATTGTTTTGATAGTGGTTGACGTCGTGGTTTGATGTTCTCGCAGCCAAAACCATCATGGCCCTTGTCCAGGACAATGGGTTATGTCCTTGTCACTAGTTGGTAGCTGGAATGTGGAGCCGTTTCATTTTTTCTGGAGCTCCTGTTTCTCAATGAATGTTCATCAAATCCCATTTCAGGACTACCATTTTGACCATTACTCAAGCAACAGTCGTAGATGAACAAACCCATTTGGGATGATGGGTTTACCCACTTCATAAGTTGGTCCATAATAGCCAAAAAATAGGTCTTTCCAGGACTCTGTGGGAATGCTATTTGTAATTGCTCTCATGGCCCCTGAGATGGGGGATTATACAACATGTGGACTTTGACTGATCTTCCCAGGTTATGTAAGCCATTTACCAAGCATTGCTCACAAAGTTTTGTTATGTCTGGTGCCATTCCTTGCCACTGCCAGCAGCTGCCCATCTCTTCCATCAACAGCGTGCATTTCCTTCTATGTTTTCATAAAGTTATGCTGACTGCAGCGTGGTCCTACCACCCCTTTTCTCTTACTGCCAGATACCATCAATGACCTTGCTTTTGTGCACCTCCTGTGCAGCCGTAACCCTGTATGCCTTGCTTTGTCTCAACACGCTATGATTTGTATGTTCTTGTATGTTATGATCTGCCTGAACTGCTCACAAAACAAAACTTTTCACTGTACTTAGATACACATGGCAACCACAAATCAGATCAAATCAGTGTCTTTTACCATTCTGTTTTTCCCCTCACCTTCTCTCCTCTTCTGTGTCTCTGTTTAAATCTACCATGTTCAACTCCTCAAGTGTACTTACTGTCACTGCCATTCAGCATTGAGAGCCAGATGCTATGTCTTCCTTAATCGCCTCATCTGCACTTGGCTAGCTACTTTGAAGGTTGTTCTCATCTGGTCTACTTTATCCTTGATCGTTGCTGCCTTTAATTGTAGTCTGGCAGCTTTGACTAATACCATAATTGCTCCCTCATGCTGTATACCCTTATCCTCTAACAACTCCATGTTACCATATCAATGAGTACTACACCAAAGGTATATCGATTGTCAGTGTAAAAAATAGCCCATTTATTGTGGTAGCACGTTGAATGTAGAAATCTGTATCTAACCTTTCAATTTGATTTAAAGCTCTATTTTTTTCTCTCTGCCTGTTCACTATCTATTTGCAATGGTATTGCCTAACTACAAATTATCTCATTCAGTAACATTCTCTTTCAAAATTGTTGCTAATTTTTGATGACTGCCATTTAGGTATAAATGCTTTAACCACCAAATCAAATGAGCCTAAAAGATTCCACGGTTCGTTTTATTTGAAACTGTATCCAACTAGTGAATATTCCTTTATTCATTCAGAGATATGGGCAGAGCTGCATAGGTCAGCATTTATTGTCAATCCTTAGCTGCCCTTGCAAAAGTGGTGGTGAGCTGCCTTCTTGAAATGCTGCGGTCCATTTGGTGTAGGTATACCCACAATATCATCAGGGAAGGAGTTCAACAAATTTGACTCAATGACACAAGAAGGAAGGACGATATATTTCCAAGTCAGGATGGTGAGTGGATTGGAATGGAACTTGCAGGTGGTAATGTTTCTGTAATCTGGTGTCCTTGTCCTTCTAGATGGTAGTGGCCACTGGTTTGGAAGGTTTCTAAGGAGATTCAGTGAATTATTGCAGTGCATCTTGTGGATGGTACACACCGCTACTACTGAGTGTCAGCGGTGGATGCTGGTGGATGCGAAACCAATCATGTGGGGTGCTTCGTCGTGGATGGTATTGAGTTTCTCGAGTAACGTTTGAGTTAAATTCATCCAGGAAGGTGGGGAGTATTCCATCATACTCCTGACTTGTGCCTTATCGATGGTAGAAAGACTTTGGGGAGTCAAGAGGTCTGTTATTTTCTGCATAATTCCCAAACCTTGACCTGCTCTTGTAAATCCTATTTCATTGGCCAGCCCAATTCAGTTTCTGATCGATGGTAACCCCTAGGGTGTTGACAATAGGGAAGTCAGCAGTGGTAATGCCATTAAATGACAAACAGTTTCTCTTTTGCTTGAGATGGCCATTGCCCACTTATGTGAATGTTCAATCTAAGCCTACATATTTTCCAGGTCTCATTGCATTTATCCATGGACTGCCTAATATTTTAGAAGTTGCATTCATCAGCTAACACACTTCTGACCTTATGATTTGAAGGAAAGTCATTGATAAATTAGCTGTGGATGGTTAGGCCTGGGACACTACCATGAAAAACTCCTGCAAAGATGTCCTGAAGCCAGTATGACTGACCTCCAACAACCAAAAACATCTTCCTTTATGCTCTTCCAGCATTTCCTCTAATTCTGGTGGAGTCTAGTTTTGCCAAGCTCCTCAATGCCATACATGATCCAATGCTGCCTTGATATTGAGGGCAATCACTCTCACTTCACCCCAGGACTTCACCTGATCAGCTGTCCTTTGCTTAAAAAAACCTTTAAAGGTTCAATTTCCTTTTTGCACCAGAAGCAATATAATGCATAAATTATAATCTTAAATGTTTTGAGTTAGATAAAATGCAGGTAACAAGAAGAGGGTTAAGGTAGGACTTCTGCCATTATTTTCCCCTTGAAGATAATTTTGTTCAAAATAATTTTTTTTCTTATTGACAGAGATCAGTGCCACTAAAGTGTAATTTAAAGTCTAAATAATAATCAATTGGACAATATGTGAACCAGGGTAGATTGCAGTGCTTCAAGGCAGGCAGTGTTATTAATGGCATTAGGAAAGGTCATCCTGCTCTTGAGGATCGAGTGTCTTTGCAGTTGTTACCAGAACATTTTTGAAGCCAACATCCTGCAGGATAGATTAATCCTATCCAGCTCATTAATGCTTAAACTGCAACAGCATGCCTTGAAAAAGCTGTAAGTCTCCAAATTTCATCACTTTCTAACTTGCAATTCTCCCTCTGGATTGAAGCAATGGAGCTTGTTCCCATAGGCACATAGTATATACTCTCCATATTGGAGAAGCAGAGATGCTATTGGTGGAAATTTGTCCACTGTTTTGTTATTGAGACTTTTAAACACAGTGAAAGGTTTTCATGAGACATACACCTGAAGACAATAGGAGACCAATGGAGCAATAGATAACTATTATACAACAATATTGCAAAGCTTTTAACTTCACTGTCCATTGAGGATAATTAATCACATCTATAAAATTCAAAATTATAATTGAAAAACAAATAATTTGATGCCAAAGACCATTTTGGCATTCACATAATACCCTGTGGCTAATTCTTTATGATGGGTTACAGTTTAATGTGAGAAAAATCTCATTCTATGCATTAGGAGTATGTTGAATTAGCCGTTGAGTGCTAAGATGGTACCACAAAAGTTATGATAAATTATCATACCCATCTTGGTGAGGAGAGTGATTTTTGTTGGCATTGTTACAGGTGGATAAGCACCTGTAATAACTGGCTAACACCCTATCTAAGTTCATACAGAAAAGGTTCCCACTTCATCTAAATTACCAAAGGCAAGAAAACACCTTGATGAATTATCAGTGACAATAGCCATTAATTTGTTTCTACTCTAAATCATGATCGGTGAGAAGGAAATTACTACACAACATTGAGTTCTATTAATAATTTGAAGTATGCAATATGCTGCATTATAGTAAATTAAACAATATACTTGAAAGTTTGTGAATATTGTTGCAACGTTGGAAAGGTGGCATCAGACCATAAAGACCATGTTGCGGGCTTATTGCAAGGGTTACCCAAATGATTGGGACAAAGGTATCCCATTTATATGATTTGCTATTAGAGTTGTTCAAATGAATCAATCCAGTTTACTCCATTTGAATTGATATTCGGAAATGAAGTAAGAGGCCCTTTAAAATTAATTAAGGAAAAATCAATAGGTCCAAAGTCAGAGATCTCACAGTTGGATTATATATCTGAGGTGAGAGAAAGATTAAACAGAGTAAATGAATTAGCTGGACAACATTTGAAGGTGGCACAGCATCTAATGAAGCATGAAGCAGATAAGAAATTGAAAATTTGTACATTTGCCCATGGGGAAAAGTATTAGTGCTGTTATTTGTGGTGAGACACCCCCTCAAAGCAAGGTTTAGTGGCCCCTATCAGATTGAGAGGAAAGTCCGTCAGGTGGATTACCTGGTAAAGATGCCAGATAGGAAAAAATAATTATCGGGTACATCACATGAACATGCTGAAACATTACTATGACAGGGAAAGGGAACTGGAGAAACAGGTATTAGTTACTGCCACTCAGAGTGAGGACTCAAATCCAGCTTATTTGGATTTTGATGTGCCTCAGAATAAACTGAATAATGAAGAAGACCTTAAAGAATGGGATAGGGTAGTGAGTTATCAATCCAAGGAACAGAGAACTGAATTGAAAGATTTGTTGCAGCGCTATGAGGACATATGTAGAAATAGAATGGGGAGGACTAATACCATAGTACATGAGGTTGACATAGAGGATGCTGTTCCGATAAAACAACACCCCTACAGGCATAATGCTCTCAAAGCAGTGCAGGTTCAGAAGGTAGTGAAAGCGATGCTCCAAGATGACATCATTGAGCTGAATCAAAGCAAGCAGAGTACGCCGATCATGTTGGTTCCCAAACCTGATGGTACTCAATGATTCTGCGTAAATTATCAGAAGATCAATGCCGTGACCAAATCAGATTCATGCCCAATTCCAAGGCTGGAGGACTGTGTGGAAAAAGTAGGACAAGCCACTTACATCACAAAGTTGGACTTGCTTCGCGGTTACTGGCAAGTACCTTTGTTGGACTGAGTGAAAGAAATTTCTGCTTTTGTAAACTCACATGGGCTATATCAATTTAAAGTAATACCCTTTGGAATAAAAAATGCACCAGCCACTTTTCAAAGACTTATGAACAGAGTTATGGCAGGATTAACTAATTGCACCGTCTACACAGATACCTTAGTAATCTTTAGCCAATCGTGAAAAGGTCCCATGGAGCATTTGGCCGAGTTCTTTGAGAGACTACAGAAGGCACAGTTGGTCATAAACGTGGCAAAAAACAGAATTCACAAAAATGGAAGTGACGTTCTTAGGGCACAACATCAGACACGGACAGATGACACTGAGGAATGTGAAGACGGAAGCCTTTGAGGAATTTTCAAGACCATCCTCGAAGAAGGAAGAGCTACGATTTTTGGAATTGAGCAGATTCTACAGGAAATTTGCACCAAACCTTAGTAGTGTTGCGGCAGTGCTGACAGATGTTAAAAGAGAATATGAAATATCGGTGGACAAAACAATGCCACGGGGCTTTTGAGAATTTAAAAGCAGTGTCAACAACCACACCAGTTTTAGCCACATCAAATTTCTTGAAACCCTTTAAAGTTGCTATCGACACAAGCAATATAGGGGTTGGAACTGTGTTGTTACAAGAGGATGATTGTGGAATTGAAAGGCCAATCAGTTATTTTTCAAATAAACATAATATCCACCAGAAAAGATACTCAACCATTGAAAACGAATTATTGAGATTGCTACTGACCTTACAACGTTTTAATATTTCCAATGCAAACAATGTATCAGAGACGGTTATGTATACCAATCGCAATCCTTTGACATTTTTGAAAGATTTAAGGACATGAACACCAGATTATTTTGTTGGAGACTTATGTTACAAGCATTTAATTTACAGATTGTATGCATTGCGGGTCATGAAAATGTTATTGCAGATGCATTATTGCAGGTTTAACAGAAAAGTGTGTATATAAGATAGGAACGGCAATGTTCAATGTTATATGTATATAAAATATGTATATAGAATGTATGTAATGTGTAACTCTAGGTTAATGACCTGTGGATCTAGTCATAATAGCATTAAGGTTTTAAAAAATGAAGCCATCTTTTCATAATGATGGTTTTTTTTAAGGCGGGAGGTGTTGTGAAGTTGGGCAGAGTACTTGTGGATTGGAAGGAAGGACGTTAGAATTTGGTGTTTGTATAATATTGATGTTTATAAAATGATAGGAGGGAAAGCAGCGTGTGGTCTCTTTAAAAGATTATCTGCTTTTTTGAGGCTTAGAGATTAAAAAAAATGTCTGTGGGCAGTTTATGGGCTTGCAGGTGCACACAGCATCTGAATTATAACATTTATATTAAAGGCTGTACAGTTAGCTATACAGTTTTGTTTTGTTATCAAGACAAGTTTTGATTTAGCCAATTAATTTGAACCTGGCACTTAGAAACTAAAAACCAATTAAATTTAAATATGATGTTTTGACCACATAGGGCCAATCCCATTGTAAGAAATTGATATGTCACCAAAGGTATAAAAGACGGGGACAGTTGCAAAATCAGCAGAGAGTGAAGTACCATCTGCTAAGAGATTAGCTCTCTCAGCTCTTAGAGAAAGCATCATCTATATAAAGGTACTTCAGCACTCTTAGTTAATATTCCTGATAAAAGAATTCAATGAAGAAGGCATTCCTGACAGAAGATCAACGGGGAAGACGCAGAACATTCAGGAAGAGTTAACCTGGCTGTAATTTCGGAGGCTAAATTCTAATTTTTTTTTAATTTTGGTTTATATAAGTGGACTTGTAGTTATTGGAACAGCAGGCCATCAGAATTTGGTTTTATTCGGGAATAGTTAGTAGCTAGAAGAGGTTTATTCAGTTTGTTATTAGTTCAGTTAATTTGTTCACTGTTAGAGTTAGATAAATAAATCGTTACTTGTTGATTATAAAGTGAGTGTCAGGGGTTTATTTTATTTAACCACTCCTTGAGAATTGCTTGGGAATTCTTTTAACAGATTATAAGGGGAGGTGCTTCTCTCTGGGTGTTTTGGTTTAAGTTATCAGAGTGGGGTCAATCTTTGCCTTATAACAATATGTCAAAGGAAAAGGTTTAATAACCTATTAATTATTTCTTGTTGAATTATAAGGTAGCATGTTTTGAACAGCATATACCAATTGAACATAGCTATTGATGAAATTTGACTTTAGACAGAATATTAAATACAATATTCCCATTTATTGCACTTCCATTATCAACTGTAGAAATCCTTCAGTGCTGTGACAGTCCATTACCATTTCTTGATAAAAATAGCATTTTGGGAATGGATAGTAGATGAATTTCTGGATAAAGGTCCTCCAACAATCAAAATAATGTTATTTTATGAGAGATTCCCTATGATTTTTCTTCTAGCAAGTGTAGATTTCAGTTCTGTAGCCTACACAAAAAGAGAAAAAGAAATATTTAAACAGATTAAAAGTTATATTCCTATGAAAGTAAGAGAATTTTAAACAACTGCAGTGGAAGGTTGACACAACACAGTGTGGACCTGGAGGAACACCGTAAGCAAGGCAGCATCAGAGGAGCAGGAAAGTTGATGTTACAGGTCAAAACCCTTCTTCAGAAAAAAGCATCTGAAGAAGGGGCCTGACACGAATCATCAATTTTCCTGCTCCTCTGATGCTGCCTGGCCTGCTGTGTTCCTCCAACTACACGCTGTGTTATCTCTGACTCCAGCATCTGCAGCTTTTGCTGTCTCTGTTGTGGAATGTTACTTCTATCTGTTTGCCACTATTATAGACACTATGTATGAGTTAATGTTTCCTTCCTTGTGTCATCCGTCTTAATCAGACCCTCTCTGAAGTGAAAATAAGCTCTTGAAAGTAAGTTTTCCAATCAAAGTTCACTTCAACAAAGTTTCAAAAGTTCATGCTCCAGATTGCTCAAAAGTAATTTGGAATAATAAGCTTAACTTCTAACTGCAAACTGAAGGAATGACATGCCTGAACTAACAAAGATCTAGGAAGATCAACTAAAACTGTACAAATTTCCAAGACCGACACCTCCAAGTAAGATTAAGGAATTCAAAAAAGACAAAAGACTATTTTATAGATAAGTCCAAACCCACTTGCAAAATATGCAATAAAAGCATTACATTAAAACTCCCAAGTTTAGCATTTCTTTCACTGGAGCATATTGTGGACTGACTAAAATAAAAGATTTGGCAGAAAAAAAATTGAATAATGTTTTAAGTGATTTCACGGTCTGCTGTATTTTGTTGTTAGGTTTTTCCAGTTGCCTATGTTTGCAGACTTCTGCAGTAATGTAATGTAATTCAGAAATGTAAAATTTGGGCTGATCATGTTAAAGAATGCTATGGAAATTTGCAGCATGCAGAATGTGGAAATTGAAATAACATGAATGTAAAACACATGCAGACATTTTACTTTTATATTACTTGCAGTTGTACACTGACCTGTAAAATGATCAGAGAAGATATGAAGATGTGGGTTGGTGGAGCATTGGAGAGGTATGGTTCTGCAGGAGATGAAACTCAGCAGCAGCTGAGCTTTGATGTCAAATACACACTAATTGAAATTGTACTTCCTATGGGGAGGCACTCAGTTTTAAGTTCATAATAGGGCTTGTTCAGTACTTAAAGTTCCTTTAATTTCCCATTTCTTGTGTCTAGAAGACACTGGACGTTTTTTTTCCTATTTCACTCATCAAGTCTGCCCTGCCTTTCAAAATGATTATGGCTGATCCTCTATCTCAATGCCATATTCCTGCTTTCTCTCCATATCCCTTGATGACTTTAAAATATAAAGAATTATCATCTCTTTCTTGAATATGTGGAGTAAGTTTGACATCCATAGCCTTCTTTGAGAGAGAATTCCACAGGATCACAACACTTGAGAGAAGATATATTTTCTCATATCAATCCTAAATGGTACACCCCACATCCTGAGACTGTGTCTCCTGGTTCTAGACTCCCCAACCAGGGAAAACATTCTCCTGCATTCAGTCTGTACAGCCCTGTTCGAATTTTATACATTTCAATCAGATCCCCTCTCATCCTTCTTAGCTCTATTGTATACAGACAATTTTTTCCTCATATGGCGGTCCTGCTATTCCCATAATCAGCATAATGAACTTCTGCCACATTGCCTCTGTGGCAAGTATATCATTTCTTAGGTAAGAAACCAAAACTGTGTGCAATACTCCAGGTATAGCCTCACTAAGGCCCTGTATTACTGCAGTAAGACATCCCTACTTCAGGACTGAAATCCTTTTGCAATGAAGGCCAATATACCCCTTGCCTTGTTTCCTCTAATAGCTTCTGTTTGCTTTAACTACACCCAATGGTAACAAAATAAGTAGGATGAAGATGAATTGATATGATTTGACAGAAGTAGGCCGACATAATGGGAACAGTCTGACTGAAAGCATGGCAGTTGAGTTTAAAGGAAAAACATACTACCTTCACAGGAATTTTATACATATACAAAACATCAAATACATTATTATGGTGCTGTTCACTGGGATTCAGATGATATGCTGTTTTATAACACTAAGTCTTTAGTTTCTATGCTTCTTTTTTCTACCAAGTGCAGCTGTGAGGAACCAGTAGTTTGATGGGGCAGGTATGAAGTAGGTTTTTCGCATTGTAAAGTTAAATTTTGTAAGTGTTAGTTCAAAGGCTGTGACTTTTGAGAAATTAATATGTAATTATGTCTATATGTGTGTATAAAGACAGCAAGATATATATGTGGACATAAACAAGTACATATATTCACATATATACAGACACGCATACTATACGTATGTAGTATATGGGCAGGAATTGTTCATTCAATATAAGCTGAGTAATGCAGATGTTGCCAGGAATAATAGAAATAATAGAATAGCCTTTTATCGTCACGTGCACTTGAGTGAGTGCAGAGAATGGTTTGTAATATCACCTCTTGGTGCCATCTTAAAGTACAGATACTTTAAATGCTGTTAAAGAATTGAAATAGTAAAAGAAAGACTTGCATGGGAATGTAGAGTTCAAAAGTCCAGAATGATAATGTAAAATATCTTTAAAGAACTCAAATTATAGTCCTTTTCCACTGAATCTGTGCCGGCCAGACTTCAGAACACAAGGCCTTGCTGCCTCCACACGCTAGCCTATGTAGTTCTTCTACTTTTTGTGGAAGACAAGAGCTTGGTCTGGTTTTCTTCTTGGTTGAAAAATAATGGCATTGCAGTAGCAAGAAAATTTTATTTACATATACATCTCTACTGGAGAAAGTCAGCTGAGACAATTAATTAAATCATATACTTCTCCCGCTGTTAACATCACTTCTGAACATAAAGCATCCTGAATTTAGCTAATCCTCTTGCCTCAACTGGATGGTTTTGCATTCAAGTCTCTGTACAAACTTCAACATCTTTTGGTGGAGATTGATGAAGTAGATTGTCTGTTCATTTATCTCATTACCGTTTGTGGAATCTTGCTGTGTGCAAATCCAACGCTACATTTACATACAGCGCAAACTAGAAAATGCATAGCTAGAAGCAAGTCAGCCCATTGCTGTACCTGTGCCACTTGAAATAAAGTGACCCAATCTAATTCTGCTTTCGGAGTCCTGATCTAAAGATCTTTATATTGTGGTACTTCAGGTGTACAAGTAATGTTTTGTTTTTAAATGTGATGAGTATTTCTGCCTCCATCACTCTTTCAGCGACTTCCAGAGCCTCACCCCTCCACTGCCCTCCAGCTGAAAACATTTCTCTTCAACTCACCTTTAACCCTTCTGCCAATTACTTTAACTCTATGCCTTCAGTTACTGATCTTTCTGTAAGTAAAACAAATCCTTCCTATCCAATTTAACTAGACCATTCATAATTGCATACACTTTAGTTAAATCTCCCATCAACCTCCTCTGTCTCCTTGGCTAGGTTGCTCTCCTAAATGCATTATAACACACTGCCCCCGCCTGACCAGTCCCATGGTATCCTCCTGCAATTTACACTTCTTTTTCCACGCTATCAATCAAATGATTGATTTTGTTATGTCTGCAAACTTGTGAGACATGACCCCTCCAAATCATTGATGTAGAATACAAAATACAAAGGATCACATTCTGTGCACTGGAAAATCCGAACAGAAATAACAATGCAGTTACAAGAACACAAAGAACCATTGTACTTTGCACCATGCCTCTGAGCTCATTTTGGACTCAACTCCTTTTTCCCCTTGGAATTTTCATGGCTCTTACTCCTCTGAATGGTTTACAAGATAGGACTCCTATCAAAACATTGCTAATGTCTATGTTGACAACATCAAACATAGTAACATCATCCTTGTATCTGTTCAAAAATTAGTCATACCAATGACTATGTTCCAGAAGTCAGCTCAGAGCAGCTTTGGAATGTTGTGAAAGGCACTATGTGAACATATGTTCTTCCTTTATTTATAATTTTGCACATTCAAGTGGCAAGAAGTAAAACTGGAGACAAAAATAAAGGCCTTTTAGTGTGCGATGTATGTCTCTTCAATGTTGTCAGTTACTTTGATCAGTGGTTGTGTGTTACTTCTTTTTTTATGGCTTCTTAGTTACATATAAATTTTCTTACAGTCTTTTCCTTTTCCATACACTCAGTGTAGAAACAGAGTTTCTACTTTAACTCATTACTTTGCTGAAACCCAAAAGCTGTGGACTCCTTGTATCAGTAAACCAAATCTTATTATTGAAATACAGATTCTGTCGATTGCTTAACTTTCTCTTTGGGTTCTCTGAAAGTTAATGGTCTCAGTATCAGAATTAGCCTCCCTTTAAAAGTAAAAGTACAATAGTTGCTCAATAGAATTTTTTTTTAAAAAGACTCCCGTGAATGTAATAGCTTTTCTCGTTTCCTATTCTTAAAGTCTACTAGTAAAAGCCTTTTTAAAAAAAGTAATAAATTAATTGGTTATAAAAATACAAAAACAACACTAAATTTAACTTATGCAAGCAAGGATGTCTGATGAACACACAATTTCTAAATCCGCTTTTGCAGTCGCCAATTCTTCTTGAAGGCTTCCCTTTTGTCTTTTTCTTCTTTCTCGGAGCAGTTTGATATGTTGCTGAATCCGTTCCCTCAGTTCTTGATCTTTCGCTGCTCTACAGAATAATAAATAAAAATACATTGAACTTCCAAAGAATCTCTGAATTCAAGACTGAAATTGCTTACTTGCTTTGTAAAACTATGTGTACACCAATACCTAACTCTCGTACTTTCAGATGTAAAAGTTTGATCATTAGTAAATAATAAATTAGAAAATTAAAGAAGGTAACGGTGCCGTAATTGCAGTACCTGACAAAAAAAAACTTTCTCTATTAATCTGCTTTCAATATTTTCATTCCCTCAAAACCAGAACATGACATATCAGAATGCAGAGCTTAGAAATGTTAGATCACATTAAACATACAATGCACCTTTCTTAACAGTGAAATAAATACATGGTATAAGACATCAGCTGAAGTTATCGTCATTGCTTACTTTCTAAATGGTTCTTCGAGAGAAACTGCAGTAGAAACAGTGTCTTTTTTTAGCAAAGGGAAATATAAATATTCAGTTAAAAATAAAAGCAGATCTCAATGGAAGAGACAACACAATGTGGAGCTGGAGGAACACAGCAGGCCAGGCAGCTTCAGAGGTGCAGGAAAGTTGACGGTTCAGGTCAGGACCCTTCTTCAGAAAATGGATCTCAATGGAAGATGTCTTCTATTAAAATCCAAAATCCAATGGCTGATTTCTGCAGAAATCCTTGGAACACATCATCCTCCTGTCATCCCCATGCTACGCCTCTTGTTACTGCTCCTCATCTACCATTTATTGTTGGTGTCTGACCATAGCTATCTTAGTGTACTAGTCTAACATTAACAGTCTGAAGATATATTACAGAGCACCCTGCAGCAGCCTAAAGATCAGAACAATTGTTACAGCATGTCAAATGTCTGGTCAATAGAATTTCTGCCTCTTGTGTAGATATTTTCTGATCAACCAGTCCCAAATTGTAACTACACACCTCTTGAAACAACTCCACAGAGGTCAGTATCCTGTCATCAAGTTACTCTTATTTACATATGGGAAGTCCTTGACACTGATCCACTCCCTCAGAGCCAGCTCTCATAGTGTCCAGATGCCTGACACTTCTGTTCCTATCTGTCAGCCAGGGGTCCCTAATTGGACCAGATTAACAGCCCCAATCAGGGAACTCATACTCTATGAGGTCCACCTAGCTGACCTTGTTACAATCATTAAACTCTGAGCTGGTGGGACTTTAATCTGGGCCTCCTGGATCACTGCCACTGCACCAGTCTCATATGTATTGTCCAAGTCATTTTGAAAGGAGCATTTCTTCCATAGTTGAAAGATCTAGCATGTGCTATTTTTAAACATGTTATACAGTATTGTGACCCTATTTTAATACTCCAATTAAATATTACTAAAACTTATAATAAGAAAGAAAGTAGCATGTCTGTGTGAAAGCATCACAAAAAAACTATAGATTAACCTTGGTAAATAATACTAGTAAGAATAGTTGCAAAAACAGTTCAAATCATTAAATAGAAAACTATACTTCCATCTGCAATTGACTAACTAATGTAGGTCTAAAGTCTACAGAGGAGCAAGCTGGATAAGGTAAGGTTATGGTGTTTAGGTATCATATTTCCTTAAAACAACAACATATCCTTTGTTAAAGAAAATATTTGCAATATGAGCCAGATTTGTAAAACAAATTAATTACATCTTGATGTAGAAGATAACTAAGGTGCTGGAAAGAAAGTAAGGAGAGAATATCTTTCACATCAAACAATCTCATTCAAACTAACTAATCTAGCTTTTAAGGGAAGTTTTGAACAGTGTAAATAAGAACATTTATTACTTAAGATAAAAAGGATGTCTTTTGAATATTTATGTTGTCCTAGTATTGATGAGCATTTCTGAGAATGTAACAAAAAACAACTCAGAGAACATACTTTGCTTCTTCCATTTCATTTCTGGAATACAATCTTTGTGTAGGTTCACAGGTCTGTGGCCCTTTCAAATCCCCACTTCTCACACTTTGGTAGTAGTTTGGATCCGTAGCATATGGTGCACTCTTCACTATCTGAGAATAAAACACCAGCGTGCTTATTACCAAAGCAAAATACTGCAACTCTGAAAGAAAACAAGAAGTATTGGAAATTCTTAGCAGGTCAGGCAGCAAATGCGAAGAGCAAAACAGATAATATTTCAGGTTGATGATCTTTCATCAAAAACCGATAACATGTTGCCAGACCTGCTGAGTACTTCCGGCATTTTCTCTGTGTTTCAGCGTAAATAGATAAGGTAAGGAGGTTATTATCCAGAGGATGGCATGCATTTAGTTCTTATATCTAGCAGGCAAATATCATTGGTAGATTGCAAAATTACACTGGGTAGCTGCATCTGCATCGCTTTAATAGAGTTCACAGGGTCAAAGGTTTCCTTTGGCTCTTACAAGACATGTTTTCTAATTTTTATGTCCCTCATGAATGCATCCCTTATCTTTTTTCAAACTCATAACAAGGGAATTAATGTCACTTTCAGAAGGAAACTGATTTTACAATAGTTCAATACCACAGTATTAAATGGTCTACCCTAGCGTCCAAATCTTCAAAGGCTGTTTTTTAAAACAGACAAATTCAAATTTACACTCTGCTGAAAGTGAGCAACACTTCTGCCATTACATAATCCTGAAACACCAATGTGTCTATTTGATGCACCCAATTTATAGATTGATAGAGTCAGTGAGCACAGAAACAGACCCTTTTGGCCCAACTCATCCATGTCAACCAGTTTTCCAAACTAAACTAGTCCCATTTGCCTGCATTTGCCCCATATCCCTCTCAACCTTTCCTATCCATGTACCTATCCAAATATCTTTTAAATGTTGTAATTGTACCCACCTCTACCACTTCCTTTGGCAGCTCCTTCAAAATACGTACCACCCTCTGTTGCCCCTCAGATTCCTTTTAAGTCTTTCTTCTCTCATTTTAACACTGTGTTCTCTACTTTTGGACTTCCCTACCCTGGAGAAAAGACTTTGGCTATACATCTTTTCTATGCCCCTCATGATTTTATAAACATCTGTAAGGTCACCCTTTAGCCTCCTACATTCTAGGAATAAAGGTCTCAGTCTATCAACCTTCAGCCAGAAAGTGGTGAATCTGTGGAATTCACTACCACAGAAGGCTGTGGAGGCCAGGTCATTGAGTACATTTAAGAAGGAGATAGATAGGTTCTTGATTATCAAGGGAAGAAAACGAAAGAATGGGGTTGAGAGACTTATCAGCCATGATTGAATGGCGGAGCAGACTCGATGGGCCGAATGGCCTAATTTCTGCTCCTATGTCTTCTGGTCTAACCTCACCTTATAACTCAAGCCCTCCAGTCTCAGTAACATTGTGAATTTTTCTTTGCACCCTTTCCAGTTTACTAACATCCTTTCTTTAAAAGGGAATCGAAATTGAAGGTTTTGTAGTGAGTGGATTGCGAAGAAAATGCAAAAGTCCTTAGGCCTGATTTAGGCTGTCACCTTTTCATGGCAATCCTCAGAGGCTCCAACCTCCAGATCGATGAGTGGTCCCTTTTGGATCAATAAGTAATCTCTATTAGCTAAAGCTTTTCCCATCATCTCTAGTTCCTTTCTTCACAATCATACATTAATGTATTTCAGGTTAGATTGCGAGCTTCATATTCCTGTTGCATGCCAGAAGCATATTCTTTGAAACAGCACATAGTCAAGTCCTGAATGGAAAGTCACAAGCCTGGGATACATAAGTTCCCAAAAGGTATTGTATTTGCGCCCCAACCAAAAACTGTTAAAAACTGCACTATCAGTGAGATTTATTGCTTATCAACCTGTTTTCACATTTTTATTCATTAAACACTCATCAGACATAAAAACAGTTTAGAATTCAGATCTATAAATGAATTTTCTACATAATCATATACATAAGGCAGCTGAGTCACTAAAAATGAAGACTTTTGCAATGCATTTTGTTTCTTGCCTAATATTCATCCAAGTAACGACAATCAGAGATGCAGCCTGCAACTTTTCCACATCTTACATTTTAAACAGCAACAATGATTTGTTTGATTTATCTCCAAATTATCATGGTAAAAGTCAGACAGGAACTTTTGCTTTTATGAATATCTAAATAGAGATTTCTATTACTGGAATGTTTACACATGGATTTTACTGTTAAATGCTGAAATCAAAGGATGGATATAGGATTGCATGCTGTAAACAATTTAAATCTTTTTTTTACACATTAAGAGGTTTGTAAATCACTTCTATCTTTGCTCCTTTTCTGGAAATAGTGCTACAATGGTCGTCATCATTGTAGGGAAATCTCCTAGGATTAGGTAATGATACTTGAATAAACACAAATCACATTTCTGCTCAAATATGCAGATTTTGTTCTCGTCTAGTTTAAGGCACTTGTATTGAGGCTGGCCATTTGTGTGACACTATTTTATTAAATACCTTAGCTTGTATTAATAGAATTGTGAATGGTTTGATGTCATTTATAGATTGTTGCATTTACTTAAACAATGTTAGTTAACAATTGAATTTACATGTGGGTATGTCGTGCTCTTGAGTTTCATACAGTATGAAGTATTATATTTAAAGTTAATTAAATAATAGAATTGCTGATCGCTTTGCATGTAAACTGTAAATTTTTGTATGTAACAATATGTGGCAGTTAGATCAAATACTTTAGCACTTAATAAACTGCATCAATTGATTACTTAAATCGATGAAAGTTTTACACAGTTACATAATGTCCGTTTTTCAAAAATGTTCTCGATAAGCCTGTAAACATTAAAATATAATTATACTTGTGAATGATACTTTTGACAATTTGGGAGCAATTAGAACCCTATGAATTCTGGAAATATATAAATGGTTCACTCAAAATGGATGTCAGGTAGAAAGAAAAATGCAATTGATTACAAAGATTTATGCATAACATTGGTTGATGGAGCAAGACATTCGGCTGACTAACACAACCTGCTTTTTATCCAAAACATTACACCTCTAGAGGTGTTGCTGAAGGGGAAAGATCAAGTTGTGACGATTCTTCTACCTCTGAGACCTGGGATTCAACACTAGTCCAGGCAGAACTTTTGAATGTGTCATCGCTATCAAATTGTGGTCATACTGACTGATATAAATTATTACTTACAGGTCTTCTGTGATGTAACCACTCATCATATTATGGCTGTGCTGGCTCGCTCTCGGAGAAACGCAGTTGGTCTTATTCCCTTTACTTTTTTCCCAATTGCCTTCCTTTTCTTTCCCGAATAGTTGTCTAAGTCTCTTCCAAGGATTGCATTTGGGTTTGTCTGCATCCCACTCCCAGGCAGTATATTCCAGATCTTAACTCATGTTGTATTAAAAGATTTTCCTCATGTCACCTTTGATTCTTTTGCCTTTCATCATAAATTAGTGTTCCCTGGTCCATAACCTTCCTTCCAGTAGAATAATTTCTTCCCATCTCCTTGTCCAGATACCTCATGACTTCTAAGACATTTTTAACATTAACTTTCAACCTCTTTTGCTCTCAGGAACGCAACCTCAGTTACTCTAATCCTTCCGTGAAACTGAAGCTCTTAATCCCGGGGACCATTCTTGTAAATATTTTCTACACACTGAATCTTAATACTTTTGCATTGTTTTTAAAATGTGGTGTCAGAATTGAACACAGTAATCTAATTCTAATCTTATATTGTGAAGGTTCATTATAACTCCTTCCTTTTGCACCTTGCTTTATAAAGTCCAAGAACCTATATGCTTGATTATCCATGTTCTTATCTTGCTAAGCCACGTTTAGTGATTTGTGTCCATATGCCTTCAGGTGCCACATTTCTTAATCCCTGCTTAGAATTGTATCCTTTTTTATATTTCTCTCCTCATTCTTCCTCCCAAAATCATCATTTCACTGCTCTCTACATTAAATTTCATGCACCATGTGTTTGTTCATTGCACCAGCCTACATCCTTTTAAAATATATCACAATTCTCCTCACAGTTCAGACACTCAAAGATTTTATCATTGTAGATTTTGAAAATGTGCTCTGCACGCATAATCTGGATTATTAACAGCTATTTTTGCTCGTCCTGGACTGCAAGTGGCTCTAGACACACAGCTATATGGTTGACTCTTAACTTTCTTCTAAATTGTCATTTCTTATGGTCCTGGGCAGATCAAGAGAATGGGCAATAAATGCTGGCCAAGCCAGTGATACCTATGAACAAATAAAAAAATTGTATTGCATAATTTGAACTGAGTGGTATTAGTTTCACTTTATTGTACATGACAGGGAAAGATTGAATCCTGTTTATCGTAGGTAGGTATCGCAAGTCCTCTTCTAGATAAGGTATCAGGCTTGCTGTTCATAGTGGACTAAGTACCTCATCATCCTAGAAAATCTGGCTGGTGTTTCAATTACTCTGACATAACTATATTGAGGAAAAACAAAAGTACAAATGCACCTACTTTGATAATGTTAAACAAAATTAATTTGGAAGTAACAGTAGAAATATTTTTTAATTTGCCAGTACCTTGTTCCTTTCTGTTATGGGTCTTTGCTTTATTTCTATTTCTTTCTGCTCCTGCATTAACTTAGCTTGGTCCCTCCATTCCCTCAATGCTTTCTGGTCTCTGAAAATAAGTGCAAATCTGTTTACTCCGATTAGTCTTAAATTCAAGATAAAACAAAGGTAAATTCAGATAAAGTCATAAATGATATTGAACCAGAATGCTCAACTTAGACTAACTGAGATTTTTATTGATTGATGCTTGATTATTTATTGTCACAGGTACTGAAATGCAGTGAAAAGCTTTGTTTATGCATGGTACAGGCAGATCACAGCAAGCAAAGGATGTACAGATGAAAAAGACTTAGAGAGACACAGGTTACATTGCAAGTTACATAATTTTAGGCTGGAGTCCATTCAACAGTCTGATAGCTGCTGGAAACAAGCTGTTCCTGAACCTACTTGTGCATGTGTTCGGACTTCTATATCTTCTGCCTGACAGAAGAGGTTGTAGAATGTGATCACCAGGGTGTGATGGGTCTTTGATGATGTTGGCCACCTTTCCACGGCAGCAAGCCGTGTAAATAGGGTCCACAGATGGAAGATTGGTTTCCGTGATGGTCTGGGTTGTGCACACCACCTTCTGTCATTTCTTATGGTCCCAGGCAAAGCAGTTGCTGTACCAGGCCATTACGCACCTGGACAGTATGCTTCCAGTGGAGCATCTGTAGAAGTTGGTGATGAACTTTATGGACATGCCAAATTTTGCAAATCACCTGAGGAAGAAGAGGCATTGTTGTGCCTTCTTGACTGTCGCATTTAACAGGACAGGTCATCGGTTAGGTTAGAAATTACATACTTTAGTTTGACAGGGAATCAGAAGGAAAAATAATTTAAATTACAATCAAAACAAGTCTATGGGTTGCTACTGAGACAAGTAGCATTTTTTCTGAATCAGCAGATTTGCCTTAGATTAAAGGAGTCCAATCTGTGAAAACATCATTTCAGTCAGGTGAATGTAAAGGAGAGCAGGATTGGCCAATCCCAGAAGGTGATTGTCGGCAACTACCAGGACAGGTGGATATTGAGGCAAGCTGGTTAGAAGGCCTTTCTTGGTTTTAGTCATATTAAAATTCTAGACCTTAGACCTTATAGACTTTGTCAAAATCCCACCCATTCCCTTTACCCCTCTTTGCCTTTTCACCCAAATGCCCTGTGTACAGAACCAAACACCTACATAACAACGTGTTGAAATATTGGGAATAAAGAAGACATCCATTCAGAAATATACTTTGAAAAAAAAACCTGTCATTTCAAACACTCTAGAAATATGTCAGATGGGGTAATTATAGCAGCAAGTGGAGAAGCTTTCTCCACTTCACACCTCTTAATAATGTCCAAATGAACACACACATTGATAAAATAGACCACAGAACAAATAAATAACTTAATATAATCTCAGAAAGTTGTCAATCATGTAATGTAAACAATCCATATCAGTTTGTCCAGATAAATCCATCTGAGCTAGTGTATTTGAGAAACTTGAGGTCAGTCAAGCCTTCCAAATGAACTCAGGCGGAGAACCAAATGATTGGTTATCTCTTTCTGAAGAGACACGGATGTGGCATGAGGTTGGGAGTGGGGAGATAGTGGTAAGGGTAAGTCCATTTAAATGTGCCTTTCAACCATTTCCTAAATCTACAATGGGGACAGGATTCACAAAATTGCACCCCACCGATGATTTCTAAATGGTTCCAGGTTTGGCTTGACTCCATTAAAGTCCAAACAGAAATGTTCCATTGTACAGCTGATATAAGTACAGATTTGAATGCTGGGGGAGACTCACATGAAAATAAGTTAGCACCTTTATACATAAAATTTAGGACACATGAAACAGAGCACTTCTTCAATGTCTTCAGACAATTGTGTTCTAGAACGTTGAAAATTATAAGACATTCATGGTGTCATGAATAATTGATAACGCTCAATGCTTTTTGATGAAATGATTAAACCTCAGAGTGAATTAAAACATCTGACAAAAGGGCATTTATTATATTGAAAACTCTATTTTGTTTACGATTAGCTAGGCTTCTTGATGCATGGTACCAGTGTAAGAAAACAAATCTTGTCCCCATCTTGCATCTGCCAAATTTACTTCATTTAAAATAATTTTTAAGGTTTCAGCACCATTTCCAATTTGCATATGTGCAATATTTATGTTTGGGCAACTGCACATTGGTTCTGAATCTCACATACACACAGCCAGTCCAAATGCTTTTCAACCCGTCAACAACCAGATTACAAACAGTTTATATTACCAAGGCAGGTAATGAGCAAAATCAGAATGAAAATGTATCTTTCAATTTAACAAGATGGGGACGTGATGGCCTAGTGGTATTATCACTGGACTGTTAATTCAGAGACCCAGATAACATTCTGAGGAGCTGGGTTCGAATCCCACCATGGCGGATGGTGGAATTTGAATTCAATGAATATTTGGAATTAAGAATCTAATGATGACCATAAGTCAATTGTCCGGAAAAAACCCATCTGGCTCACTAATGTCCTTTAGGAAAGGATAGTGCCAGCCTTACCTGGTCTGGACTACATTTGACTCCAGGCCCACAGCAATGTGGTTGACTCTTAACTGCCCTCTGGGCAATTAGGGATGGGCAATAAATGCGGATCCTAGCCAGCAATGTCCTCATCCCAGGAATGAATAATGGAAAAAAAAGTCAGTGACTACATGTGGTATGAACTATTTAAGGATTTAAAAGAAATCTTTTCAAATTGTGAACATGAAAAATCAGGGCGATGGAATGATGGGAGAGATAGTAGGAACTGCAGATGCTGGAGAATCTGAGATAACAAGGTGTAGAGCTGGATGAACACAGCAGGCCAAGCAGCATCAGAAAAATTCATTTCCTTCTTCATTTTCTGAAGAAGGGTCCCGACCCAAAACGTCAGCTTTCCTGCTCTTCTGATGGTGCTGTGTTCATCCAGCTCTATACCTTGTTATCCATGATGAAATGATGGGGTAGGTATGATAGGAAGATATAGAGATCTCAACCTGAGATAGGGATGAAGCAGAAAAGGGAGACATAAAGTGCAGAAGGGTTATTGTGGGGATGAAAATAAGGTGCAATAGGCTGAGCTCCTATCTGTTCTCAGATGGATATAAAAGATTCAATGACACTACTTAAAGAACTACTACGGAGTTTCTTGGTGCCCTCAATTAACATCAGTAAAACATATTATCTGGTCTGTTAAATAATTTCTGTTGCTATTGGTAATTTTTCAATGGATTTTCCTAAAACCAGTCACTACATTTTAAAAATGATTGACTGGGAAGCATTTTGCAACATCCTGCAGCCATGAAAGGTTCTTTCTAAATAAGTTATATTTATGTTTTAAAGGGTTCAAATTGGAAGCATCAAGAAAGTGGTGGTGTCTCTGCTGCGAGTTACAGTTTGGTTACTGGCAGCTTTCCGTCAACTGAATGTAACTCTGTAAAGTTTGTTTTAAAACACCTAGCTGGCTGAATGAAAACTACTGACTCTTATGGAACTAAAATGCAACACGCAAACTGAGAAAATTTTGAGTTTGGAATTCACACCCACCAACACAGAGAGAAAATGTTATCTTTACATAGACATATTTCAATAAGGGGTAACCAAGAAATGTGTTAAACTTTGGATTGTTACGGTGGTAGTATAACTACTGTGTTTTAAATTTGTTGCTTTCTCAATGGCAATCAAACAGTTATTATTAAGTAAGTTATTGCTCAGAATTAGTATCTGTGGAGAAAGAAACAGAGTTAACGTTTTGAGTCAAAACTGAAAAAGAGTCATACTCCGAACGTGAAACATTTAAGTCTATTTCTCTCCCCACAGATGATGTTGGGTCTGCTGAGTTTCTGCAGCATTTTCTGTGTTTGTTTCAGATTTTGTGTTTGCAATGTTTTGGCTTTATCTGTGTGAACTATTTCTGTTAGACTCTGCTCCTGACTCTCTAGGCGTTCTATAACGGTCTATATAAACTAAATTGATGTGAATCCAATACATTTCATCACCCTGCAATCCTGCTTCTTCTGGTAACATATGTTCAATTCAACAGGCAGGAGGTTGGGATTGAAGGATGCACAAACAAAAAAAACCTGAAAATCTGAAATATGGTTTGCACTACTTGTTGCCATATCACTGATAAAATGAAGGCAGGGTGTTGAAATTGAAAGAAGCCTCAAAATTTGAATCAACTTAAAAACATTATTAACATATCACAAAAACCTTAAAATTAGAAAGTGAGAAGATTTATTTTTAGCTGTATTCAAACCTACTATCTCCATATTCTATTGCAAGCAAACTGTGGAATTATGGCATTCAACTTAATTCATTCTCTTCTAATTATGCATACCATTCCAAGATAGTTCCTCTGCTTTCAACTTCCCTTAAAACAAAACTACTAAAACAAAGCTAAAAAATAACTAAAATTTGTCTATGGTTTAAACATGAATACCGCACGAGTCCTGTTGGAATACAATAGCTCAAATTTTATTTTGAGAATAAATTGCAGCAGTACACATGCATTAAATGTGGAAATTTGGAAGCTGTGGTCCAAATTTCTTCTGCAGGCTGCATTACAAAAGTACCTCGGAGAGACTAAGCTTTAAAATCAACGTTAGGACATGGAGTTGTTGTTACCCACTGGATGTTTAGTAAATTTAGCAGCAAAATAGTTAAAGCTGATGGAAAATTTTAATGCTGTGATACAACCCTGAAGGATTTAATTTTGCGATTTTAAAGATTGAAAAAAACATTGTGCCTTATATGTCTTTTATTTGTCTCAATTCCATCTTAACTTCTCTCTCTTTATTTAGTTGCCTGTACACAATTTTACTTTGAATTAAATATTCTAATTCCACCTTTGAGTTCAGAATCATACGATCTTAGTAAGATTAGTGGAAGAGTTAAACTACTGTTTATCCTGTATGCACATGCCACAAATCCCCGCTAGAGGGAACCTCTCTAAAAATGATCTCTAGCTACAGTAAGTGACCTCTGAAAAAGCCTATAATATTTCTGTGGCAGTCTTCAGAATAACAAACATGCACTATTCCTTCTGGGGTGGAAGTTCTAGATTGAAGTCAAAGCCAGGATTTGTTGACCATAGAATCCTCCCAACATCTCCCCACCATTCTCCAGAAGGAATATAATGTGAGAGAAGAAATACTAAAAGGAACGCTGACCAGAAAACACGGCCCATTATTGGTCCACTCTTCCTTGACTCCCAACACACCCACACAGCCTCACGGCACCTTCCCCTGCAATGGCTGAAGGTGTAACACCTGCCCATTTACTTTTTCACTCCCCAGTACCCAAGGGCCCAAACAAACCTTCCAGGTGAAGCAGCACTTTACCTGCACTTCACACAATCTAGTCTACTGCATTCACTGCTCACAATGAGGTCTCCTCTACACTGGGGAAACGAAGCATAGACTGGATGACTGCCTCACAGAACATCTACGTTCTGCCCACAAAAAAGATCCTGAACTTCCAGTTGCCTGCCACTTTAACACACCACCCTGCTCCCTGGCCAACATCTCTGTCTCAGAGTTGCTGCAGTGCTCCAGCGAAGCTCAGCGCAAGCGGTAAGAACACCACCTCATTTTCTGCTTGGGGACTCTGCAGCCCTCTGGACTCAATACTGAGTTGAATAATTTTAGGGCCTAATATCTCTCACGTTCTAGCCCCCTACCTCACACACCAGGACCAGTTATCACGTAGTCTGCTATTACACGCTACCTATTACTAGTCACTAACAGTCCCCATTAACAGCTAGTTGCCCTCCTAGCCAGATCATGATCAACTCCTTTGTTTGTCCAACTCTTCTCTCTCTTTGGACCTTATCCCCACCTATCATTTACTCCTTACCTCCTCCATCCACCCTATCTTCTGCATATAAACCAACATTTTCCAACCATCAGTTCTGAGGAAGGGTCACTGGACCCAAAACGTTAACTCTGATTTTTCTTCACAGATGCAGCCAGACCTGCTGAGCTTTTCCAACAACTTCTGGTTTTGTTCCTGATTTACAGCATCCGTAGTTCTTTCAGTTTCACCTTTAACAAAGTTTGTCCTGAAATGAAATAATACATTTCCCATCCAAATTGGCTAACATACTGACACAATCAGAGTACCATGAAGTAGAGAAACTCCAGTGAGGTGAACAACATTATTCCTATTTAAATCATAAAATTAAATGCAATGTTTGGAGTAAATGTTGAAATTTGAAAATACTTTGTAGTAGTTAAATAAAAAGTTTGATAAATGCTGAAATTTATTTATATGTCATAAACCTATGAGTCTATTTATTAACAGTGTTAACATTTTCATGACAAAGTTTGGATAATTTGCTGTCAGAAAATGGCAAATTCTAGTTAGAGAATAGATTCACATCTGATTAAATAATCAGTTCAAACAGACTTTATTAAATACGAGAATGTCATTAAGTTGCATTTTTTGTACACTGGACACAACGCAAACATTTTAAGTCAAAGTTTTAATAACCTTCGAAGGCATAAATAAAATTCAAAGATTATACTTGATAAATATAATTTCACTAGAAAGTGAAATTTATCAAAGCTGCTTTGCTATAAACACTCAGCCTTTAGTGAAAATAGCCTAACTAAAGTGTTATGTAGACATAATTCTAATAAAACAGACACAATTTCACTAACAAGAGATGTAGAGAAATACTGTACTCACTTCATCCTCTGTTCTATAAATGCCTGTTTTTCTTTGTGTTCTTTCATTGCAGCTAATCTAAGTTCACGTTTTCTTTTTGTTTGAATAGTCACGTCATATGCTGTCAACTCAGGAAATAATATATTTAGATTAGGCGTCTTCTGTCTGAAATACATAATTTAAGACCAGATATTTACATCATAAATAGCAAACTAAATGCCAAGTAAAAACCAAAAGAATTGCCAATGCTGTAAACCAGAACCAAAGCCAGAAATTGCTGGAAAACCTCAGCACCTGTGGAGAGAAATCAAAGTTAACGTTTCAGGTCGAGTGACCCTTCCTCAGAATGCTGAGGAAGTTCTGAGGTAGGATCTCTCGGCCTGAAACATTAACTCTGATTTCTCTCCACAGATGCTGCCAGACCTGCTGAGCTTTTCCAGCAATGTCTGTTCTTGAAACTAAATGCTAATGTTCCTTTTAAAAATGTAGGTTATTAAGTTGTTTTTAGTGCATGGATCCCTTTAAATTTCTTTACCCGGTTGTGCAGAACCGGTTTTGCACAGTAACATTCAGGCTATTGTGTGACTATGTATCTGGACAGATTAGCAGATTATATTCCCTCCTCAGAGAAAGCACCAGAAGAATCTGAGTCAGCATTTAGCTTCTCAAACTGTTCAGCTAGATTAAAGCTGTTCGATAGCTTGACTCAATTTACCTTGGTTTCATGTCGTTAAATAACTTTGACATTAACAGTTTTGCTAGGCAATTCTGAAATTTTCATTTCACCTAGTTTCAACAGTTTTTAGAAGAAAGAGTTTCCAAATTTCCTCATTGTTTGTGCAAGATGTTTCATGACATTGTTCCTGAATGGCCAGTTGTTTTTTTACACCTATGAACCATTGTTGTAAATTTCCCCAGCGGAAGAACAGTTTCTCTCTATTACGCTTATTGAATCATTCAACATCAGAAGCCTCTCAGTTTTATCATCCCTGAAATAATCTATACTTTAAGAAATACAAGGTTTGACTACGCAACTAGTTATTACAATTTAACCTTTTTGCACCACTTGCCCCAATGTTACTTTGCAGAATCTATTCCTCCAAGGAATTGTTCTTGACATGCAGTGCCTCAAACTTAAAAACACAAAAATATATTTTTCCTGGATGATTACACTGAAATTGGATGAAATAATTTTAAAATGAATCAGATGATTAAAGTTGATGGCATGTAGTTGTAACTTCTGGGTTTCTGAAAAGGTTCTAAATTTTAATGAATGTTCATATTGCGATAATAATGTAGCTACACTGGATTTTAACTACAATATGATACTTATTTTCCCCAAAGGAGCCAAATAGGCTAAATCACAAGGAAAACATAATGCTTTCATGAAAGTAACTTAGTGGAAGGGAGGAGATGAGGACAGAAATAACATTTCTTTATATTTTCAAGTCAGCCTGTCCAGAGAGGTTATTGCACACCTGAGCATCATGATGCTGCTTGGCCTGCTGTGTTCATCCAGCTCTACACCTTGTTATCTCAGATTCTCCAGCATCTGCAGTTCCTACTATCTCTGAAACAACATTCTTGTTGTTTTTTGTATTTTCTATATCCAGAAGTGCTATCATACATAACTGAGCAACTTTCCCATCACCAAAATCAGTGTAAATCTTTTTTCGTTTTTTTTTTGTTTTCTTTTCTGAACACTAGTCACCACCCATAAAACACCTACACAGCCAATTACATATTTATAAGTGAAGCCCAATAAGGGCAATGCAAACCATTAAAAGCGAAGATGGGGAAGGGAGAGCAGGGAGGGGCTAAATTAAAATGGAGTTGGGGGAAATAAAGCACTGCCCCCACAGTGCCTACCTTTCTCTAAAGGTAGAAATAACATTTTTTAAAAATTAACCTTATCTTTCCTAATCAACTTGTTCAGAGGTGTTAGTTACATACCTCTGAAGCAGGTGGGACTTGAACCCAGACCTTTTGGCCCAGGGGTAGGGATACTACCACTGCATTACAAAAGGGCCCCTAGAAATAGCTCTTTTTTTTTATTACCTTACTTTTCTAATCAACCTGGTCAGAGATGTAATTACACATTTCTAGAGCAGGTGGGACTTAAACCCAGGTCTTTTGGTCCAGAGGTAGAGGTACTACCACTGTATCACAAGACAACCCCCAGAAATAACATTTTTATAGCTTGTGGACCATTTGATTCACATACTAGGCAACTGATAATCTTCTTGTTTCAGCCACCAGATCCTGTAACCTGCCTATCCTACCTGTGTGTTGCTCCTGAAATTCTGTTCATTTTCCTTTGGTATAGATAAGCAGGTGGGAGAACAGTTACATAGGATTTCAAGGTGTGCAAACTGGAGGAGCAACACCTCACGTTCCACCTCGGGAGCCTATGGCCTAAATATGGATTTCACCACTTTTAAAATCTCCTCATCCCATGTCCAACCCTCCCTCTCATCCCCACCTCCTTGACTTGACACAACCTGTCCATCTTCTCTCTAACCTATCTGCCCCTCCCACCTCACTGACCAATCCCCACCACTTCCTACCTGCACTCACCTATCACCATACCACCTACCTTCCCCAGCCCCACCCCTCCTATCTATTTATTTCTGAGGTCCGCTACCCCTCCCCATTTCTGAGGAAGGGCCCTGACCCGAAATGTCAACTTTTCTGCTCCTCTGAGACTGTAATGGATATACTGCATTTGGAGGGGCAGTGGATATTTTAGCATTTCTGGACTCAAAGGTTGATTTATGAGGCAGGATTACACAAATTAGGGTTATATTTCCTGGAGATTAAAGGTTTAGCGAAATCAGGTATTGCAAAGACTGTGGGCCCTGACAAAATTCTAGCTATAGTACTGACAGCCTGTAATCCAGAATTACCCACGGCCCTAGTTAACAGGTAGATCACTGGCATCTTCACAGTGTGGAAAAATTGTCCAAGTAAGTCCAATACACAAATAGCAGCAGAAAATAGCCCAACCAATTACCAAAGCATCAGACTATTCTTGATCATTAGCAAGGTGATTGAAGGAGTTATCAACAGATCAATAGTGTTATCAAGCATCATTTACTCAGCAATCTCCTGTTCACCGGCCCTGAGTTTGGGTTCCACCAGTGTCACTCTGCTGCTGACCTCATCAGTGCCTCAGAACATAGAACATTACAGCGCAGTACAGGCCCTTCGGCCCTCAATGTTGCGCCGACCTGTGAAACCAATCTGAAGCCCATCTAACCTACACTATTCCCTTATCATCCATATGTTTATCCAATGACCATTTAAATGCCCTTAAAATTGGCGAGTCTACTACTGTTGCAGGCAGGGCATTCCACGCCTTTACTACTGTCTGAGTAAAGAACCTACCTCTGACATCTGTCCTATATCTACCACCCCTCAATTTAAAGCTACGTCCCCTCGTGCTAGCTGTCACCATCTGAGGAAAAAGGCTTTCACTGTCCACCCTATCTAATCCTCTGATCATCTTGTATGTCTCTACTAAGTCACCTCTTAACCTTCTTCTCTCTAACAAAAACAGCCCCAAGTCCCTCAGCCTTGCCTCATAAGACCTTCCCTCCATACCAGGCAACATCCTGGTAAATCTCCTCTGCACCCTTTCCAACACTTCCACACCCTTCCTATAATGCGGTGACCAGAACTGTACGCAATACTCCAAGTGCGGCCGCACCAGAGTTTGTACAGCTGCAACATGACCTCACGGCTCCGAAACTCAATCCCTCTATGGATAAAACCTAACACACCGTACACCTTCCTAACAGCCCTATCAACCTGGGTGGCAACTTTCAGGGATCTATGGACATGGACACAGAGATCTCTCTGCTCATCCACACTACCAAGAATCTTACCATTAGCCCTGTACTCTGTATTCCTGTTACTTCTTCCAAAGTGAATCACCTCAAACTTTTCCGCATTAAACTCCATTTGCCACCTCTCAGCCCAGCTCTGCAGCTTATCTATGTCCCTCTGTAACCTGCAACATCCTTCCGCACTATCCACAACTCCACCGACTTTAGTGTCATCTGCAAATTTACTAACCCATCCTTCTATGCCCTCATCTAGTTCATTTATAAAATGACAAACAGCAGTGGCCCCAAAACAGATCCTTGCGGTACACCACTAGTAACTGAACTCCAGGATGAACATTTCCCATCAACCACCACCCTCTGTCTCCTTACAGCTAGCCAATTTCTGATCCAAACCGCTAAATCATCCTCAACCCCATGCCTCCGTATTTTCTGCAATAGCCCACCATGGGGAACCTTATCAAACGCTTTACTGAAATCGATATACACCACATCAACCACTTTACCCTCATCCACCAGTTTGGTTATGTTCTCAAATAACTCAATAAGGTTTGTGAGGCACGACCTACCCTTTACAAAACCATGTTGACTATCCCTAATCAAATTATTCCTTTCTAGATGATTATAAATCCTATCTCTTAGAATCCATTCCAACACTTTACCCACAACCGAAGTAAGGCTCACTGGTCTATAATTATCAGAGTTGTCTCTACTCCCCTTCTTGAACAAGGGGACAACATTTGCTATCCTCCAGTCTTCTGGAACTGTTCCTGTAGACAATGACGACATAAAGATCAAAGCCAAAGGGTCTGCAATCTCCTCCCTAGCTTCCCAGAGAATCCTAGGATAAATCCCATCCGGCCCAGGGGACTTATCTATTTTTACACTTTCCAGAATTGCTAACACCTCCTCCTTGTGAACCTCAATCCCGTCTAGTCTAATAGCCTGTATCTCAGCATTCTCCTTGACAACATTGTCTTTTTCATGTGTGAATACTGACGAAAAATATTCATTTAGCGCCTCTCCTATCTCTTCAGATTCCACTCACAACTTCCCACTACTGTCCTTGACTGGCCCTAATCTTACTCTAGTCATTCTTTTGTTCCTGACATACCTAGAGAAAGCTTTAGGGTTTTCCTTGATCCTACCTGCCAAAGACTTCTCATGTGCCCTCCTGGCTATTCTTAGCTCTCTCTTTAGGACCTTCCTGGCTAACTTGTAACTCTCAAGCGCCTTAACTGAGCCTTCACACCTCATCTTTACATAAGCCTCCTTCTTCCTCTTGACAAGAGATTCAACTTCTTTAGTAAACCAAGGTTCCCTCGCTCGACCACTTCCTCCCTGCCTGACAGGTACATATTTATCAAGAACACGCAGTAGCTGTTCCTTGAACAAGCTCCACATTTCAATTGTGCCCAGTCCTTGCAGTTTCCTTCCCCATCCTATGCATCCTAAGTCTTGCCTAATCGCCTCATAATTGCCTTTCCCGCAGCTATAACTCTTGCCGTGCGATACATACCTATCCCTTTCCATCGCTAAAGTAAACGTAACCGAATTGTGGTCACTATCACCGAAGTGCTCACCTACCTCCAATTCTAACACCTGGACTGGTTCATTACCCAGTACCAAATCCAATGTTGTCTCTCCTCTTGTTGGCCCATCCACATACTGTGTCAGGAAACCCTCCTGCACACATTGGACAAAAACTGACCCATCTAAAGTACTCAAACTATAGCGTTTCCAGTCAATATTTGGAAAGTTAAAGTCCCCCATAACAACTACCCTGTTACTTTCACTCCTATCCAGGATCATCTTTGCAATCCTTTCCTCTACATCTGTGGAACTTTTCAGAGGCCTGTAGAAAACTCGCAACAGGGTGACCTCTCTTTTCCTGTTTCTAACCTCAGCCCATACTACCTCAGCAGATGAGTCCTCATCAAACGTCCTTTCTGCCACCGTAATACTGTCCTTGACTAACAATGCCACACCTCCACCTCTTTTACCACCTTCCCTGATCTTACTGAAACATCTAAACCCCGGAATCTCATGGACGAAGAGCTGAATTTAAGTGGTGAAATGAAAGTGACAGCCTTGACATCCAGGCAGATTCAATTTAGCGTGACATCAAAGTGCTTCAGCAAAACTGGAATCAATGGAAATTGGAGGGGTCTGGTGAACTTTCCGGTAGTTGATGCCATATTAAGCATAAATGAAGATAGTTGTACTTGTTGGAGGACAATCATTTTCAACCATGGGACATCATTGCATGATTTCCTCAGGGTAATGTCCTAGGCCAAAACATCTTCAGGTGCTTCATTAACTACCTTCCTTCCATCATAAGGTCATAAGTCAGATGTTCACTGATGATGGCACAATGTTTGGCACCATTTGTGATTCCAGAAATACTGAAGCACTCAATGCCCATAGACAGCAAGAGTCAGATATCATTAGGCTGAGAAGTGGCAAGTCACATTTGTGCCATACAAGTGCCAGTCAATGACCATCTCAAACAAGAAAGAATTTAATCTTCTTCTCTTGACAGCCTGTTGCATTAGTGTTGCTGCATTCCCCATGATGACTGGAAACTGAACTGAACCAGCCATATAAGTATTGTGGCTAATTGTGACAAAAGCTGGTCAGCAACTGGAAATTCTGTGGCAAATAATTTACCTCCTGATCCCCAAAGTCTGTCCACCATTTATAAGGCACAAGTTAGGAGTGATAAAACACTCTAATCATGTCTGGACGAATATAGCAACATTCCATCTGTCCAACAACAGTCAAGAAGTTTAGCTCCATGCAGGACAAAGCACTTGACTCGCACCCTTCACCACCAATGCACAACACCAGTTGTACTACAGCAACTCACTCTTTTAAATCTTTCTCCTTTTACCTTAAAAATACTCCCTTGTTTTGAGCTTCCAAACCTTTGCTATTCACCTCATCTATACCCCTCATGATTTTATAAATCTCTACAAGGTCACCCCTCAACCTCCTATGGTCTAATGAAAAAAGTCCCAGCCTCTCACACACATGCCACTGAATACTGGGTTGATAGCCAGCAGCGTATCGGAGTATTGTGCGCATATTGCACACATTGTGAACCATCTGATAGGCAGCTTATGAGCGCGGCCAACAACTTGTCTGCAGAAAAGGACCTTCATTACAGAACCAAATTGGACCATGACAAAAGCAATGGAGGAAGTGAGTTGTTTCATGCAGCACTAGGCAAAAAGGGAAAGAATACAATGATTGTTCTCCTACTGGGTCCAACTATCCAGCAAAGTATGTAATTCAGCTATATTCATGTTTTCATTTACCTGGGAATATTAGATATGCTCGATAGGAACCCTGCACCCCAGACCTTCTTAGACTGAGAAAAATCTTCCTTTTTCTCTTCTTGCAATAATTTCTGCTTCAGTGTTTTGAATCTTTGCTGCTCTTTCTCATCAGAGAAACTTAAACTTGATCCTGTTCGGACATTCAATTGTAGTTTTTCAATTGATGGCATTTCTAAAAAGAAAATCAAAGGACAAGTCACTAAAATGTGATGTGTCAAGTTATAGGATATGGGTAACATGCAAATATGGCTCCTACCACTCTGGATACTGAAGGTAAACAGCATATGGAACTTCATGGATATAGTTTCATTGCAAAACCATTTCAGATATCACATTTACTACTTAAACAGCACTCACCCACATTCTTTTAACAAAGAAGGTGTCTCAAACATATTGTGTATGCATATACTAACACACAACAATTTTGTTTACTTAATAACCTAACTCTGTCTTGATTGAGATTTCTAAACAGTAATTAAGTCAAAAAATTACTCCCAGTCACGCACGCGTAGCTTCCAGCACCCACTTACAAAGCAATTTCTCTTGACAGACTGCATTGTAATTTTATTTATTATTATTTTTAAGACTTCAATCTTAGATGTATAATTATGGAGATTTAAGGCACAGAAAAAAGCCATTGGGCCCATTACATTTGTGCTGGCCTAAAAAAAGCAATCTAATCTTGACCGACGTTGCAGTACTTGATCCTTAGCCTTAGAAGTTAAAGCACTCCAAATGCAAGACCAAACAGTTTTTAAATGCAATGAGAGCTTCTCCTTCTACTCAATGGTTAGATGCTGAATTCCTGACACCCATCACACCCTTAGGGAAAAACATTCACCTCAACACCCCTCTAATTCTTCTACCAACTGCTTTAAATTTATGCTTCCTATTTATTAATCGCTCTGCTATGTGGAATTGGTCGTTCTGATCCACTTTTTCTAGGTTCCTCATTGGTTTATGCATATCAATTAAAACCACCACCTCACCTGTCTAATCTTTTATCATAGCTAAAATAATCTGTTCCTGACAATGTTCTCATAAATCTTTTCTAGTCAGATCATAATTTTCCTTAAATATGGTGATTTGAACAGAATGTGGTATCTAATAATAACAATTATTTTATGTAGGTTGAGCACACCTTCCCTCTTCTTATTTTCAATGCCTGGCTAATAAAGTGTACATTATGCTTTCTAAGCCATCTTATATACCCATCCTCCTGGTCAGGAACTCCAAGGTACCTATGCTCCTTCATAGTTTACAGTGTTGTATTATTTATTCCGTTGCCGTGAATACTCTTCCCAATTGCATCACCTCATAACACTCTAGATTGCAATCCACTTGCCGCTGACCAGTCCACAGATACCTTCCTGCAGTCACACCATTTTTTCTATACAGTGAACCACATAGCCTTTTTTTGTAATCTGAGCATATTTTTGAAGACGTACTGTCTACATTTAAGTCTCAATCATTACAATGGGACACCAAAAGCTAGGAACCTATATTTTATGCAATCTGAAGTACACGCCTAAACCTGGCTATTATTTACATTGTAACTTCATTGTATAATTCAAACTTAACCACCTGTTAGTTTCAATCCAAACACAGCATTGTTGTTTATAATGCCAAAGTGTATATTCTAGAGCTTTTTACATGAAACATACCCACCTAACAATAATCATAATTGTCAACGATCTTCTGTGAAAAAAATGTCAACGTCTCTTACATCTCTAGTGAACTGTGGAGTATAGCCAGCTAATTATTTTTAAAATGGCCGGGCCCCCAAATTGCAACCACATTAAGAAGCTGGAATAGTTGCTTTTGGGTGGAATGGCGATTTGGACTGTTATTAGAAGGCAAACAGCATTGAAATCTGAAAGAAGTGCAAAGGAGAAAAAGCTTAGCCATATTTCAGCCAGGCCACGAGATGGAATATCTCATCTTGACTGAATCACACTTCTGCTAGGCTCATGAAACAATGCAATTGAGGCAGCCACAGAGACTTATGTGATCTGAACCATCCTCCACAAACAAAAAGAAGAATCATGACAGTGGAAGTATTTGCTAGTGGACCTCAAGTATAAAAATATTGTGCAAATTCATACTTGATTTAATGCAGCATTCATTATTATGTTGGGTATGTTTGGTCTAATTGCATTATAATTTTAAATAGTCAAGGTTTCATTCTGTTGCTGAAAAGGAATTTTCATTTGTAGGACAAGTACGTACGGATGAATTAATTTTCAGCAGTTTGCAGGTCAAATCACAACAAGGTTGAAAAAACAATTTACTTTCCTTTCTCTCGTCCCTGATGATCTGAATGTTCTACTTTTAAGATTTTTGCAGCTATTGACATCTGCTGCAGGCAACCTCCAAATTGAAAAGCTTGCATTAACTGAGGTTTCCCAGGTGACAGCAAAGCTGTGGAAATAATAAGGCTCCACTCTGCACTGACATAGTACCAATTGACGTCTAGCAAAAAAAGTTTCAAATTGGACAAGAAAATTGAATGGAAGTATAACCTTCAATAATAATTATTCTTCTCAAGCAAAATCCTTGACAGTAGTTTCAGTAGCTGTCAGGATATTGGAGTTCATACTATAAATGTTCAAATTTGTAAAACAAAATGCAAGCTTATGACAGGATGTCAACCCCAATTTACAAGAAAGATTACATAAACTTGTAAACACAGATATTATTTCCATGATAAATTCAAGTATTACACAAGTTCATTTTCTTTGCCTTAACATAAATTATGCACTACATATTCTAAAATTCCCTTAATTCCTTCAGTAATCAAAAATTTAAAGCACCAAGCTCTCTCACCGACAGGCCAATGAACAATGTGAAAATATCAATTCTCCAAAATCTTCAAAATTTATCTAGTCTGTTTTTACAGTTTGTAAATGTTCATATATGCAGTAAACCAGTTGTGTTTTGAAAATTGATAAGTTGTGTTTACCTATTATCGTTTATAGATATCTGACACCATTGTTGTGGTTACCTTTCCTTTACCAGTGTGTGTGCCTTAAACTTCTCTCATCAACCAGAAAAACAATTACAACAGCTTGGACCTCCCTTAGGTTATTATTATGCTGAATATTTGTACTCCCTACTCCTTTTTAACTCTTGCCAATACGTTTCTCTGCCATGATGGACTTGCTCTTTATTTTCACATTCTGGCTAAGCCTAACTGTTGCCGATCCCTAATCATCCTGGAGAAGGTGGTGATGAGTCATTTACTGGAACTACTACAATACATGTGGTTCAGGTGCAGCCACAATACTGCTCAGAAGAGAATTCCTGGATATTGATTCCATGATGGTGAAGAAACAGAGAAAACATTTCAAGTCAGGATGGTGAGTATTATTTTTTATTAATTGGATCTCAGATAGCTGGCTCAGTAACATTTACTGCCCTTCCGTAATTACTCTTGAGAAAGTCGATATATAGATGGCTTTCTTGAATCCCTGCAGATACACCCATAGTGCTGCATGCAGAGGTTTTACCTGGTGACTGTGAAAAAATGGTGATATATATTCAAGCTGGATGGTGTGGTTTGGAGTGGAACCTGCAGGTGGTGGTATCCCTATGTATCTGCTGCCTTTATTCTTCTAGGTGATAGACGTCTTGCTGCATATGGACACAGACCGGTTCAATATCTGAGCAGTCAAGAATGGTGCTGAAAAAATTGTAAAACATCATTGAGTATCTCCATTTCGAACTTCATGATGAAGGGAAGGTTATTGATGAAGCATCTGAAGATTGTCAAACCTAGCAGACTATTCTCAGTAACTCTGTAACAACATCCTTGAACAGTGATGAAGGAATCTAACAACTACCAAGTATTTTCCTTTTCAGTTAGATGTGACTCATTCAAGTGAAGAATTTTATTTCCAGTTCCCATTCATTTCAATTTTGCCAGAGCTCTTCATTGACATATTCAGTCAAATGCTGCTTTGATTTAAAGGACAGTCACTCACGTCATCTCTAGAGTTCAGCTCTTATATTTGGACCGAGGGTGTAATGAGATCAGAAGCTGTAAGGCCTGACAGAAACCAAACTAAGTGTTAGTAGAGATAGTAGGAACTGCAGATGCTGGAGAATCTGAGATAACAAGGTGTAGAGCTGGATGAACACAGCAGGCCAAGCAGCATCAGAGGAGCAGGAAAGCTGACGTTTCAGGCCTGGACCCTTCTTCAGAAATGCTGAAGAAGGGTCTATGCCCGAAATATCAGCTTTCCTGCTCCTCTGATGCTACTTGGCCTGCTGTGTTCATCCAGCTGTACACCTTGTTATCTGAGTGTTAGTAAGCAGGTTATTCCTCTCGAAGTGTTCTTTGATCACACTGTTGATGATCCATCCACCATTTTGCTCATGGGGAGAGCTTGGTGGAACTATAATTAGCTGGGCTAGATTTGTCCTGCTTTTTGTAAATAGGGCAAACTGGTGTGATATTCTACATTGCTGGAGAGATGCCAGAGTTAGAACTGTATTACAGCAGCTAGCTTAGCTCGGAGCTTGGACAGTTCTGGAGCAAGTCTTCATTGCTATTGCAGCAAAATAGTCAGGTTCAAATATCCAGTATCCAGCAGTATCTTGCAGTTTCCAGTTCTCTCAGTTGTGTGTGGATGTCACATGGAGTGAAGAGAATTAGTGTGTGTGATTTGAAATAGGAGAAGTAGACCATTGAGCTCCTCTTGCCTGCTTTGCCATTCAATAAGATCAGATCAGTGGCAATTCTTTTTATGTGTTGAATCCCACGTTCCCTTCTACCCCAGATAACCTCAGACTGGCTCACAAAATGTGAATCTAACTACCTCTACCTTCGAAATGTTTAATGAACTCCATCACCTACTGAGGCAGTGAGTTCCAACGTCACACAATCCTGTGAAAGCAAAAGAAAAACTTCTTAACTCAGTCTTAAATGGGCAACTTCTAATTTTAAAACAATGCTTCTTGGTTCTGGACACAAGAGGAAACATCTTTTCCAAACTCACTTTGCCATGACCATTCAGGATCTCATACACTTCAATCAAGTCCCCTCTCACTCCAGTGGAAAGAGGCCCATTCTGTCCAACCTATTCTCATTCTGGGCAACAATCTCATAATCCACCAATGAGCTATCTCCAATTCATTTACATCTCTCCTTAAAGAAGGAGAACATTACACAGAGAGTGGTTCACGTGTGGAGTGAACTTCCTGAGGAGTGGTGGATGTGGGTATAATTACAATGTTTAAAAGACATTTGGATAAGTACATGCATAGGAAAGGTTTGGAGGGATATGGGCCAGGAGCAGGCAGCTGGGTTTAGTTTGGGATTAGATTTGGCATGGACTGGTTGGACCAAGAGGTCTGTATCCATGCTGAATGACTCTATGACTGACATTGTCCTAACAATGCCTTGTATAACTGAAGCACAACATCTTTCCTTTCTGTCTAATTTCTCTTGTAATAAAGGATAGCACCTGATTAGCTTTTGATGTATTGTACCTGCATACTAACTTGTTGCTACTCATTCACAAGAAAACCTTTGGACCTTGGAGTTCTGCACTCATCGTCTGTTTATGTAATACTCATTTACTTTTCCTGCCAAAGTGAATAAATTTGCAATTTCTCACATTATATATTATCTGCCAGATTTTTGACCCCTCATTCAACCTATCTAATTCCATTTACAACTCCTTATGTCTTCTTTACAACATTGTCACCTGCAAGTTTAGCTACCATGCCTTTGTTCCCCTCATCTAAATTATGGATGTAAGTTGTAAAAAGTCAAGTCCCCAGAATAGACCCCTGTGGATCACATCACATTGTGCCCAATCAGATAAAGACCCATTTATGTTTCCTGCCAGCCAGTTAACCTTCTATCTATATACGTTACTGCCCACAGCATGAACTCTTATTTTCCACAATAACCTTTGGTGAGACTCCTTATCAAATGCCTTCTAGAAATTCAAGTACACTGAGTGTATAAAGTCCCCTTTATCAACAATGCACATTACTTCTTCAAATAACTCTGATAAATTGGTTAAACATGATTTCCTTACAACATAACTACACAGACACTTCCCGATTACATTGAGTTTTTCTAAGTCCACAGGTGTAAACTCTCAACTCAAACAACTTGCCCATGACAAATGTCAAGCTAATTGGCCTACATATTCCTGTTTCCCATCTCCTCTTCTTGAGGAAAGAGATTATATTTGCTACTTACAAGTCAGATGGAAGCTTACCTGAATTGAGGGAATTTTATAAAATTAATACCCATGCATTTACTACCTCATTAGCCATCTCTATTCGACTCTAGTATGAAGCCCATCTGGACCCAAAGATTCGTCAGTCTGCAGCTCCATCAGTTTGCTCAGTGAAATTATAATCATGACGGAAGTGGTACTAAACTCATTTCTCCTTTCCACCTCCTGATTTACATCTGTTACTGGAATGTTTTTTGTATCTTCTATAGACAGTAGCAAATTATTTCTTCATTTCATCCATCATTTCCTTATTATCTACAATGAATCCCAATTCTCATTCTCGAGGAGTATCACTCACTTTACTAAGTCTTTTCTTTTTAAATAACCGTAGATACTCGTGTTATTCACTTTGACATTTCTGGCTCTTTTTCTCTCAAAATCTAATTGCTTCCTTCTTGTTGACTTATGAGTTATTCTCGGCCATACTCTGACCAATCATCTAAACTGCTTCTCATGTTCGAGCAGTTATGTGCTATTTTCCTTAGATTTGATGCTATCCCTGTGTCTTTTTTCTTGTCCCTTCCTGCCACTCACTGATCCTCATTTTGCATTTAATATTTTTGTCTCTTATTTTGTCTCTTTGATAGATCATATCTTTCGACATTTGATCCCTTGCCTCCAATATTTAGTTTGAAACCCTCTCTACTTCCTTAGTTATTTGCTTTGCAAGAACACTAGAGCCCCAGCACAGCTCAGGCACAGTCCAGCTCCCATTTTCCCCAGCATTGGTGCCAATGAATCCAATCCTCCACACCAGTCTTTCAGTCACATATTCATCTTTCTAACTTTAGGTACTTTATGCCAATTTTCATGTGGCTCAGGTTCTGCTTTTTAATTTAGTACCCAGCTCCTCTTTCCTAGTTCTGTTTATGTCGTTGGTGCCTACATAAACCACAACTATGATTCTTGATGACCTCAGAAGAAAGCCAAGATGAATCATCCACTCAATATGTCTGGTTGAAGCTGGTTGGAAATGTTTCACCCTTATGTCTTGCATTGATCGTTGATGATAAGGATATTTATGTTGACTCATCCTCCTGTTTGGTTGGTTGTTGGATCCTTTAGCTCTGTCTAGTATGTGCTGCCTTAGTATGCTTATTATAGCTTAACCCAGTTGCCAACTCATTTTTAGTTACGCCTGGAGTTGCTTTTGGTAATATGCTCCTATACGTTTCATTGAACCAAGAGTGACAGGAATGGTGGAGTGAGGGATATGCCAAGCAATGAGGTTACAGATTGCAATTGAATACAATTCTGCTACTGCTGATGCCCACAGTGTTTTGTGGATGTTTGAAGTTTGAGTCTTTAGATTTTTTTGAAATCTACCCCATTTAGCATGATGCTAGTGTCATATAATACGATGCAGGGTTTGCCCAGTATGCAGGCAGGACTTTGTCTTCATAAAGACTTTGACAATATCACCCCACCCCCTGTGCTGTATTGGAAGATGCAACAGTGATGGGTAGTTTGGTGAAGATGAGATCCAGTAGGTTCTGCCATCTGGCAGATAGGTCTTTCAGGACTCAGCCAGATCTGTCTGTGATTCAATGTAATACGAGGCCACTTTTGGTGATCGATACTGAAGTCCCTCACCTCTGTGCCCTCGTTATCCTCAGTTGCTTCCTCCAAGTTTGTTCAGCATGGAGGACTACTGTTTCATCCAACGAGGAAATGCAGTAAGTGGCAAGCAGTTGGAGATTTCGTTGCCTGTGTTTGGCCAGATGCCATGAAGCTTCATGAGATCCAGGGTTAATGTTCAGGGCTTCCAGGGAAACTCCCTTCTAACTACATATCACTGTGTTGCTGCTTCTGCAGTATCTGGCCTATTGCTGCAACAAGCCATTCCCAGGCATCGTGGTGGTGTCTGGGATACTGAGTGTAAGGTGTGATTCAGTGAAAATTACCACATCTGGCTGCTATTTGACCAGTCCGTGCAACAGTTCTCCTGATTTAGGTACAAAATTAGTAAGAAAGAAACAAAAACAGGATTTGCTGTTGAAACTCAGCAGGTCTGACAGCATCTGTGGAGAGAAAACAGAGTTAACATTTCAAGTCCAGTTTCCCTTCTTCACTTAAGGGACTTGTAATGTTAACTCGATTTTTTTATCCATGGGTGCTGGCAGACCATCTGAGGTTCTCTAGCAATTTCTGTCTTTGTTTCTGATAGCTAGCATCCACAATTCTTTGCTTTATATTAGTAAGGAAGACTATGGAAGCTTGAAAGGCTGGGTGGGCCATTGCCAATTTCCAGTACCTAAGTTGATTTCAGGTAATCTGCCTAGTTTTACTCCCTTTTACTTTTTTATTTGACATTACTACAATGGGATGGGGTGTTTAGTGATTTCAGATGACAGTTAAGAATGAATTAAATTGCCATGGATCTGAAGGTAGGCCATGCTGTGTCTTTCTTCTGTGTGTTTACTTGGTAAATAAATATCACAACTAACCATGTATAACGGATTGAATAACACAAAAATACATAGGTTCGTTTCTTAAGGGTGTTGCAAATTTCAAAGCAGTATTACACAGTTGGAAAACTCATCTCTGAAAATGAGTTGATCATTTTCTCAAAACAAAACCTGCACCACATGACACAATCCATCATTTCCCCTCCAATAATGCATACAGTGAAACACAAAAATGTATTTCTATGTTTCAGGAGAGGTGTAATAATTCAAATTTGACCAATTAATTAAAATTCTCTAAATTATTCAGATTAATCTGCTTGTTCTTAATTTAGAAACTGGTCATGATTCTTCTAATGAAATGAAAACAATGCATTAAGAAGATTTTGGCTAATAAATAAGTTCAGGGGGAAGTGAAGTGAAGTGAGAGTCACATTAATTTCATCAAATTCCTAAATAGGACAGAGACCTGGAATCTCTCTCAAAAGGAAGTATAATGGGAGTGATATTATGACAACAATACCACTGAAGAATATTTTTAATTTAATGGTATCGTCAGATAAAGTATCAGGCTATCATACAATGACTAGTATCCAAGAAATTTAAACAGAAAACCAATGGCTTTTTCTTATCTTGTAATGAGAATATCTTAACAGACTTTAGAAAAAGGTGTAGCTATTGATTCTAACAGAAAGATTAAATACCTACACCTGAAATGAGAGGAGGGTTAAAATAGACTATAACAAGTTCACATCACATTTAAAAGATAACCTAGGATAAAAAGGATACTTTAAAGAGCCTACATTAACACTATCTATTTTGTTACTATTCGCCTGTTTACTTCATAATGTTTTACATGATGAAGTACTAACATTAATAAAATATGTCTCAAATACATGAAAATAAGGTGCAAATAATATTACATTGTATATTTGCATCCAATAAGCATCCATAACGAATACAGACGTGTTATCCACTAGGTTTAAGTTTTATTCTAAAAAGATTTGAGCAGTGTTCTTTCAGTTTCTGATGTTGCATGATCCCCCCATCTTGTTCCTGTCTTTAAGGGACTAAGGTGATTTACACTTCCAAGTGAATCAGCTTATTATTTGGACTATTTTGAACTCACTGCTAACATTCATCTTTTTCCAGACTTCACTGACAGCCTTTCTAGGTAGAATCCCCCTGTCTACCTTTCTCCTGTAATCGTCAATGATAAGCTGCGCCTCTTGCTGCAGTGTGGTAGCAAATCCTGTTTACAAAATTGAAACAAACAATCTTCCATTACTTATGAACTAAAGAAATACGTAGCTCCTTTACTAACTCCACTGAAATCAGCTCTAATGGGATCACAATTTCAATATCATTTCTAGTACAAGTAACAGGTCATTTGTAGTACAGATTTTACATTTGTATTTATTGTGGTTTTAATTGTCCACAAAATGATTTTAGGTGAAGAAATTAAATGCCATAATGTTGAATATTTCCTCAACTATTCTACCATTGCAACATTTTCAAATTTTCTGGTAATGGTAATGTGCAATTATAGTAACATTTCTTACACAGTTCATAGCAACATAGGAACAGGAAGGAGTAGGCCACCAAGTCCTTTGAGCCTGTTCCACCATTCAATGAGGTTGTAGCTGATCTGTGACCTATGTTATTGTATGTACATATAAGCTAAAGTTGCTATAAATACCAAGAAAACATCATTATTGAAAATTGCTTTTCCCCATACATTTACCATTGACTTTTGTCTTTGAACAGAAGAATGAACACTTCTGTCAGCAAATAACTTCAAAGCGATTTCCCCCAATGATTATTCATGGTGCAAATCAAGACTAGATCACTGAAATTATGCATAAATAAACAGCTCATTAATATCTTAAAGTCCTTACACGTAAATTGATTTTCTTTATCTTTACTGATTAAAAAGTGTAAATGTGGATCAGTAAGTGCTAATTATTGGTGGACATCCCTAGAGCTTTTATTGAGCAAATATGTTTCTGGATATTATATTCAGCAGCACAAAACCTCAGATGTCATACTTCACTTTTTACCCACATTATAATCAAGCATTTTAAGAATGTTTTGTATGCAAAACAGTCTCAGCAACTTCTGATTGTATGAATTCAAGACACAGATTGATTTCTCACACAATTACTGCATTCCCAAAGTACTACATTGGCTTTAGGACATTTTGAGATACCTTGAATCCATGAAAGCTGCTAAATAAATACATATCTTTCTTTTCTTCTCACTATAGAGTGTTCACCAACACAAATTCTCTTGTTTGGAAATAAGCAAATATATACTGTCGATTCAGACACAGAATGAAGGGATTCAGAGAAACACAACTTTTTCTGGACCAACCCATCCAGAAATGGTATTTGTTTTCAGAACACCAATCCAATTTATAAACATATCCAAAACATGTCATTTTATGATGCTGTATCAAGTTATTACCAGTAAATTGAGAAATGGAAAGCACAACTTGACACCCAGAACCCGATCATGTGTTGTGAACTTCTCCATCCTTTACAATTAAGGGCTAAAATGACATAACTTTATAAAAGTATGTATGAAACAAAATCAGTTAGATTTGAGAAGAAAGAAAAGCAATACATTATTCATATTACTATAATGTTAAGCACACTGACTTATGTGTATCATAAAAACATGAATAATTGACCACCTTACCTACAAAACAAAGCTCTTTTAACTTTTGACATTGATGAAACTGGGTTTCAACACCATCCACAAAACAACTTGGACAAACAGTCTCAAATTATATTCTTTCTCTTATAGATACTGGGATAAGAAGGCACTTTTCTCATAAATGGAGGGGTCAAAGCCATGGGGCATATATTTAACATAAAAGATAGAAAGCCAAGAGGAGAGTTGAGGAGAATTTGTTTCACTGAGTGGGTGGCAGGAGTCTGGCAGTTAATGCCTGAAAGGGTGTTGAGTCAAAAATTCTCATAGCATTTAAGTAGTAGTTGGATATTCACTTGCCTTGCCATGGCTTCAAGAACGATAAGTGAAAAAGTGGAAAATGGGGTTAGTGTAGTCAGATCTTTGCTGAATGGCATGGACATGATCAGCCGAATGGCCCATTTTTGTGTTGCAAATGTCAAACAGATTATGATATACTGTCCACTTCAGACTATGTTTAAAGACGAAATGCTAGATATACACAAATCTCCGCTAAAGTGAAGAAATATTTTAATGTTTCTGAAAAAAAAAATTCCCGTCTCTACAGTTTTCAAATGATTTCCAGTTCTCAATGGAATTTCCTTAGCAAAAAGTATTTTTTGACAATTAATGCTATTTTATAGATTAGCATTGGAAATAAGACTTGTATTTCACCAAACGATTTTTGTGGGATGATTAAGTGTGTTTCATTCTAGGTATCGTGGCATAGGATCACAGGGAGAGAGGTTCAGAAGCAAGGGCAGGGGCTGGATTTCATTGTATACCCCATCCTTGGCTGATGGGGCAATGAAGGCTCTCCAATCTGGTGGCATGGCTGCCCTCATCCCTGTTGGCCATCTTCAAACCTTGTTCAAGCAAATTAATGCCTGCCTTCCATATCTCTTCAATCATGGATCTAAAGCATTCTTTGCAGTAGTGGAAGCATTTATGAAAGAAGCTGCCACAATACTTGTAGGACATGTTTTTCATGGACATTATCGTTACTACTGATAATACAATCTGTTCAATGGGTGAACTGCACTGCAGACAATGATTTTCCCCTTGCTTCCACTGTTATGAAGAAAAATCATATTTTATTTGAGCTGTTTAAAGAACTTGTCTGCAAAGCTCCAAAGATAATTCACCAAAGATCCTTAGACAGCAAGTTCCAAACCCACAATCACTTCCACTTAGAAGCACAAGGGCAGCAGATATTTGGGAACACCACCAATTCCAAGATTGCCCTCCCTGCATCCCCCAACCCCCACCTCCCACCAAGCTGCTCACCATCCTGACTCGGTAATATATCGTCGTTCCTTTGTCACTGAGTCAAAATCCAGGAATTCCTTCCCTAAGGGAATTGTGGGTCAACCTATAGCAAGTGGACTCCAGCGGTTCAAGAAGGCAGCTCACTACCACCTTCTCAAGGACAACGAGGGACGGACAATAAACACTGACAGTCCAGCAACGCCTGCATCCCACGAGTTTATTAAAAAAAGTTTAAATCTTCAGCCTTGGGTGACATTTGCACTAATATTATTTTTTACTTTGTCCTGCTCCTAACCTTAACACAGTGAGTTTTACACCTGGAGTATAGCAGATACTGTACTGTTTTCTCCTTTGAGGATAAAGCAACTGTGTTCTATAAATGTCTGAAGAAGGGTCTAGGCCCGAAACGTCAGCTTTTCTGCTCCTCTGATGCTGCTTGGCCTGCTGTGTTCCTCCAGCTCTACACCTTGTTATCTCTGCATTCTATAAATGTCAGCTTCCAAAACCCAAAAGATAAAGTGTTTAATGATTTAAAGAGGAAATTGTCCTTCAATATTTGTCAAATTCTGTCCAGTACAATGAGAACTTTCAAACAGAATTTAAAATAGAATCAAAGGCAGAGTGAATAAAGAAAAACTCAAGACATTTAGAACAATATAAAAGAAGAGCTGAAGGCTTAAAGAAATGGAAAACATATGATTAAGCCCAGTTCTTCTGGCTACAACAGCCCAATGCATAGGAAATGAGTGTGAAGCATTGTTGCAACAAAGAGATGATCAGATGTAAAATTATCAGGTGCCCAATGTGGCAGCATATTGTAAAATGGAGTGATGGCCACTGAAATAATCCCACTGTATAAACAGATTTTGTTTTATGTATTTATATAACAAATAATTAAGACTAGAAAGGAAACTGGTGATGATTATTAATTTAACTATCAGAATATAAAAGGGGGGGTGCAGTCAGCTAGCACTGGGGAAAAATTTGTTGTACTGACATAATAAATTCTCTGCACAAAGGAAGCCTATGTCTCTTTGTTTCTGTTTGAATGCTTTGGTTACAACCTATTAACACACTCTCTATCTTGCAATCTGCCCATTTAACACCTTTTCTGTTAGTTCTTATAGGAACCTCAGTTTTTTCACTCAGAGACATCCAATCCCTGTACACTTGCATTCCCCATACGGATGGCCTAAAGGCCCTCCGCTTCTTCATCTCCTGCAGACCCAACCAGTCCCACTCCACCAACACCCTCATCCGCTTAACTGATCTTGTCCTTACCCTTAACAACTTCTTCTTCAACTTCACCCACTTCCTACAGACTAAGGGGGTGGCCATGGGTACCTGCATGGGCCCAAGTTATGCCTGCCTCTTCGTAGGATACATGGAACAGTCCCTCTTCTGCAGTTACACTGGCCCTATCCCCCACTTCTTCCTCCGCTACATGGATAACTGTATCGGCACTGCCTCATGTTCCCATGAGAAGCTTGAGCGGTTCATCAACTTTACTAACATCTTCCACCCCAACCTTAAGTCCACCTGGGCCATCTCCAATACCTCCCTCTCCTTCCTGGACATCACTGTGTCCATCTCTGGTGACCACCTCGAAACCGACATCTATTTCAAGCCCACCAACTCCCACAGCTAACTAGACTACACCTCCTCTCACTCACCTTCCTGCAAGAATACGATCCCCTACTCCCAATTCCACCACCTCCACTGTGTCTGCTCCCAAGATGGGGCATTCCACTCCCAAACATCCCAGAGGTCTTCCTATTTCAAGGACAGCAACTTACCTCCTCTGGTCATCAAAAATACCCTCAACCGCATCTCTTATGTTTCCCGCACTTTTGCCCTCACGTCCCCTCCCCTCAACAAAAATAAAGACAGAATCCCCCTTGTCCTCCCCATCCCACTAACCTCTGCATCCAAAGTATCATTCTCCGCTACTTCTGCCACCTACAATTTGACTCCACAACCAAAGAGACATTTCCCTCCCCACCCGTATCTGCCTTTCGTAGGGACCGCTCCCTTGTCCGCACCATACTTCCCACTATCCCCACCACCCCTGGCACCTTTCCCTGCAACCACAGGAAGTGCTACACCTGCCCCTACACCTCCCCCCTCACCCCCATCCCAGGAACAAAACAAACCTTCCACACTAGACAGTGGTTCACTTTTACATCCATCAACTTGGTCTAACGTGTCCACTGCTCCTGATGTGGCCTCCTCTACATCGGTGAGACGAAGTATAGACTCAAAGACTGTTTCGTAGAGCATCTGCGCTCTGTATGTGACAACACCTTCAAGTCGCGAACCATTTTAACTCCCCCTCCCACTCCCTGGGTGACATATCCATCCTGAGCCTCCTCTATTGTCACAATGACGCCATCCGCAAACTGGAGGAGCAGCACCTCATATTCTGTTTCGGGAACCTACAGCCCAATGGCCTAAACATGGATTTCACCAGTTTTAAAATTTCCCCACCCCTGGCCTCATCCCATGTCCAACCCTCCCTCTCATCCTCGCCTTCTTGACCTGACTCAACCTGTCCATCTTCTTTCCCACCTATGTGCCCTTTCCACTTCACTGACCAATCCCCACCATTCCCTACCTGCACTCACCTTTCACCATCCCACCTACCTTCCCCAGCCCCAACCCTCCTCTCTCTATTTATTCCTGAGCTCCCTCCCCAGTTCTGAAGAAGGGTCCCAACCTGAAACATCAACTTTTCTGCTCCTCTGATGCTGCCTGGCCTGCTGTGTTCCTCCAGCTCCACACTGTGTTATCTCAGTTTTTTCACTGCTGCTATTGTGGCAGTCATTCAAGCCAACACACAAACATTCATTTTCCTCTTCTTGCTAACATAAATTTCATATGTATATAAAGGAGCCTGAACTGACATTTTCTATTTCTTTAAACCTTCAGCTCTTCTTTTATATTGTTCTAAATGTCTTGAGCTCTTCTTTATTCTCTCTGCCTTCGATTTACGTAGCTTGAAGCATTGATCATAATGTTTACAAGACTTGTTTTAATTCTCTAAAAGAAGCCAGCACCTAACCCCTCCATCCTTGAAACTACAACCTTATGTCTCACCTGAATATATCGTCCAAGATCCTAAAACATTTCCTGCTATGAACAAGACCAGACCAGACCCCCTCAAAATATATGAAGAATTTAGCCTGCACCCTAATCTTTTCTTATTTTAAAGGCAAATGTAAAGTTTTGTGTTCGACTGGTGAAATTACTCGACATTAAGCAAAACTCAGTTTATTCAAACACTGTAGTTAAAATACAACAAAAGAAAGAAGAGCTTAGAATAATGTAACTCTATTGGAAAACTTAACAGAATAATAGATACAATAACTATTACTAATTAACTGTTCCAATGTAGTGACAACTCATATACACACATCCTTGGCAAAATTCAGAAGATATATTTGTCTCATAGGTAACTCCATCAAGCCAGAAGGAAAAACATCAAGAGAAAACTCAGTGAGAGTCACAGCCAGGAGACATTTACAACAGTTTCCAATCCTGTTATGCCTCCATCAACAACGGCTTAAAGCTAAACATAAAGAAAACTAAAAAAAAGCCTAGAAATTCTGGTCTGTGGCAGCTGGATCATACCTACTCAGGCTGCTCCTTTTGACCCTACTTTTAAAAAAACACAAGGCCCAACAAGCTGTTTCCATGACCACAAACAGCTCGTCACCTCTCGTTCAATCTCTCTCTTAAAAGAAACCAGGACAAAATACAGCTCTTAATGTCAGAGCATTGTCACAGTCCTTGCAGTATCACTCTGCACTCATTGGTCCTACAATTTCTTGTAGTACGTTGAGTATGGTCTAGCCCATAGCATCAAGAGTATATGGATCAAAAATAATCAATATTATGCTACTGTGGCCACCTTTCACCTGTCTGGTGCAGAGGGTAAATAGTGATTGCAAAGGATCAGATAGATAATAAACTTTTAAACAAAAATCACCCAGGATGTGGGTGTTGCTGGCTGGGTCAGGAAGTAATACCCATCCTGAACTGCCCTAGAGAAGATGGTGGTGAGCTACAGTTCATATGATGAAGGTACACCTGCATTTCTGTTAAGGATGGCGAGCTAGGATTTTGACACGGTGACTGCAAAGGAAGGGCGGCAAAGTTCCAGGTCAGAATGGTGTGTGGCTTGGAATGGTCTTCCCATGTATTTGCTACCTTGTAATTCTAGACTGAAGAGAACGTGGGTTTGTAAGTTGTTGCCTAAGGTGCCTCAGTGAGTTGTTGCAGCACTTTGTGTAGACGGAACTACTGCTGCTGCTGTGCATCAGTGGTAGAGGAAGTGAATGTTGAAATTAAGTGTGCTGCTAATCAAATGGACTGCTTTAATACTTTTGGGGTTGCACTCATCCAAGAGCATTCCATCGCATTCCTGATTTGTGCCTTGTCATGGTGGACAGACTTTGGAGAGACATGAGGTAACTTTCCTGATACAGAATTTTCAGCCTCTGACTATTCTCTCTCCGAACACTGTGTAAACTGAGAATAAATAGGTCAAGTCCTACAAATTGCTTTACTACTCAATTCAATTGGTTATTTCCACGCTGCAGTTGCAAGTCAGAATTCTATGCTGCTGAATAGCTCATGTACCTTATTCAATCTCAGTTTAAGATTCTGGAAAAATGGCCTTGAGTATATCAAATTGTTCATTTATGCTGAATTTTAAACATAATTTAACATGCCAGAGTACCTTAAATAGTTGATCTGAATCATAATCTGAATTTAATGTCCAGACAATTTTAGTTCACAGAATATGTTGGTTTTGGCTTGAGCTAAAACGACTGAAGTAACTGTAAATTTGGAGAAAAGTGCAATGCAATCACTTTTATACTATTTCTGTTGGACACTCTAACATATATCTCTCTGTTTATTTTGAGATACACTATTACAGATATTTTAATGCAAAATCAACTTGGAGTTTACAGGAAGTGCAGACTTACCTACCATAAATTATGTCTTACAGAAGCACAAATTAATGAGGAGTACCCTGAATTATAGCAATCTGTTTAAAAACATGAACGTAAAGAATGCAACTGAAAGCATTCTAAAAATAACAGTTAAACTATTCAGCTGATATTTCTGTATATATACAGCATATGTAATAATCTTTCATCAGCGTTGATGGTGTGATTTCTGGCTGTACCTGTATTGTGAGCAGATGTAGCAGTATGTTCAGCTCCTCTTTTTAATGGCTGTCTGAGGAAAGCCAGAATCACAATTAATCCTTGATGCATTATAACTTCAGGAGGAAACTCTATTGGACATTTTCTGAGGTTGAGGGCCTTCAATGAAGTCAGATTACCTGTTAGAAAATCAAACAGCTCAATAAACTAATCATCCTATTTTCCAAAGAATGGCGAGTTTATAACTGCATTCATGACTATCCTGCTCTTGAGTACAACATCAACACTTCTTAAAATAAATAACTTGTGATTTTAGTTGCACTTCAGTTCTTTTTTGCAGGCGTGGAGCAGAATTTCGGGATCAAAGCAAGGAATTTCAGTACTGGGAAGTCAATATAGTAGACATTGACAATGCAAGCTGTTCTCAGGCCTGGTACTGTATATGCCACATACAAAGTAACATTCTCTCTTCATAGACTGCATCCACAAACTCAGAGGAGGAACATTTACAACGCCCACCAGTATGATCAGCTTCTTATCCTAGTTTCTAGTCTTCTTGAATTTCTGTACCCTTTATCCTTAAACTGAGCTTGCCCAAATCATTTCACTAAAAGGGTTCTTACAGAAGGTATACGATAGGTTAACTTTTGGTTTTGGCCAGCATTAGATGTTAAAAATTATTTATTATTTTTAGATGTCAGAAAAAATAAATATTATTTTTGACACTCTTGGCTAGACGATAAGTCAACTGCTGGACCTCACTTTAAACAGTTTGCTAATTGGACAAGTCAGTGTGGGGTCCAGGCGGTATAGGTAAGATGAGGTATGCGTGACAAAGCAGTGAATTCCAAGGGGAGAGATACACGGTTTGTTAGATATTCTTCACAGAGTCAGGAGCAACATTAAAGTTCTTTTCCATTTCAAGAAAAACAATTTTCAGACTTATCCACTTCTGGTCAGGCTGAAGCAGTCACTTGCTGGTTAAATGGCTCAATCCCACTATTACCAGCAAGTGCTTGGGCTGTTTTATTTTGTCATTTTTGCCCAGTGACAGACCGCAATTGTCTAAGCCAATTTCCATGTGTGAGACATGGCAATATATTACCCTTTATCCTATTTTCAGTGAGACATGCCGGAAAAATCTGTTTTAAAAAACATAAGTTCAAGGCCATTTCTGTTCTAAACTACAGGAAGTAAGTTTGTCGAAAAAATATCGAGTCAGAGTGCACGATAGGAACTAAAGATTCATGTTGTGTCAACACTCACATATTTATTGAGGGCTGGAGTGTTTCTTCACAGATATGGTTTATCTCTGATAAACAAAATGAGGTTTGTGTTTGTAATACATTAATGCAGTGGGTATAGACAGAGCATATGTAAGTGACCAAAATAATCTTCTACAGAATGAGGGTAATAATTTTTTGTCACCACAGGGTCAGTTGGTTAGCTTCCTCATAGCAGCCTACTGTTACTGATTGAAACAAAAGATTTGGGTCATTGTGATAGAAAGGGTCATGATGCAGTATTACAAATAAATGGACTCTAAACTGAGGAGTGGTAGTGCAGAGAAAGGAATGACAAGAGATGTTAATTTCATATACAGCAGTGAAAAAGAAAACAGTCAACTACAATAAATGGAAACTTGTCCCAGAGTTATTATGCAGGCTCTTACTAACAGATCATTTTGGCTAACTATTTTTGACTCTGCAATGTCAAGTTTTGCTTTTGTCACATGAACTGATATAAAAAAAAACCAATGAATAGAATTTGAATTTCACACTAACCAAGTTCCACTGGCAGCCTTCGGATAGGGTTCCCCTCAAGAAGCAATGTTTTAAGGCACCTGTAAAAGACAACATACATATGAAGTGAACTGATTGAAACAAACTAAACTTACGTATATTTCCTTTACCCCATAATAAAATGGTCCTGGTGCTTCACAATAGTGAAAATAGATGTTTAGCAGCACAAGCAGAGGATATTCTGCACACCAGAATGTTGAAAGAGGTAACAATGCAGATAATGGACACACTGGTTCCTGCAGATTATAAAATAGCAAATATTATCCCTCTATTTAAGAAAGGAGGGACAGAGAAAACAGGAACCACAGGCTTTTTAGATCAGTAGTAGGGGCTAAAATCTATTAGAAAAGATGTGAAAAATGTACTGTTGAATACAATAAATGTCTGAATGGGCATAAGCAGCTTGGATATAAGAATGTGAAACTGTATTTGATTGACCTAATGAGAGTTTGTTGAGTATATCACTTAACTGGCATGGATTCAAGGACCAGTTGATAGACAGAAAATAGACAGAAGTGAGAAACACTTCTGTTTGGCAGATGGTGACTAATGGGGTACCACAAGGACCCATTCTAGTTCTGGGGCCTAGTTGTTCACAGTATATACCAATTGTTTGGACGTAGGAACCAAATGTAATATTTCCAAATTTGTGGACAACATAAAGCTAGGTGGTAACATGCATGATGTAGAACAGTTCCAACAGGATTTGGGCCAACTTAGTGAGTGGGCAAGAACATGGCGGATGGAATATAATGTGAGGTTATCCACTTTGTAGAAAGAACAGATATGCAGAACATTTTTTTTAATAGTAAAAGGTTACAAGGTATATTTCTTAGACTTGGGAACATAGGAAGAGAAGTAGGCCATTCAGCCCCTCGAACCTGTTCCACAATTTAATGAGACCTTGGTATTCTGTGGCCTAACTCCATATACCTGCCTTCGGCCCATATCCCTTGATATCTTTGCTTAACAAAAATGTATCTATGCCAGATTTAAATTTAATAACTCATCCAGCACCCACTGTTTGTGGAACAGTTTTCCAAATCTGCACTGATTTTTGTGTGTAGAAATGCTTCCTAACATCTGTCCTGAAAGGTCTGACCCTAATTTTTGGACTATTCCCCCAAGTTCTAGAATCTCCAACCACTGGAAATAGTTTATCTTTACATTTTTAATCCTAACCCTAATCCTGTCTTTTCCTCTTACTATGTTGAAGACTTTGATCATATGACCCCTTAACCTTCTAAACTCTGGAGAGAACAGGCCTAATTTGTATAGTCTCCCGTCATAACTGAACGCTTGAAGTCTGGGTATCATTCTTGAAAACCTATGTCATACTTCCTCCAAACCAATACTTCCAAGGATGTGGTGCCCAGATCTATTTACTGTACTCAGAGTGGGGTCAAGCCTGGGTTTTATATAACTGCAGCATAACCTCTGCATCCTTGTACCCCAGTCCTCTACGTATAAGTGTCATTCTATTAGCCCATTTGTTTATTTTCTGCACCTTATTAAATTTAGAAGAATGGGAGGTGATCTTGGTGAAATCTATTAAGTATTTACAGTGATTGACAGGATAGATGCAGAAAAGATGATTCACCAGTTGAGAGTCTAGAACCAGGGGACACAATTTCAAAACAAAGGAGAAGCCACTTGGGACTGAGATGAGGAACAATTTCTTTACTCGGAGGGCAGATTACCTCTGTAGTTCTCCACACTGGAAAGCAATAGGAGTTCACTCACTGAGTATGATTAAAATGGAGATTGACAGATTTGTAAATTCCATTGATGTAAAGGGATACGGGAATAGTGTGGGGAAAAAGGCATTAAAGTGGATAGCTCGATGGACCAAAAGGACCACATAAGGATGCTAGAGAAAAGATGTCCAAATGTTGCATGTCGGCAAGTAAAGTTGTGGGAATTCACATTTGATGTATTGGTGACAGAGGTTACAGTGGAAGTGGATTTATGATAGGGTGCTGGTGTTTGCATAAAAGGAATACAGGGGGCCTGGATTGAAAGAAATCAAAAGGATGGAGGTACGGGTGACGTAAAGGGCAGTGATAGATAAAATTTTGTAATTGAGAATAATTGGACTGGGAATATTAGAACAAGGCCTTGAAGCTCCGAAGACAGCAGTGTGATAATGTACTGTCAGGTTCAGCATGAACAATCAGTCAGGGAAATCATGGGGCATATGCAGAGTTCAGAAAGAGACATAAAATGATTGTTTCAATCTTGCTGATGCTAAGTGAGAGAAAATTCTTGCTTTACAGATCAGAAAACACAGTTGTCACTGTGGAGTTGAGATTGGTAACAAGGATGCAAATTATGTGATGCTAACATAACATGGGACTTAAACTCTATATTTTGTAGTGATAGTGCTAGAGAACAAGACAATGATAAGGAAACACAGCGGTATTGAACTTAGGACACTATGAAGTTTATACGATGGACTGGATTACAGCAGAAGGTTACTGCAGGGACTATGACAAAGACAGCCTTGTTCTTGTGGGCAAGGGAGAAAAAATAGTCTATTAGTCTGTCTGTCAGTGATACCACCTCTGACTTCAATAACCACATTTAAATGATTGGATGTGGTGTTCATGAAAGTAGGACTGGTTTTGCAGCTAACCTAAGAATTATTTGGCTGAAGGTGTCCATGTGACCTATGTCTACAGTTGTCTAGCAGTTAGAAATGGTTGTCTTGTTAACTGTCTTCTACAATTCAGGAATTCACTGACTCTGGTCATTTTTCTTTCCAAGTACATTAAATTAGGCAACATTTGGAAAAGGAAAAATTAAGGGCATGCAGTAATCCACAACTATGAAAGGTAGTCTACAGCCTACTGGAGTACTCCTCCAGATTTATCAGGGCATCTGAAGTATGTCTTCAAAATCTCTATATTCTGTGAAAATCCCGATTGTTCAATGTCCATATGTACTATACAAGTCTGGACTGATATGGAGGATTATTGCTGCAGAGGGCAGCCTTGATCTGCAACTCAATCATCCAGACAGATGGCTGCTGTTCACCCAACAGTCTGAAAGCAAAATGTTGGTGCCAACTCCTCGATTAGCAAAGATTAATTTTCCTGATGAAGTGCTTCTCAATAAACATCAGCTGTACATGATTTTTAAAAAAAAGTATTTGTTTTGGGATATAGGCAATGCTAACAAGGTAGGGTTGGTTGCCCATTTCTCATGTGAGACCAGAGTCACATGAAGGAAGAAGAGTACTGGGGCAATGCTCCACCTACGAGCAAGAATGAAATGAGATGGATAGCAAGAACTGCAGATGCTGGAGTCAGAGTCAACACAGTGTGGAGCTGGAAGGACACATCAAGTCAGGCAGCATCAGAGGAGCAGGTAAAGTCAATGTTTCAGGTCAGGACCATTCAGACCCTTCAGAAGGGTCTGTTCTGATGAAGGGTCCTGACCCGAAACATCGACTTTCCTGTTCCTCTGATGCTGCCTGACTTGCTGTGTCCCTCCTGCTCCAAAGAATGAAATGGCAGAAAGAGGCAAAACCAAACCAAACATAATCAGCAAACTCAAAAATGATTTTGAGATGTGACTCAACTCCGTATACAGCTTCTTAGGAGCCACTGAGCCATTCGTACAGGAGTTAATTTTAAGCAGCAGCCCAGAGTTAAAGCAAGGGCAATGTTTTGCAGCTCTACTTCAATAAATCATTTCATGAGAAGTTGATTACCATGACAAGTGATACGGGATGGGTAGGCCACATTGCCATGAAAATGAGGATGCCAAGTGGCCTTTTCACCATTTGGGAATCAACAAAATAACTCCAGAATTGGTTTCCCTTTACCAGCTGTTTCAAATCCACCCAGAAAACCGATTGGAATATTGAGAGAAGTTTAGGTCTAAAAAAAGGAGGGAAAGCAGAGGATTGTGGATTAAAGTGAAGTACTTAAACAGGATTACTAGTAGGTGTTCTTTTAATTCATCCACAAGACAAAACAAACTTCAAATTTCAGCTTGGCAGAGTTTCATCAACCATACAGGTGAACTAATCTCCTCAGAGACCTATTTTTTAGATGAGACATGAAACCAAAAGCCCTTTTCAGGTGGACATAAAATTTCCTACCCATTTCACTGTTTCACTATGTTGTAGTGTCCCAGCCAATATTCCTCAGTCAACCTCACAGAAACAACTGATCTGATTTTTGTTACATTACTGTTTGTGGGGAGCTTGCTGTTCTCAAACTGGCTGCTGCATTCTCTTTATTAAAACAGAAGTTCAAAGTACTTCATTAGCTCCAAAAGGTTTCAGGGTGTCCAGTGGTCATGAAAGACATTATATAATCGCATGTCTTCCTTTCTGGACCTTGTACTCATTACCATATTGTAAGCAAACTGCTCATCCAGTGCTAATAGGAACTGCAGATGCTGGAGAGTCCGAGATAACAAGGTGTAGAGCTGGATGAACACAGCAGGCCAAGCAGCATCATAGGAGCAGGAAGGCTGACGTTT
>JAHRHZ010000140.1:34159441-34176787 GCA_024137785.1 Ginglymostoma cirratum | reverse complement strand
ACACACACACACACACACACACACACACACACACACAATCACTGCAAAGATAGGCCTTCTAAAAATAAAACAGGATACTTCTTTGAAAAAAACGTAAAAGCATAAATTACTGACTGTTCCAAACTCTGTCACTGATGTTCTGTGTGTCCAAGTCATGAATCATGCAGGGTTGTCTCTCGAGTTTCTCAGGCATAGATTACTCAGGATCTTGCATATTGAGCAGTCCTTCCAATCACTCTCTCAGATGTGGGATCTTTTCAGAAATAGGAGAGATCGACTGGGTAGCCCATCCTCACAGGTTTCATTCTATCAATTGAACAGCAGGTACCAAAGCTCTGTCCCACCAGTGACAAAACAAATACTCTCGCTAGGGTCCCACGTCAAAGCAAGCAGTTAGCAGCAGTCATGTGATGTCTGGAAGTCTAATTTGGTTTATTTATTGTTCCATGTATCTTGTTACAAAATACAGTGAAAAGTGTTGCATAATGTCGTCACTCTCGGGGGCCATCTTAAAACACAGAAAAATAAATCAAAGCATAAAGGAATAAAGAAACAGTGTTCATCTTTACATTCCTCCTTGTTAAGTGCTCCAGTCTTGGGCCTTGGGTCTGGTGGCCAAGCACATGTCCATTTGTTGTGCCACCGATGGAACAAAGGTCATCACTCTTCAGCACCATCTCGCCTCCCTCGCCACTATGAGCCCTCACTGGACCTCGCCAATGCAGACGCCACTAATGCCATTGGGTACCACATCAGCCTAAACTCAACTTCACCACCACCATGAGTCTGCTTCAGACCAATCTTGCCAAAGCAGCCACTGCCAATGCCATTTGGTCTTGTCCTGGGCCCAAACTCACCTCTGCCGCTGCCTCCATGAATTAGCACTGAATGGAAACCAAACTCTCCTCCATCGCCACTGCCATGTGTCTGTGCTGGGCCCACGGAGTCTACAATGGCCTCACTCGCCACTGCAATGTTGTTGCCACGACTGAGCTCTTCAACAAGAGGGAAGTAAAATAAAATGAGAAAAGTGGATGGAGCAGAAAAGTTCCTGGCTCAGAAGCACTTCTCCACCGCCATCTTACTGGAAGTCCCACATGGTGAAGGTTTATGATTTGCTTTCTTTATCCATTCACAGGATGAGGGGGTCACTGGCTAGGCAGCATTTATAGCTCATCCCTATTTGCCCAGGGGGCAGTTAAGAGTCAACCACATTACTGTGGGACTGGAGCCACCTGTAGGCCAGACCAGATAAGAACAGCAGTTTCATTCCTAAAAGGACATTAGTGAACCAGATGGGCTTTTCTGGCACAAAAACAGAAGTTACCGGAAAAGCTCAGCAGGTCCGGCAGCATCAGTAAAGAAAAATCAGAGTTAACATTTCAAGTCCAGTGACTCTTCATCAGAACTGTTAGTGGGTAGGAAGGATTGGTATTTATGCTGAAGCCAAAGTTAGGAATGGGGAGGGGAAGGGGAGAGGTGAGCAGATTCACTGTTCACAATGTGGTGTCCCTACATTAGGGAGACAAAGCGTAGAGCTAGGTAACTGCTTTGCAGAACATCTATGCTCTGTCCACAAAAATGACCCGAATTTCCAGTTGCCTACCATTTCAACACACCATTGTGCTCCCACACCAACATTTCTGTCACAGGCCTGCTGCAGTGTTCCAGTGAGCCTCAGCGCAAGCTCAAGGAACAGCATTTTTTGCTTGAAGATGTCTTGGACCCAACACCGAGTTCAATAAATTTCGAGCCTGGTTCCATCCTGCCTTGTTTTTTTCACCTACCCAGCACCCAGTCCTGTCATGACATAGGTTACTTTTAGCACAGTCAGCCATTCCCATATACGCCTCGGCCTTTTATCATATCATGTAAGTTGCATCCAGCACAGCTAACTCATTCTTATCACTTATTATCACGCATTCAGCTTTTCTCCTCTTCTGGCCTGCTATCCATCATCTCCTTGTTTACCTACTCCTTTTATATCATTCTCTGGGCTCTGTCTCCACCAAACTGTTCACCTCACCCTTCTCCCACTCCCTCCACTTCTGTTTCAGCATAAATACCACGTTTGCCTAGTTACTAACAGGTTCTGAGGAAGAGTCACTAGACCTGAAATATTAACTCTGCTTTCTTCCCACACGTGCTGCCAACCCTGCCGAGTTTCGTCAGGAATTTCTATTTTCAGATTACCAGTATCCACAGGTCTTTTATTTTATAAAGGACTTTGAGCGGCTCCTGAATCTCTTAGCATGACTCTAGATTTCGAGTTTGGGAAATAAAGAGTTACTTTTCCTCTTGATAAGAACTTTCTGAAATTCTCAGGTATCTTGTTCACTTTTCATACTCTCACAGCAGCATTTTCACTCCATCTCACAACTGCAGTCAGAGCTCACAAGATGTTAGTAAGGAAGATTTTGTCGGGCCGAAAGAGCTAATTGTTCTGTTGTAGCTTCCGGTTCACGCTGGCTGGTATGATCAGTTCAGTACTGATTCTTAATTGACTTTTCTGTACCAGCTTAATGCAAATGAGTGGTTGCTAGGTAATTTCAGAAGTATTTACCAGTCAAACACATTACTCTGGGCTTGGACTCATATAAAGCCTAGGGAAGGATTGCAGACTTCCTTCTCTGAAGGACATTAGTGACCCAGATTTTTTTTTAACAACAATTGACAGTGGTTTTAGCATCAGCACGATGGAGACTACCTATCAATTCTAGATTTTTAAATTGAAATTAAATGCCACCAACTGTCGTGATGAGATTTAAATCTGTATCTACAGAGAATTAGCTTGTTAGTTCAGTGACTACGCGTACGGCACCACCTCCACTGAAACTGCTTGTTATTCTACAAATCTTATTATTCTAACTATCAACCAAATAACAGCAAGCAAAATATACCATCAGACATCAAAATTTGTTTGTACAAATAACTCTCATGTCAACACAGCAATCAATCATAAACAAACATACCCACGTGAAGCACATGGAACAAAATACAGTGGATACTACAAAGCTAAAACAAACACTGGAGCTCAGCAGGTCTGGCAGCATCTGTGCAGAGAGAACTCAGTTCTGTAAAAGAGTCAGACCAAACTTGAAACATTAACTCTGTTTTTCTCTCTCCACAGATGCTGCCAGACCTGATGAACTGCTGCAGCATTGTGTGTTCAGATAGCCACATTATTTCCCGGCACTTACAGGGAGTCCACTTTTAATCCTGCCCTGCCCAGCATTTTCACATGTTAACGTCAGTAAACCATTAGGAACAAAAATCTTGTGGGCCGTTGTGGAATTTGTTTAAGGGTTTTTTTAAACTGTATTACAGGACCTGTGCAAATTAGCACCATTTCATTGTCACTGCTCCCTCTCTCAGATGTGAGGTTGCTCCCAGCCTTCTGACTTGCAGCTTATCCTGAAGCTGTACCTCTGCCCATGGTCTGCATCAAACAGCCCCCACCGGTAACACACCCAACCACACCACATATGCCTCTCAGCATCACCCCAAGAGGTTGCTACCATCCTCAGGAACTGCCCAGCTCTGCTGGCCTAGCCCACATGGTACTGGCCATGACTGTACGGGGCAGCACTCCACCTGGCCAGGTGTTGGAACGATGTGAGAGAGCTGTATTCCACTTGGACCAGAGTAGCCATCACACTCAGACTCCAACACAGACAAAACCCATCAGCTGCCCCAGGGGCCATCAGCCACACATTTCTGGCCCCTGTCACAAAGGGAGGAGACAGAGAATGCGAATGTACCCAGTCACATCAGCACAATCCCCCTCCCCTGGTCAGGGTGCAAATGCTGTGGCACTAATCAAGGTGGACCCTAGAGATAGCAGCAGCAAGGGGCTCTGCAAACACCCAAAAGACACAACCTGTCAGTGGTCACAAGATGGCCAGGGACAAGCAATGGTCCCAACAGGAGGTCTACAGCCCAATGTGCTAAGGGCCCCATCCTCTTCCCCCACCCCCATTCCCCCACCCCCTCCCCAAATATACACAAGGTCCTATAACCAGAATGTTGTATTTTTCTTTTTTTTAAACGTAATTTACTTTAATAGTTATTTAACTTATCAATGCCTGAATTTAGCTACGACAAGTACAGAACTCCAACTTAAAACGTGCAGGTGTAATATTTTACTTTTCTCTGCAAAGGAAGGCACTATAGTTCATATTTAAGATTGACTTTTATGAGATTCACAGCTTTTCTTAAGTTAAAATTTTCAGGAATACAACCCTAACCTTAAGTAAGGACACAGCGTGTATTCTCATATTTAAAATTCAATATTTACACTAATACAAAGTTAATAAATTTTTTTAAAAATCTGTGCTATGACTTCAAGAGAATGTAAAATTGGGCATGTAAAACTAGTTTCTGACCTTCAATTTATTCTGTAGACCAGCAATGCTGTATTTAATAATACGTTCATCTGTACCAATAATGGTTTTTCTTTTTATTCCCAGATTAGATTCTCATTTTCTCGAAAGACATTTCTGCTTTTCCTACCAAAGTGCATCATCTTACATCCATCTATGCTAAAGCTATTTAACTCCCAAGTCTAAAGTTTACGATTGTGTTCTTTCATTATGTTACATTCTTCCTCAATGTTAGCTGTACCACCAATTGGATATCTTCTTGAAATTTTGATCATTAATTATTCCATACCCAAATCATGTATTCAAATTATGAATATAGTTGTAAAGCTGGTCTACCATCCTCCAGTCTTACTCCACTGAAGTAACATTACATAACATGATCATTTGTTTTTAGTGATGCTGGCCTGAGGGATCAATATTGCTGGGCACCAAAGATATTGCACATGCTCTACAAAACAGTACCAACGAATTCTTCTGCCTGAGAGTATACAGAACTCAGTTTAGTTCTTTTCATCCAAAAGGTAGCACCTCTGACAATGTAACAATTGTTCAGTACATCATTGAAGCATCAGCTTGAACTTTGTGTTCACGTCTCCCATAAAATAAGTACTGGTTCCTGGCAGGAAAACAATAACCGAACAGTTACACCCGATCCTCCAAATACACATATTTTTTCGACTGACAATAAATGAAACAATGAAATGAGGCACACAAGCATACATTTCTAAGTCAATTAAAAAACTGTCAAACCTATGGTCTCCAATTGAATGAGGAAGGCTTCTGAGCTTATTGTTTCGCAAATCCAGCCAGAGAAGATTTGGTAATTGATGAAAGAAGTCCTCAGAAAGTCCAGAGATGGCGTTTCCTTCGAGATACAAATTCTATTGGAAAAGTTATTTTAGTGACTGATGTGACAATAGACATCTTATTATTAAATAAATGAAGAAGTTGCATTTATCCTCAGGGCACCTCAATGTATTTTACAACCAATGAAGCTTGTACTTTGCACTGTACTTTGAAAGCATAGTTACTGCTGCTGTGTACGGCACGCAGCAACCACCTGGCATACAACTCCCACAATCAGTGATGTGATAGTGCCCGGATCATTGGTTTTTAGTGATGGTGATTGAGGGATCGACATTAGCCAAGACACCAGAAATAAATCTAGTCCTCTTAAAACAATGCTTCTTTTTTTTTGCACCTTCGTTTAAAATTTCATTCAAAAGACAACATCGCCAAGACAGTAGCTTTTCAGTGCTGCACAGAAATATTAGCCTGGAGTTTGTGCTCAAATTTCTGGAGTGGGGCTTGAAACAACAACCTTCTAACTGAGAAGTGAAAATACAGCCGACTGAACCATGATTGACACTTATGTTTTGTCAATATGAGAATAAATTAAATAATCAAATTACGGTTCAATTCAAAATATAAAATTAATTTGGTTCATTAGCAGTTGGAGATGTGAAGGAGAAATCTCATTTCCAACTGCCAGCTTGAAGAAAACATGAATAAAATGTATTTTTCGTGAATATTTTGTTCGATGTGATTGTATTTGTCCTGCCCTTTTTAGCCATCAACTATCTTGTAGTTTTACATATTTGTAGACAATGCAAATGTGTTGCTCACGTGCTGCAGAAGTATCCTGCAATATAAAAGGCATATTTCCATATTGCCAATATGTTGCAGCCTAAAGTTCGGAAGCAAAGTATTGCATAATTATCTCAGGCAAGGTAATCTCAACATGAAGCCATTCAGAGGTTCTAGAGATACTAAGAGACAGTGGCAATATTTGTATTTTAACACTGTCTCATCCAGCAGCTTCAACAAGTCCTTAAATAAACACGGGCAATGTTTTAAACTTAAAAAAAATCACAATCTGGGTCAATATTCAAGGTTAGTCTTCATTTTGTTTAGATTTTAGTGCAGGAGCTAGATTGTTCTAAACCTGAAGCCAGATGGTGAAGGCTAGTACCAGAGGCAATCTTTACACATTTTCATGAGATTTCTTTATAGAGATACATATTACTAACAGGCACCTCCTCACCCAACAACTGCAGTTTCAGATTGAAACGAAACATGTGCAAATCTTCAGTTAATGCCACCATATGAATAGAATTAAACATAATTAACATGCAATTAACAAAGATTGATAAAATGTTCTCACAGAATTAAATTTTTAGCTCGCAACTGACTACAGAATTTTGCAGAGGTACAAGTATAGATTTTGATGTAGAATCAAAACATTTTTCATAACAGGCTGTGGTCATCATATGCAACAGTACTATGGCTCGGGTGACTACCTGGCTGTTTCCCCTATGACCATAACAGCATAGAATTCTTCACTGGGATAGAAAGCGAAGTAGTGCAATCAGAACCTACGGTCCTAAACTTAAACAAAGGAAACTATGAAGGTGTGAGGGATGGACACATTTAAAACATAATAAAATTGACTTGAATGACAGAAGTGAATGTCATGTCACCAAGTTTGCAGATGACACAAAAATAGCTGGGAAGGCAAGTAATAAGGATGACACAATAACTCTACAGAAGAATATAGACAGGCTTGGTGACTGAGTAAGGATTTGGAACACAATATATTGTAGGAAGATCTGAGGTTATGCACTTTGTCAAGAAGAATAAAGAAGTTGAACATTTAAGTGGGAAAATGCTTCAGAAAGCTGCAGCACAGAAGGATTTGGGGATTCTTATGCAAAAAAAAGCTAGCATCCAAGTGACAGGGAAGGCAAACAGATTGGTGGCTTTTATTTCGAAGGAAGTAGAGTATAAAATTAGGGACGGCTTGCTAAAGAAATACAACACATGAATCAAACCATACCTGGAATGCTGTAATCAGTTTTGATCTTGTTACCTGAGGAAAGATATACTGGCATTGCAGGCAATCTAGAGAAGGTTCGCTCAGAGATACTAGGTATGGAGAGAAACACAAGATTCCTAGGGGTAGATGTAGAGAAGTTGATTCCCCTTGTCTGAGAGTCTAGGACCAGAGGGAATAATCTCAGTGTAAGTGATCACCCATTTAAGACAGCGATGAGGAATTTTTCTGTACCGGTAATGAATCTGTGGAATTCTTCATAGCAGATGGGATGTAAGGGTTGGTTTGTTAAGTATTCAAGGCTGGAATAGACAGATTTTTAATCAATAAGGAAATCAAGAGTTATGGGGATGAGGCAGATATGGAGTTGAGGACTATCAGATCAGCCATGATCTCATTGAATGATAGAGCAGACTCAGTGGGCCAAATGGCCTATTACTGCTCCTGCATCTTATGGCCTTATGAATGAAAGGTTAAAATTGATTGGTAACTTCATTAAAAGGCAGGAAATTGGACAGGCAATGGTTCATATTTATGGAATGAATGCATGCCCCATTTCAACAGTAACACATTCCCTTCACCTGAAAAACATAACCAAAACAGTGGTAAGAACCATAGCTAAAAAAAATGAAATTAAGCATTGTTTTGGATCCAAAGAGGAGTCATATTAAGTTGCCAGAAAAAAGTAGCAAGATTAAGAATTGGAAACAGTATACAATTCTGCAAAGGAGGACCGATAGGTTAATTAAGACAGAAAGAAAAAGACTACAAGTGAACATACACAGAACATAAAAGTAATCATAAGAGGTTTCATGTAATGTAAAAAGGAAATTATTAGAGCAGACAAACAAAGGCCCCTTATAAAAGATGTAGTTACAGGACACTTGGAGAAAATACCAACTAGATTACACCAAGTCAATATGCATTTACAAAAGAGAAATCATGTTTGACAAACTATATTTGAATTTTCAGAATACTTTATTAAGGTCCCACATAAGAGGTAATCGCACAAAACCAAAGCGCATGGAATTGGTGGCAATATGCTGATATGAATTGAGAATTGATTAGCCAGAGGAATAAATGGGTCATTTTCAGAATGGAAGGCAGTGGTGCATATGGTAATAGAGGAAGTACAATGAAGGTTTTGCACATTTATTCCTGAGAAGGAAGGACTGACATGAAGAGAGAGTGGATTATAGCATGTGCTTGCACCCCAGCTATTCACAATGTATATCAATCATGTGGCTAGGGGATTCAAATTTTATATTTCCAAATTTGCTGATGACACAAAAGTAGGGGGGAATGTGAATGGTGAAGATTATGTAAAGAGGTTTCTGATAAGTAGAGTGGAGTAGGTAAATTGTTTGACAGGTGCAGTATAACATAGATAAGAGTGAAATTGTTCATTTCAGTAGGAAAATCAGAATGGCAGAATATATTTTAAATGGTGATAGGCTGGGAAAGCTTGATGTACGAAATGTCCTGTCTATCCTTGCACAACAGCTAATGAAAGCAAGCATGCAGGTGCAATAAGGAGTTGGGAAGGTAAATAGGCCTTTATTGCAAGTGTTTGAGCACAGGAACAAAAAGGTCAGCACAGGGCCTTGGTAAGACCACACTTGGAATACTGTGTGCAGTTTTGGTCCCCCTACCTAAGAAGAGATATGCAGTATAAATGAAGTACAGCTACGAGTCACCAGACTGATTACTAGGATGACAGGCTTGTCATGTGAGAAGATATTGGGTCAAATGGACCTGTGATCACTGGAGTTTAGAAGAATGAGAGAACATCTCAGTGAAACATACAGTTCTGACAGGGCTGGATAGACTGGATGCAGGAATGATGCTTCCCTTGGCCACAGGGTTCACTAAAAGAGGTCACGGAATCAGGAGATGGGTAGGCCATTTCCAACTGAGACGAAGAGAAATTTCTTCACTCAGAGGGTAGGGAACTTGTGGAATTCTCTACCACAGAAGGCTATAGAGGCCAAGTTACTGGGTCTCTTTAAGAATGAAATAAATAGAACTGTAGAAGTTCAAGGTTTAAAAAGGGTACAGGGTGAGAGAAGGAATATGACAGTGACGTTCTGCCATGATCATGTTGAATAGTGAAGTGGGCTCAATTAGCTGAATGGTTTACTCACTCCTATTTTCTAAGTTGTTTATTTGGATGCCAACCAGAGGTAGCAACTTTTTGTGTTCAGCCTTGTTCCAATCAAGCAGCTAAAATTGTAGCCTAACATTCATCCCAACAGACAAATGAAAGGCAAATTGGTCCAAACCAAATGGTGACACTATTTTGGTGATTAGGATAATAAGGTCATCAAAGATATTGTGGAATATGGAAAAGCAGGTCAAGTGAATCTTGATCTGGATTAATGTAATTGAGCTCTGCACAGTAGAGTCAGTAGGGCTGAAGGTGAAACCATCAGAAAATGGATGATGAAAGATTCTCTGGAAAGGGGAATCAATATTTTCAATAAAAATAAAATCGCTTATGTAACATGGTGGGAGATCAACGTGTACTGCACAAAAATGACCTCATTTATTTAATGGTAGAAAGGAGTTTGAATAAGTGAGAACAAACCGTTTGCTATAATCCACTCTCTCTTCATGTCAGTCCTTCCTTCCCAGAAATATATCTGGGAAACTTTCACTGTACTTCCTCTATTGCCTGAACATCCTTCCTCAGATAAGAAGACCAAAACTGCACACTACACTCTAAGTGTGGCATCACCAAGGCTCTATACAATTACAGTCAGACATCCCTGCTGTTATCCTTGAATCTTCTCACTGTGAACACCAACATTCATTTGTCTTCTTCTTTACCTGTTGCACCTGCATGCTTACTTTCAGTAACTGGTGTACAAGGACACCCAGGTCCTTTCTCAATCTATCACCATTCAGATAGTAATCTACATTCCTATTTTTGAAATCAATGTGGGTTACCTCACACTTACCCACATTATGTTTCATCTGCCCATGCGTTTGACCACTCACTCAATTTGTCCAAACACCTCAGCATCCTCTTCACAGTTCACTCTCCCAACTAACTTCATTCCTTTCTATCTGTCCAAAACATGGTGGGGAAACATATTATTCTATCATGAACCGAACTGATTTTATCCCCACCATCTTTGGGAAACTTGGCAGCTACTTTTCAAGTGACACGGTGAAAAGAGTATGGTCAACCTGAATTACTCATGATAATGAACTACAAATCACGGTAACAGAAAATTAGCAATCAGTTGTATTTACTCAAAGTTACCATCTTAAATATTGCAAGTGTAAAACCTGGTCACAGAATCCTCTTCTGCACAGATGGAAAACAGCACTAAATAGCACTGAATCGATGTGGGTGGGAAATACATTTACTGCTATATTTAAAGTTTTTGGAATAATTTAAAAAGTTACAACATACATTTCGATGCATCTGAAGTGTTAACCATATAGGAGGTGTCAATTTGACACATATAGGAAGATAATGTGAGAAAATTTTAAGTCACATGTATTGCTGAAGACTGCCAAAAACACATAAATGTGTGATATGCAATAAGATAAACTGAAAGCTATTTACAAAAAAAGTGCTATAAACTGATTTGCCCAAAGATTAATATTCATATTACATCTTACCTTTTGGAGCAGGAGCTGCCAACCCCACTGATACTGAACTGTTCTAATTATATTTAAAAAACCATAAGTGGAAAATTCAACTGTGCAGTGCCACTACCTGACTTCCCCAGATGCAATCTGCGCCACAGAATATTAATTATGTGTCACTGAAATTTTTACATACAGGTGTGAGTCTGCATGCACTTACACAGACTGAATTGGTACAATCCTGACCTAATGCTTCTCAACCAGTTGATGTGTCTCCAGGATTCCAGGTCCTGTCAAAATCTACATTGTTAAGTCTTGAAAAAAGTATTAAATAGCACTTGGGCTCCACGTTCAAGTTAATTAAAGGGGCAGTCATCCTAATTGCAGGCAGGATAAATATTTTGATTTTATTCGATTGCAAGGTGTTTGAAAGTACTCTAATGTATTTCCACATGAGTTTTAGTGCATTCCTGAATTTTCCAGAGGAAAAGAGTGGTAGATGCTTGGAACTCTCTTCCAAAAGCGCAGTGGATGCTGGATCAGTTGTTAATTTTAAATCTGAGACAGATAAATTTTGTTAAGCAAAGGTGTTAAGGGATATGGGACAAAGGTAAATGGAGTCCAACCACAGATCTGCCATGACCTCACTGAATGGCAGAACAGCCTCAAGTGACTGCATGGTCTACTGAATGGTGAACAAGGATGGTAGAGGAGCAGGTCCATACAATAACCGCACAGGTTTGATTGTTGTGATGGCAATGCCTTTACGTCATCAGCACGACAGGGTGATGGAGCAGAGGCTGCAGAGATGGCAAGTTTTACGTCATGTCCTTTGCTACTTTGGATCTGGACTCTTCTGCTACTTGTCAGTGACAGGAGGAAGACTATGCCCTTTCAGCACTCTCCTGTAAGCTGTTGCATTCACCTTCTCATCCAAGTTCTCTGCAATCGTACTTGTTTGCCACCTTTCCTTCAAGTGAACTCACAAACAAACCACCCTTTACCCCGGCCTGGCAGCAGCATACTTGAACCCAGCATTTTACCAGATGTGGATCGCACCTCTATACTATCCTTAAAGTGACAAGCAGTGTCTATGAACTGGTGCCTATGAGTGGCAGATCAACTGACAGGGCCATTTTGTTAGAGATGCACTGTTGCTCTTTAGTGCTCCTGGGGCAATTGTGGCTGGGTTGTTAGCAGCTCTTTCATCCCTGACAGCAAGAGCTTAAAAGGGGTCATTTATTCCAAGGGAAGGTGGGAATGGTGTGGTAGAAAGTAGGAAGGAAGTCCATGGTCACACCATCAGCAGCATCCTCATCATGCCTTATAGCAGGGCAAGGGAACTGTGGAAGGTGAGGAGCAGCATAAGGCAAGAAAATGCCACCTTTCTCATAGTTGTCAATGACATTGTGTGCTGTTGACATTGTGCAGCTGGCCACATCATCCTGAGAGTGAATACCTCCATAAGGCTCAGGACGTGCAAGTGATCTTTGTTCCCACTACTAGCTCTGCCCTACTACCTTCAATTTGATGTCACCTCATCCTGCAAGAGAGAGGACAGAATGTCAGCTGGTGTGCAAAACTATGTTTGGATGAAGTTCCCACCATAGCTGAATACCTGGATTTATGTAAAGGCAGCAAGGGGTGGATGAGAGGCAAACAGCATTGGTGTGTGAGGGTGAGGGGGAGTCTCTCAATGTTAGGTGTGTGTTCTAAGTGCTAGGGCCTGGTGCTGGTGAGTAATGGAGATATGGTGCATGAGCAGCTGGTGTTTTGGCAGATAGCAGAGATCAGGTGCAGACCATTCTCTGACTTTAACGAACTGCACGAGACCATCACACCTTCCAAAGCACTCCTTCCAGGTCTGGGCCAAACCACCAGCCACATCCCTTATCCCTTCTGAGAATGGTGCTCACAGACCCATGGATACATCTCTTCTTCTACCTGCCTGCATCACTCATGCCCCACCCATCAAACAGGATGCCCTTGTCACCACTGGTATTCAATTTGTAAGAATTTTCAATGCAATTTTTAATTCCCTTCAAGATGCAGCCTGTCTTTAAGACAGAGCGTGTATCATGTATATGGTCTACAACTGTGCTACCAGGGCCTTCTTCTATGTACAGCACTGGAAGTTTAGCATCTGGTGCCAAAATCATTCAAATAGGGATGTGAATTGAATACTTGCCTTTATATCTAGAGGACTGGAGTATAAAGACACAGAAGTTAAGTTGCAGTTGTACAAAACCCTGGAGAGACCCAACCTGGAGTACTCTGAGCAAATTTGGGCATCACACATTAAGAAAGTTACAGCGGGCTTTGAGAGAGTACAAAGTAGGTTTACAAGAAGGATACCTGGACTTCTGGTGTTAAGCTATGAGAAGAGATTACACAAATTTAGGCCTGTTTTCTCCACAATTTAGAAGGTTAGAATTCAGATTGAAGTCTTCAAGATATTAACAGAAGAAGACAGCTATTTCCAATGGTTGGAGATCCTAGAACTAGGGGACATGGTACGAAAATTAAGACCAGACCATTCAGGAGAGATGTTAGGAAGCACTTCTATGTGCTAAAGTGTGGTAGATGCTTGGAACTCTCTTCCAAAAGCGCAGTGGATGCTGGATCAGTTGTTAATTTTAAATCTGAGACAGATAAATTTTGTTAAGCAAAGGTATTAAGGGATATGGGACAAGGTATATGGGGTCCAACCACAGATCTGCCATGACCTCACTGAATGGCAGAACAGCCTCAAGTGGCTGAATGGTCTACCCTGCTCCTATGTTCCGAGGTACACAAATTGTATCTTTCCCACCTTAATAAAAATAGGCATAGGCAAGCTACGAACAGTAGCCAGTGCTCAAATATCAGGCAGATGAATTTCATAATCTATGTTCTTTAGTTTGGTCAAGTATTGCTACAAACATGTGCAAGGCCTTTGATGACTGCATTCATACTCTTGTTTTCTTATAACCCCATACTCATGTTTAATGTTTCACCCCACAGTGATGGCCTAGTCTTATTATCGCTGGACTGTTAACGCAGAAACCCAGGTAATGTTCTGGGGACCCGGGTTCAAATCCCACCACAGCAGATTGTGGAACCTGAACTCAATAAAATATCTGGAATCAAGAATATAATGATGACCATGATCCATTATCGATTGTCAGGAAAAACCCTTCTGGTTTACTTATGTCCTTTAGGGAAGGAAGCTGCCATCCTTGCCTGGTCTGGCCTACACGTGACTCCAGATTGACAGCAATGTGGTTGACTCTTAAATGACTTCTGGGCAATTAGGGATGGGCAATAAATGCTGCCTGTCCAGCAACGCCCTCATCCCATGAATGAATAAAGAAAAGAGTATTCAAAATTCAGACAACATATTTCGCAACTTGAAACCAGTCTAATATGAATGGAGTAAATTTGCCCCCTTAAATCTCCACAGATTACTTGCACCATGTCTAAAGGGTAAATAAACAAGATGCCACTGTGATATCAGGGGAGGAGGGATGACTTGTTCACCCCAAAAGAACCTGGATATAAGCTATTGGAGGAAACAGCACTGAAGCATTTGCATGGGCAACTGGCAGACATCGCATAAATAATTACACTAATTCAATATTACTGATTCTACTAACTAAACACAAAGCAACAGCAGGATTAGCGTCAATAATTGGGGCTCGGGGATGTGTCAATGGTGGGACTGGAGGATTGTGTCAGTGTCAGGACAGGGGGTTGGTGTTGGGACTGGGGGATAGTGTCAGTGTTGGGGCTGGGGTAAAGTGTCAGTATCGGGCCTGGGGGACAGCGTTGGGACTGGGGGATAGTGTCAGTGTAGGGACTGGGGGACAGTTTCGGGACTGGGGGACAGTGTCGGGACTGGGGGAAAGCATTGGGACTGGGGGATAGTGTCAGTGTTGGGACTGGGGGACAGTTTCGGGACTGGGGGACAGAGTTGGGACCGGGGGATGGTGTCAGTGTTGGGACTGGGGGACAGTGTCGGGACTGGGGGACAGGGTTGGGACCGGGGGATAGTGTCAGTGTTGGGACTGGGGGACGGTTTTGGGACTGAGGGACAGTTTTGGGACTGGGGGACAGTGTCAGGACTGGGGGATAGCGTCAGTGTTGGGACTGGGGGAACAACTTCGGGACTGGGGGCGGTGTTGGGATGGGGAGACAGTGTCGGGAGTGGGGGACAGCATTGGGACTGGGGGATAGTGTCGGGACTGGGGAACAGTGTTGGGACTGGTGGGTAATGTCAGTGTCCGGACTAGGGGATGGCATTGGGACTGGGAGATGGTATTGGGTCTGGGGCACAGTTTTGGGGCAGGGGGATAGTGTTGGGACTGGGGGACAGTGTTTTTAGTGGGAGATGTTGTCGGGACTGGGGGACAGTCTGAACTCAGCAGTACCTGCCCTATCTGACCCAGGGCTCCTGTTCCTGAGCTCGGTTCCTACCTCACCTGTAAGCTGGCCATTTGAAGGATGTGCTTTGGTAACCTGTCCAAACCCTTGCCGCTGAGATCCACCATGTCACACTGGCCTGGGGCCGACCCTTCAGCCTGCTGGCGGCCAGCTCGGGGGCCGTCCTCCTCGGTCTCCTCCTGCTCCATCCAAGCCGCCCTTACCGGGCCGTGCCGCCCTCTGCTCATACTGTGTCTCCGCACAAACGCCGCAGTCTCCATAGCGACGTACACAGACACACACACACGTCTAACCATCAATAGAGCGGCTGCAAAGTATTTGCTGCTCACAAACTGTAATCTCTCTGAGCTCTCAACAAGAGGACAATGAAACTGCAGATCTTCAGAAAGTGAAGTGGTAATCTTCACAAAAAGACACTAGAGGTTAAAGTTGCTTTTTGATTTACAGTTGGAATGTTCATTTAGAATATTAATGTACCTTTAGAACTGCCGGCTGACCAGTTTGTTATTTTCAGCAATTTTCTTTTGCCCCTGATAATACACGATTTTATTACAGACCTCTTAAACCGTGACTATTGAATACACGAACTTATCTCACTAGAAGCACTGAGAGCAAAGTGTCTTTGGTTCCATGTTTTGCCCCTACCTGAGCAGTGCTGTTGGAACAGTGGGGCATAGAGTGGGATAGATGTGTTAAGAGAGCAGAACAATAAAGGGAATAGAGGGATGGTTTTACAGTTGGGCCACAAGTATTACAATATTAGCTCTTGATCCAAATTGTAATGCTACAGCACGAAACCTTGAAATGTATGTTTTAGTTGATTCTGCATCTTGTTTTTGTTTTGCAATTAGAAATTATGACCTGTAGCAATATTTCCTTTCTAGAATTAATACCTGCCCCTAAGTTAACTAACGATTAAAGTTTGCTGAAATGTTTTGTTCATCCTGAAACTGATACTCGGCTGCTGATCCTGTCGTGACTGGACCACCAAAGAAATATGCTACACATCAACCAAAGGTCCCCTCACCAAACCTCTCTACTACCTCTGCAAAACATTCAACCAAGTTAGTTAAACAGGGTTTGCGTTTAGCAAATCCATGCTAACACTTCCTAATTAACTCACAACACAAACAGAAACTGCTGGAAAAGCTCAGCAGGTCTGGCAGCATCGGTGGAGAGAAGTCGGAGTTAATGTCTCGGATCAAGTGATCCTTCTTCAGAACTGATGGTAGCGAGGAAAATGTCGGTTTATATGCAAAAGATAGGGTGGGGAGATGGGGGTAAGGAGTAAACGACAGGTGAGGATGGAGCCCAAAGAGAGAGTAGAGCAGTTAGACAGACAAAGGAGTGGATAACTACCTGGCTAGGCGATTGATGGTGACTTAGTGGCTAACAATGTGTGGTGTGTAATAGCAGACTGTGTGATCACAAGGCCTGGTGTTTGGGCATTGGGGTAAGGACATGGGAGAGCTCAGGCCCTAAAGTTATTGAACTTGATATTGAGTCCGGAAGGCTGCAGGGGTCTCCAAGTGGAAAATGAAGTGCTATTCGTCCAGATTGCGCTGATTTTCACTGGAGCACTGCAGCAAGCCTGAGACAGAAATGCTGGCCAGTGATCAGAGTGGTGTGTGGAACAGGCAGGCAACTGGAAGTTCAGGGTCCTTTTTTGTGAACCAAACACAAGTGTTCTGTGAAGCAGTCACTCAGTCTCCGCTTTGTTTCCCCAGTGTAGAGAAGACCACATTGTAAGCGGTGAATGCTGTAGACTAGATTGTGTGAGGTGCAAGTAAAGTGTTGCTTCACCTGGAAGGTGTGCTGGGCCTTTGGAAGTTGAATACTAACACATTTCCGAGCTATCATCAGTTCCGATGAAGTGTCACTCAACCCGAAACATTCACTCTGACTTTTCTCGACATCTGCTGCCAGAGCAGCTGAGCTTTTCAAGCAATTTTTATGTTTGTCTTTGATTTAAAGCATCTGCAGCAGGTGTACCAGCAAACACACACTGTCTGTGCTTGCACAACTGGTCAGTCGGCATTAGGAGCTGTGAAAGTAAAATGCCGATCCTGGAAAACTTCAAAGGAAGTATTTCAAGGCCAATGAAAGTAC
>JAHRHZ010000140.1:34132862-34154441 GCA_024137785.1 Ginglymostoma cirratum | reverse complement strand
TCACAAAGCCATGTTGACTCTGCTTCATTTTGCTATGATTTTCTAAGAATCCGACTGTAACATCCTTAATAAGATTCCAGCATTTTCCCGACAGCAGTTGATCTGTAACTAACAATATCCCAGTAACAGGAATATAGTCATCAGCTTTCACTCCCTCCTTTGTTGAATAATGATGTTAGGTCGGAAAATAGTCAACTGGCTCGGGAACGCCCAGAATTTTATAAGATTATGCCCATGCTTTAACTATCTCAGCAGCCACTTCTTTTCTGAGCCTAAAATGCAGGCCATCCCATGTTTTGGGATTTGTCAACTTTTAAGTCTAATAATTTTCCAGCATCTTTTCCCTGGTAAATGGTGATTATTTTCAATTCCTCCCTCTTGTTCGTCTCAAGATTTTGAAGTGTCTTTGGGACGTATTCAAAGTCTCTTACCATGAAGGCAGATACAAAATTCCTGTTTAACACCTCCATAATCCCTTTGTTTCCTGATCAGAGATCCCCAACCTCCCTGACAAGAGGACCAACACTAGCTTTAGTTACTCTTCCTCTATTTAATTATTTGTGGAAACTCTTACTGTTATTTTGTATTGTTAGCTAGCTTTCCATTACTCTGCTTTCTCCCTCTATTTTTGTAGTAATCCATGACTTCCTTATTTAGTCACAGTTAATGTACCCTTCTCAAATAATTTTTCTTTCTCACTGCTGAAAATCGCAAAATAGACATACAGCGAAATATGTTATTGTTCAAAATCACCTCAATTTGTCTCAAAGACAAAGTCTGATTGGAAATTATGGCCATCGTTAGCCATTAACAGTCCCCATTAACAGATATTCACCCTCCTAGCCAAATCATTATCCACTCCTTTGCCTGTTCAACTCTTCTTCACTCTCTTTGGGCTCTATCTCCACCTATCATTTACTCCTTAACCCCTCCCCCACCCTATCATCTGCATGTGAACCGACATTTTCCTAGCTACCATCAGTTCTGAGGAAGTGTCACTGGACTTGAAACGTTAATTCTAACTCCTCATCACAGATGCTGCCAAATCTGCTGAGCTTTTCCAGCAACTTCTGTTTTTGTTCCTGATTTAGAGCATCTGCAATTTTTTTTTTAGTTAATTAACTCACCCTGGTTTATACATGTCTTATTTTAATCCCAAATTATTTTTTTCAAATATCTTCTCTTTATCATTTACTATACTATCTAGTATTTTAATTATCTCTTCCTTCATTATGACTTTGGCAGCATTTTTTCCCCTGGGAAATTTAGATGCAGAGTACTCATTTAGGAACACAGCATGCTGTCTGTCTCCATGTAAATATCCCTTTCTTTGTCCCCAGCTAGTCCCAAAGTCCTTCTTCTTATATTCTGAGTGTTGTCACATTATAGAAGACTTTTGTGTTTCCTCTTTATGCTCCAAGTCTCTTCTCACACCTTTTCTTTGCATCTTTTTCACTGCATCTTTAAACTTCCTATATCCAGCTGGCTTCTCACTAGTATCACTGGCAACATTCAAATGGCATCATCATCTTCTGATTCACCTTCTCTCTATTTCACCATCCAGGGAAAGGCCTTACCTCACTGTGTTTGTGAACAAAATGTTTCACGTTTTGTTTTTGACATAAATTTAAAAGCCAAGGACTGACTTTTACTTATTTTGGTTAAGTTATGTCTAGAAATTTTGAATTGCTTCGGTGCAGAGGGATTGGGATTTCCTTGTGCAAGAATCGCAGAAAACTAGTATATAAATACAGCAGGTAATAAGAAAGGCAAATAAAATTTTGGTATTTACTGCTAAAGGAATCTTGAAGTAGGAAGGTGTTGCTTCAACTGTGCAATGCATTAATGATCTGGAGTATTGCAGTCAATTTTAGTTCCGTTACTTGTGGAGGGAAGTAATTGCATTGGAGGAAGTTCAGAGAAGGTACACCAGATTGATTCCAGAGATAAAGGGGTTCTCTTACGAAGACAGATTGAGCAGTTTAGGCTTATACTGTCTAGAGTTTAGAAAAATGAGAGGAAATCTAATTGAGGAATATAAAATGCCGAAGGGGATTGACAAGGTAAATGTAGAAAGTACGTTCCCTATTTGGTGCAATCTAGAAAGAGAGGTCATCATTTTAGGACAAGGAGTAGTAGAGATTTGAAGAAATTAGTTCTTACAAAGGGTCATGAATCTGTGGAACTCATTACCAAAAAGTGCGGTGAATACTGGGACATTGAATAAATTTAAGGAAGAGGTAGACAGACTTTTGAATCAGATATGGGTTGAAAGGTTATGGAGAGCAGGCAGGAAAGTGAAGTTGAGGCCGAGTTGAGATTAACCATGATTGTATTAAATGGCAAAGTAGGCTTGAGGGGCTGAATGGCCTCCTCCTGCTCTTATGTTAAGTTCAAGTTGTGTCAAGTGTCTTGGAGAGCTTTTCATGGTGAAGCCTTAGAGGTTTTCTCACCCTATCTTAGCAAACTCACCTCATTAATTATCTGACATGCCTCCACTGCTGTCTGTGGCAGTGCGTTCCACAGATTCGCAACCCTCTGAGAAAAGTAGTTTCTCCTCATCTCAGTTTTGAACCTACCTCCTCTCACTCTACATCTATGACCTCTTGTTTGAGACTGTCCCACAAGGGGGTATATTTGTTTGATGTGCACCTTATCAATCCCATTTAGCATTTTACATATCTCAATGAGATCCCAGCTCATTCTTCTGAATTCCAGCGAGTATAAGCCCAAGCTATTTCACCACTTTTCGTGTGCCAGCCCTTTAATCCCTGGAATCAACTTGATGAACCTGCTCTAAACTTCCTCCGGTGACACCACATTCTACCTCAAGTAAGGAGACCAAAACTGGATACAATATTCCAGATATGTAAGCTGTGTTCATTCACTTACATGCCTTGCATTTAATTTCACCTTATTAATACTTCCCCTATTAACGAGATAGATTCTCTCTCACTCTGCTGTTTCAGAGTTCCATACGAATTACTTTTGCAACTCTTAAAAGCCGTTGATTTTAAGACATAGGTATGTAGAAGAGTTGGGTCACAGTTCAAAGGTAATTTTGTGGTGTTGCTTAAATAGGACACAGATTGCTGAGAAGAGAAATGAAAAAAAAAGTCACACTGATATGAAGAAGAAATTGTGTTTCAGGAAAAGTGAGGGAGCTTTATACATCATCTAAGAAAGCTTTCTTTCTTAGGTTGCCTCCCAACTCTTGATTATTGTGTGGTCTGCTCTCTGATTATAGATTTAATTGGAGTTACTTTACTGGTCTTTTGCTGCTTGAACAGCAACAGCTTGTAAGACATGGAAACATTACAAATGGTACCTTTTAGTATAAGTATAGAATTCTAATACAATTGATAGGGATAGCAGAAGGTCACTTCAGCAGAGAAACTTTCTTTCATTCGCTCTGGAAAAAAAACATAAACAATCCCTTGAAATGTTGAACTCTTTTGATTCAGGCTTCCATGTCGATATTCCCAAAAGTTGTTGCATTCTTTTATCCTTTTACCTGTAAGTTCTGGTCAGGGCTAGCCAATGGTCCTCAACTTGAGATGAAGTGATCTCAGGTTAAAGCAATAGACTGGAAGGGAAGTGGCCATTGTGACACCTCAGGTAGCTGTACTATATCCTTACATTAGAAATGTTAAAATAAGTCATTGATGTCTACCTGCCCTAGAAATAAAGTATATTAAGGAGTGCTCAGGGATGGCAGGCCTCATTAGTTGGTAGTCCTCGTCAGGCAGCAACTATTTTTTATTTATTCACAGGACGAGAGCATTGCTGGCTAGGCCAGCATTTATTGCCCATCTCTAATTGCCCAGAGACCAGTTAAGTGCCAACCACACTGGTGTGGGTCTGAAGTCACATGTAGGTCAGACAAGGTAAGGATGGCAGTTTCCTTCCCTAAAGGACATTAGTGATTCAGATGGATTTTTCCAATAATCAACAATTGATTCATGGTCATCATCAATTCCACTAGGCCAATACCACCCCGTGACGTTGGAAGGTGGCCCAGGGAAGATGGAGGAAGACCAGGAAAATAATTCCATAACATTTTGATTAGAGATCAGTTGTTGACATCATAAGCTATTGAGATCAGTATGAAAACTTCATGTACCACACTGTACAAACTGTCCCTTCATCCTCTAGGATCAGTGAACTGCTCTCAGTGTCAGAGGTTGTTAGTTTTCCTGTCTGTTTAGTTGGGTTATCATATCTAATGTATTTCTTAGTAAACTTAATAAACTACCTTAAAATTACATACAAATACTCAACTGTCTTTTGTTGGGTACCTCTGACTCCTGAACCCCAAATTATTCATACGTTCAATCTTTATCACACTGGAGAGATATCTTGGATTGTTTTGCACAATGAAAAGGAATACATGCGCTCACTAAGAAGGGAAAATGTGTAGAAATGGAATTCAGGTATGAGATGATAAAATACATAGAGATTTTAACAAGAACTAAAACAGAAGGATTTTAGTAAGCATCTATAAAAAGATGGGGAATAGATGAAAGAGTGGTTACCAATAGTAGAGCAAAGTTGATGGGTAACAAAGATTAGATCAATGTGGAGGAACTAAGGGTGCAAGTGAATGTGTAATGATGATCTCATAGATAGGGTGAATGAGGATACATTAGTAGGTGGGAAAGCAAGGAATTAAAACCGACTCACAGAACTAGTGCAGCCTAGTGTGAACTAGGGCAATTGAACTTTGTAGCTTTTCCAAGTGAGGATGTTTGCAGTACTACATTCAATGATTTACATTTTTCGTTATGTGAGCATTTATAAACTTGATTCCTAAGACCATGGGAGCATAGATTAGTCTTAATAAAGGTGTATGTTTTTTTTTCAAAAATGGAAGAAAGTGGTTGCTGTTCGTAGAATACTGTAGAATCAGGAGGATAGAAATTTCAGCTCGAGGTCAGACATGACACCTGGACTTGATCTTAGCCGAAGTTGCCAGTCAGATGGGGGTGGACAGGTGAAATTATGAGAACATGTATGTAGAAACTGATAGGAATGCATTTGAAACCATTTGAATGTCTGAAAAAGCTATTCTGTAAACTTTTTCTTGTTTTCCACTTGTGCCAATGTTTTGTAAGGATGTCAGTTTTCTCCCTTGCTATGTAAAGCTCCCAATAACAAGAAAAATGTTCTTTATTTTAAGGAAAGATAACCCCTAAGGATAAATTAGAAAAAGAAATAGGACATCTGACAACCCAGATGTATATGTCTATGGGGGTAAAAGAGAAAAGGAAGTGCATTATTTTGCCTGATTAGCAGAATACAATGATTTTGAAAGTGGGACACTGCAGGTAGAACATGACAGGCAGGATTTGTGCATTCTCTATAGTAGTGGTATCATCTCTTTAGGATTTAAAAAATTTTGTTAAGCTTGAATGGAATTGGCACTTGTGACTTATGAGACATGACATTCCAACTGTATTCATCAAAATATGATAATTGCGTGTTTCTACTCATTTACATCATTGAACAAAATATATGATGATGAAAAATTTTTGAAAGAGTAATTAATAAGAAAGATACAGTCACCATCTGAGAACACTAATTATTCTATGGAAAATACAGGGGAAAGAGGTCATTTTAAATAAAACTGTGCTATTCACGGAATTACTCAAAAAGTGCCACAATCTTCTAACAAATGAATATGCACAGAATACTGTTTCTATTAAAACGTCACCTCTATTTTTATTTTGAACATGACAATCTGTTTTACTAAAATATTCTCCAGCACACCATGCAGACCTAGGTTTTAACTAATGTGTAGGGGACTACCGAAAGGTGGCTCTGTTGATATTCCTGTCAGTTTGATTCAGTTAGCAGTGACTCAGTTACATCTTCTGCCTATAAATTAGAAGGTTGCTAGTTTGGGCTGTATTATGGGTTCCAGAACTTGATCTAAAATATCTCTTCAGTGCAGTTGTAAAATAAGTGTCCCATTTTTCAGAATACTGTACATAAAACTACATTTTATCAATATTACACTGCCAAACTGTAATTTCAACCACTGATTCTTTCCAGCGCTAACCTTGCTAGAGTTGTCATTGTCATTGGCTGAATGCAGCTCCCATCCCCACTACCCCATCGTACATTCTCTGTCCATTCTCCCTCACTCCCCCATTCACATGGATGTAAAAGATTTAACAGCATGACCTGAAGAGGAACAGTGAGGGCTCCAGATGTTATGACCAGTATTCTTCTTTCAACCAACACTATTCAAACCAATTTTGTGTCAGATCTGTTTCTTAGACTATGATTTTCTGAGTTTACATGTGTGAGATATTGTATTATGATTCTCTTTGCTAACTCACTCACAACCACTCTATGTTTACTATACTGCGTTTCTATTCATTCATTCATAAAACCACGTTTTTGTAGTACATTTTACTCTTACAAGATACACTAAATAAACATCCCTTCCTAGGCTGACAATCCATTAATGTTTCCTTACCCCTTTCAATTCTTATTGTCCCCATGCTGTAAGCAGTGTTTAGACCTGTTTCTGTGTCAAAAGCTACCCCTGAATAAGCGTTAATACTGTAACCTACTCAGAACAATGCCATCCCCGCCATCATGTCTCCATTACTCACTCGAAATTATGGAAAGATTATAATATTAGTTAGCCCTTAATAACCGTCTCTTGGCACCTGAATAGGCTGCAGGACATCAAACAGTTTTCTCCACCAGCTTGTCCCTAAACTCTGCTGCTTTTTACCTCTTTGAAATTTCCTTATACACTACCTATTTCAATAGCACTGTCGTGCCTATTTCTAACTTTTATTTAGGACTACCATCTTATACTAATATATGGATTTTTACTTTTTAAATCCATATTAAATAGTGCTGCTACCCCCTTTAAGAAACTTAGTACCAAAACAGCACTTCTGAATGAATGTGTATGAACTGTCAAAAATCAGCAATAGTAGATGAAATCTCATGACCCAGCTGTGGGAACTCAGTTTAATATCCTCTATACTTTTATTTAGTACATGTATAATTTCTCACTTACTTATATCATGTAGGTCTAGTATTTCTGCGAACATTACTAACTTTAAAGACAAAAGGACTAACACCTCTTAATTATGCAAACTCAGACCAGACAGACATTCGAATCCCACCAGGAGTGGCTGCCAGCATTCAGCAAGTGCTTAAGCTATCTCCTGCTTCCCCAGGACAGATGTCACACAAACTTGTGTACAATAGATACATCTATGTGACACCATAGTGCTAAAATTTTAATGTACGTAAAAACTGTGTATAAAAGAGGCTACTGTAAAACTGTAATAACAAGGTGTGGAGCTGGATGAACACAACAGGCCAAGCAGCATCAGAGGAGCAGGAAAGCTGACGTCTCGGGTCGAATTTCTGAAGAAGGGTCTCGACCTGAAACATCAGATTTCCTGCTCCTCTGATGCTGCTTGGCCTGCTGTGTTCATCCAGCTCTACACCTTGTTATCTCAGATTCTCCAGCATCGGCAGTTCCTACTATCACTGTAAAACTGTACTTTGGATTCCATCGCTGCCTTGAACTGTGCCACTGTTGATGGTAAATAAAGATGCTATATTTGCCACTGACCAATCTATTGAACACGATCCCACAAATGTGTAAGGACAATGACTCTGTTTCAAAAAAAACTCAGTTGGCTGCAAAATGCTTTGTGTCATCCTCTACTGTATTAAAAAAAATATGGTTTCATTCTTTCTCACAAAGTGTCTGAAAGTGCAGCACAAGAAGACTTTCTGAATGCACTGTTCAGGATAGCCTTGCAACTAAGTTTCTATCCTGCATTTCCTCCTACTTGTATATAATGGCAAAATGCCATGCAACTAAATCATTTTATCATCAAACAAATGTTTAAAACAATCTAATCTAAGTAAGCTCTCAGCCAGTAAAACACAATTAAATGAAGTTCCAGCTTCTGAACTAACCCCTCATTCCTACTTTCAGCACTCAAGGGTTAATAATTAAAATATGGCCTGAAAGAGTAACATCTTCATTTTTTTTGGCAAGACATTAAGAATGAGATGTTTTGAAATCTTTTTATTGATTTGGTCAGCAGTTATCAAACATTATTTGCAAATACTAATATTCAGCTGGGACCCCTGCAAATGCTAATATAGACATCCCCAGGAGAGACAGCGTCAGCAACTCAGCTGCCAACAGCGCTATAATTGCAGAAACATTTTAATACATGAAATGCTGGTGAGTTAATAGCTCACAATAAATATAGCAATCTCTTGATCAATGGGATCCCTTATTCTATAGTCTAAATTTTAAAATGTTAAGACATTGCAAATCAAACAAAAACCCTGACATTTAGATTCTTAAAAAGGACCCCATTTCAAACACAACAAAACCACATCATAATAAATGCATTATTTTAACTGAAATATATCTCAAATTTACATTTTTGAAAAATGTGAATATCGTTCTTGTTAACAACTTGGGAATACAAAGGTTATTCATAGTTCTAAGTTAAAAGTCGATTAATTATAAGAGAAAGATTCTAAATTTATATCCACAAGCAAATGAAGATTTGGTTCTGTAACTTTCTGCATGGAGACCTGTCACAATTATAATTCACAATATGAATTTCATAAATTCAGATAGCACAGAGAGAGGCCTTTTGACTCGTCATGTTTGTGTTGGCTTTTTGAAAGACCTGTCCTTATACCCTATCCCCTGCACTTTAAACTTTTCCCAGTAAATTTCTCTTTCACAAGTATTTGGGAAACAGTGATTTAAATACAATCTTAGGATGTGAATATCCCTGGTGAGACCAACATTTATTACTCATACCTAATTGCTCAGAAAGGAGAGGGATGAAACTGGATGTTTCTGTCTCCAAATATTTGTACTTGTGTCCTCGTAAAATTAGCTGTTTTACCAAATTTTCACCTGGTTTTCTCTCTTAAGTGTTAGCAGCAATTTAAATAACCCTGAATGTGAAGTTGTTTTTTTTACTCCATTACTAATGTTTAGAACTAAAACCTGTGGCAATGGTAGAGCCTTTTTTTGACAATTTCTCCATCTTCAAAATAAGTTGTTCCTCAGTAGATCTAAACGTATAAGCTTATATTTCTTAAACAAGGAGAAAAAAAGATTGATGAAGATATTTGTGCAGAAATGAACGCAAGCTACAAAATGTAAATTGCAGCAACAAATCCTTTCTCATATGAAACCAGAGCAACCACCTACATTGATCATTATGATAGGTTGAATGGGATGAAATTTTTAAAGATGTGAGCAGCGATTTTGATACAGCATTTGGAGGAGAAATAATTGAAAACAAGGTTGGGTACAAAATAGTATGTTAGAAATAGAGCACAATTGGTGGTTTTTAGAACTAGGAGAGAGGTGGGAAAGAGTGGAACTGCTAGGATATGTCAGTCCTGTTCCAGGTAATATTTCTTCAAAGTTGTTTTCTACATTCAATCCAGAAATTGTTTTCAAAAGTTTCAATTCTCCTACCTAATGCTCAAGTGTTCAATACATTACTTTTAACATCACTTTAAACTGCATCCTGCAACACCTTCTAATTTGTCATAAGACATTACTCACATGATTTTGTTCTGCATGATTTGAAAGAATGATTCAAACTGTGAAGCTTTCTTATTCTAATCATTTTGGATGATGGCCATTTTTTAAAATTCAGTTATGATGATTTCTATGTGAAGGAGTTGCAGGAGAGCTGTATGTACATTTTGTTGTCAATATATCAGAAAAACATGAAATGCTTGAGGTATATATCAGAAATGTTTTGTGAAATATTGCCAGAAAAAGAATTGCTGGTAATAATCTCATCACATATTTGCATATCTCAAATATTCCACTAGAGAAGACTGTTTTATAAAGGGAGGATTAGTGAGTTAATTGTTCAAAGGATATTTGATACTTCACACATCTTTAATATAAAAATACCCACTAAAGCAAATTAGAAAGTTGTGACTAGTCTTAAATATATTTAATTCACATTTTGGTAGTAACTTTAAACTTTTGTAAAAAGAATTTATTCACTAAATTTTCAGTGCATAGCTATAAGTGCAGCGGACTAGTATAAAGAGATCTAATGAGTGTTACTCTTATTAGTTTCATTTTCCAAGACAATCTGCAATGTTCGTGAATGTTATGAAAAACATGGATAACATAATTCCTTGAACAGAGAAATCACTGTGGCCCTACCTACACCAAATGGATTGGAGCCATCAAAAAGCAGCTCACCACCACCTTCTCAAGGCCATGTGGGGGTGGGCAATACAGGCTGGCCCAGCCAGTGACACTCACATCCTATAAATGAATAAACACAAAAAAAAAAGTCCTCGTTGGAAGGCATGATAGAGGAGATTTGTAATTCTGAAATATTTAGATTAAGCTAACTGACCAATTCTACCTATTTCTGTCTTTTTCCCTTTGTAAATAAATGTGTTACATTGGCAAGTTATCAATCTTCTAGGTCTTTCCCAGAATCTAAGGATAGTTGGAAGCTTGGACAACCAATGCTTCCACTATCTATTTAGCTACTTCTTTTAACACCCTAGGATGTATCCTATCGGATCCATGGGACATATCAGCTGTTAGTTCCCCTCGTACTTTTTCTGCAGTGATAGTAATTGTATTTATTTCCTCTCCTCCTTTTGGGAGAGAGTTAGAACCAGAGAGCATAGTTTCAGAGGGGTTATCCATTTACAACAGAGAGGAGGAGGAATTTTTTTCTTTCAGAGGGCAGTAAATCTGTAGAATTCTTTACTGCAGAGGGCTGTTGAGGTTGGCCTGTTAAGTATATTTAAGGCTGAGATAGATTTTTATTCAGTAAAGGAATGAAGGATTATGGGGAAATGGCAGCAAGTGGAGATGAGGATTATTAGAATGGTCATAATCTCAATGAATGATGGAGCAGACTTGATGGACTGAATGGCCTGCTTCTACTCCTACATCTTATGGTCTTATGGAGAGAGCCTATTTGTTGCCTCTGTTGGTGAAGGTCCAGTGGTATTTGAAAGCCTCAGCATTTAAATGGCCAGTGTCACACCTTCCTCTGGATTAAGGATCCTGCAGGAAGAAATTTCACCAACTGAGAAATACCAGGCAATCAGAAACCCGTTGCTCTCCATTGCTATTGGCACTATTAGGAGGAACAGGAGCTTCTGGTAATGCATCCACATATTGGCACATGTGATCACAGGAGAAAGATGACTGAGGGCTGGATCTGGCTCACAGGATGCAGGAGCAGGAGAGCAGGGAAGGGAAAAATGTCAGGAAGTTATCTCTCAGCAGGATCCGACTTCCTGAAGCTGTGTCTCTTAAACAGGCACTGTGTATGTGTCAGGGATCTCCCTTCGCTTGTCGCTTCCTGGAAGCACAAAAGAGCATCCAACAGGATTTTGCTTTTTTGGGCTTCTTGTGTGCCAACTCTGCAATCCACTACTGGTTGAATATCTCTGGTTAATGATGCTTTAAAATAGGCATAAATTGCTCACTTAAGGATGCAAACTAGTGTCTGAGCAGGCGGATTCTCCATGAGTCTTCCTGCTCTGGACTAAATTCAGTAGGTGTAGGAAGGCAGTGAGGTCTCTATCTTCCACCCTTCTATTTGATTAAATACCCCCTTCCAAATTTACTGCCCAATGGCATCATATTTTTCTAAAATTACATGTCTTTTTTTAACCAGTCTTCAAGTTTTACCTAAAAATGTAATTGTACAAGGACAGTTCTTGACATCAGTAAAATAAAGTGTTCATTTCTTCTTTGATAATATTTGCAAGAAAAGAGGACATGCTAATTTAGCATTAAATTCAGTTGTGTCAGACATAGGCACAGAAACAGGGGACTTGTTCGAGCCAGTCCATGCTGACATTTGTGCTCCACTTGAACCTCCCCAATCATTTCTCATCGAACCTTAATAAAAACCAAAAGAACTGTGGATGCTGTAAATCAGGAACAAAAACAAAGTTGCTGGAAAAGCTCAGCAGGTCTGGCAGTATCTGTGGAGGAGAAAACACTGTTAACGTTTCGGGTCCGGTGATCCTTCCTCAGAACTGATGGTGGCTGGGAAAACGTCAGTTTATAGGTAGAAAGTAGGGAGGTGGGTGGGGTAGGGAGTAAACGATAGGATAGAGCCCAAAGAGAGAGAAAGATAGTTGGATTGACAGACAAAGGAGTTGCTACCGATCAGGCTGGGAGGGTGAATAGTTTTTAATGGGGACTGTTAGTGACTCACAACAGAGGGCGCGTAATGGCAGGCACAAGGTGTGTGGGGTGGGGGACTGGGACATGGGAAAGTTTAGGCCCTAAAATTATTGAACTCAATATTGAGTCCGGAAGGCTGTAGGGTTCCCAAGCGGAAAATGAGGTGTTGTTCCTCCAGCTTGCGTTGGGCTTCACTGGAACACTGCAGCAAGTCAGAGCCAGAGATGTTGGCCAGGGAGCAGGGTGATGCATTGAAGTGGCAGGCAACAGGTAGTTCAGGGTCTTTTTTGCGAGCAGAACATAGATATTGTGCGAAGCGGTCGCCAAGTCTACGCTTCGTTTCCCCAATGTAGAGGAGATCACATTGTGAGCAGCGAATGCAGTAACTAGATTCTTGGAAGTGCAGGTGAAGTGTTGCTTCACCTGGAAGGTATGTTTGGGCCCTTGGATACCGGGGAGGGAGGAGGTAAATGGGCAGGTGTTGCACCTTTGCCGGTTACAGGGGAAGGTGCCGTAGGGCTGTGGGGACGTGTTGGGGGTGAAGGGCGTGTGGACCAGGGTGTCCTGGAGGGAACAGTCCCTGCGGAAGGCGGACAAGGGAGGGGAGGGGAATATGTGTCTGGTGGTGGAATCTCGCTGGAGGTGGCAGAAATGGTGTCTGATGATCTTCTGGATGTGGCTGCTGGTGGGATGGTAGGTGAGGATAAGGGGAACTCTATCGCTGCTGCAGGAGGGAAGAGAAGGGGTGAGGGCGGAAGTGTGGGAGATGGGTCGGACCCGGTTGAGGGCCCTGTCGACAATGGAGGTGGGGAATTCTCAGTTGAGGAAGAAGGTCAACATTTCGGAGGCTCCCTTGTCGACAAGATGAGGCCAACTTCGACAAGGGAGCCTCCCAAATGTCCGCAATGGAAACAATTCATTAGGATGAACTAAGGGATGGAAGGGAGACCATTTTGCTAGTTTTCCATTGCCCACTGACCCAGGGTCAGTGACACAGTGGCACGGTCGCTCAGAGCGCTAGAGACCCACCCTCGGGCGACTGTCTGCGTGGGTTTTCACCTGGTGCTCCGGTTTCCTCCCACAGTCCGAAGATGTGCAGGTTAGGTGGATTGGCAATGCTAAATAGCCCCTAGTGTCCAGGAATGTTCACACAAGGTAGATCAGCCATGGAAAATGCGGGCCTGGGTAGGATGCTGTTCAGAGGGTCTGTGTGGACTCACTGGGCCAAATGGCCTGCTTCCGCACTGTAGGGATTCTATGATTAGAGAGTATTTAGAGCCCAGAAACTACAGGCAACGTAATCAACCAGAAGTAAAACCAATAATTTGCAAATGCTGAAGGTCTGAAAGAAAAAAAAGCAGAAATTGCTGCAGAAACTCAGCAAGTCGAGGAGCATCTGTTCTGAAGAAGTCATTGGACTCGAAACGTTAACTTTGCTTTCTTTCCACAAGCCTGCTGAGTTTATCCGGTAATTTCTGTTTTTGTTTAAATCAACCTTAACCATGGTGCAAAATGAATAGTTTACGTGAAATACTTGTTTGCGATATATGACAGAGCAAAATGAAACCCAAACGTTACATAGCTGCAGAATCATACTTCGGGAAGGGGCTCTATATAATGTTCCCAGGATGCATAACAACAGAGTGCGAGCAAAGCTATCACAGCTTTCTTTCTCTCTGTTTCGAGCGAGTATTTAAAACCTGAAGAAATGTATCGCCACCAAGTGTTGGTAGGAATTGCCCCTCCGGCGAGCAAAAACGCGTGGATCTTGTTCCCTGTATAATTCAGAATTTAGATTGAGCAGTTAGAAACTGGATTGAGATTGGTCAGCAGGTAGTTGAGAGGTGGGGGGGTCTGTCTTGTTTCCTTGTAAGGAAACTAGGGCATTGTTTTTGAGCTACGATTTTTGCTGAAGATTCTTGAATTGCGGATTTACACAGCTCTTCAGTAATGAAGAGCCCTGGATGTTGCTGGCCACAAAGATGTGGGAGTAGTAGAAAAACGCTGGTAGGAAGTCGGAAGAACACTGTAAGAATGATGGGTGGATTATCAAGGCTGTGTGCACAGTCCTTTCACGGTCATAGTGATGGCATATCTTAAAGGAATGGATATAGGCCACACGTATATTGTCTTTTCAAGGTGATTGGCATATAGGGGTAGGATCAGTCCAATGTTCCAGACTGCTGTTGCTGTTTGTACGATCCCTTTGTTGATTTACAGTCAAACAGCTTTGGGCTGTTTTTGCAAAATGTGTTCAGGGTTTGACCCTACTATGTCCCAGTTATGACTGAGACCTCCGAGATCCCAAATCTTAGTCTTGGTTTGAGATTGTTTCCCTCCTCTATAAATGCAACGCTGTCAGATTTAACAGAAGCCTTAATTGTCTCCAATAATATAAATAATATTCGGAGAATCACACATCCCTCCAATTGAGTTCGCTTGTGCAAAAAAAACTCGAATGCTTCCTATCGCTTTCCCTTGCAAGCTACGACAGCGGCGGTCAGTTTCAATGATTGACTGGAACAGAGGCCAATGGGGCTAAAGAATCTCCGGAGTGGCCGGCAGGGTAGCCAATGGTGGCGAAGGAGGGGCGGGATCTAGCGGATTTCCATCACGTCGCGCTTTGTAAGCTGGTACAATGGGCAGCCGGGTGAGAGTAGGTTGGTAGTGTGTGTGTATGTATGTATGTGAAGCAAGGCTAGGCTGAGGTTTCACAGCAGCAATTGGCTGCCCCCAGCCATTGTCTTTTGCTCTTGGATCTTCGCCGCAATAAAAAAAAAGACGAAGTTGAGCCATTTCTCGGCTTTATATTGATAAGAAGGTGTGGACTGAGGGGTGAGGTTGGGAACAGAAAGAGAAACTGAACTCCCCGCCTGCCCGCGATGTACCAGTGCCGGTGCTGTGGGAATAAGCTAGTGGGCTGCTTCCAAAGCCGCTGTCCGTGTGCCCTCTTCTCCAGCTAGTAGTTTTCCACTCAGTACCCCCGTTCACCACCTTCTACCCCTTTCAAAGACCCCACAGCCTTTACACAGATCAGGAGCTGCACATTTTGAATCCGCACGTTATGGCCGTGAGACACAAGTGACTGGAGGGAGATGCTCGCGTCCACAGCTCTCCTCGTGTCGAATCAACTAAGGAATGCCAGCGGCTCGCCTCCTTAAATGTCTCAGAGGTGAGAGAGGATGGGAGCGAACAGTTCTTCAAAGCGGCCAGTTTTTGATGAAAAGGAGGGCGGTAAGCACCGAACCGTTTCTGTTTTCTTTCTGTTGGAGCTGGGGCAAGTTAATCTCCATTTATGTGTACCAATAATGAGCTAATTCCAGTTAATGCAAAAGGACCAATAGTAAATAAGTAACTTTTTAATGGGGTGTGGATACTCATGGTTAAGGGGGACTTTCTAATATCTATTTAGAAAGTTTTTTTTTCACTTTTCAGTAGTCACTTCTATTTCACTTATTTAAAACAACAAGCGGAATAAATACATTTAAAAATGAAGTGTTATGGACAATGTTATGTCAAATTTTGGGTATTCACCACTGAAATCCTGAGAAGAATCAAAATACAGCACCACAAGATTTTTTGGAAATACATTAGTCCAGGGTTCTCTCTCTCTCTATTGTTCAATTTTGAACCAGCTACAGATCCGGAACTCTGATCCTGTATTATCTTAAACACACTTACTGCGCTTCTGAACAGCATGATTACATTGATGCTTAATTGGATTTGTCAGTAATATGGATAATACCATAATGGGTGCTTCTTTAATGTTGCAGCATATTTTATTGCCAGATGCTTCCTGATGTAGTGGATGCTAATCTAAGCATAAAGCTGTTAGCGAAGGAAGCAAACCCACAATACTACTATCATTGCAATGTGCAGTTTCACAATGTATGCATTTTAAAGGTACTCAAAACTTTTTAATGCCCGTTTGGCTTTCATCTATGAAAAAATAATGAACTTCCAGTATGTTTCAGCACAGAGTCTGAGATTATTTTTAAACCACAATGTTAGTGAAGCAATAATATTTTCTGAAAAGGTGACTACACGTGCATTAGTGACAAACGCCTAGTCAGAATTCTGATTCACGTTTGCATTGTTTATATAGCGGAATCATAAAACGTGCAATTCGGTAACAGTGGTAAATTACACTGAATGCCAAAGTAACTACTTTTGGGTTTTTTTTGCTGCTTTTTTTGGTATTTCTTTACAGTTTGATGAGCAGGATCCTTTTCCGTACGAGGTATATCCTATTTAGTGCATTTTCTGAAGACATGCCATTGCTTTGTGGTCGTGAACGTTGCACCATATTGTAGATTTCCTCAGGTACAAGTTCCCTTTCCTACAAATCTGCCGTCACTTCTGTCAGGAAAAAAAAGTAACTGATTCCCTCCATCCTTGAAATCTATCTTGACATCTCCAACTTCCCTTTCCTTTTCAAATCCTTGAACCTGCTGCCTGCTAAACCTGTGTGGATTTTTATCAGAAGCCTATCTTTGAATCCCACCAATCAGTTCAGAAGTACCTTTTGTCAAAATCACAGTTAACATCCCATATTAATGTGTTACAGGGAAACTATTCCTTCTTGTCCTGTCTGTACTGGAGGGGCTTCCTTTATCATCCAGCTACGTGGGACGACATGCATCAACTCCATTTACAGCAGCAAGAGAAGCAGATAGAGGAATAAATATTGAACGGCACATGGGATGAATTCCTCTATTCTCCTTAAAAGTTATAGAATGGTTTTAGCACAGAAGGAGGCCACTTGGTCCTTTCTGTCTGTACCATCTTTCTGCATGAACAATTCAGCTCGTCCTACTTCCTCACCCTTACTCCGTAGCCTTGCAATTCTATTCTGTTCAGATGACTGTATAATTCTCTCTCAAGAACCATGTGTGAATATGGCTTTACTCTTGGCAGCACATTGTGGATACTAACCACTCTCTGCACAAAAAAAATCCTCATATTCCAATTTTCTGATGAAGGGTTTAGGCCCGAAACGTCAAGTTTTCCTGCTCCTATGATGCTGCTTGACCTGCTGTGTTCATCCAGCCCCATGCTTGTTATCTCATGTTCCCTTTGGTTCTTTCATCAATCACTTTAAATACATGTCCTCTTGTTCTCACACCTTCTGTCAATGGCAACAGTCGTCTAATCTGTCCATGATTTTTGTATCAAGCCTCCGCATCTTCTGTTCTGTATCCAAGTCCCTCAACCATGAAATCAATCTCATCAATCTTTTCTGCACCCTCTCTTGATGCCTTCACATCCTTAAAACTGGTCCCATGAGATTGATCATGCCTGACCAAATGGCCAGTTGAGATCTCATCTGAAAGAAGACATCACGAACAGTGCAGTACTCCTTTACTGTTGTAATGGTGAGTGATAATCCCTTTCCTAGCTACAATACTATCCCTCCTGTTGGTGACGGTCTGAAGCTGAACCGGACTCTTCGCAACCTTAGTGTCATATTTGATCCCAAACTGAGTTCATGAACATACTAAGGCTGTCTATTCCACCTTTGTAACATCCCTCAACCCTGCCCCTGCCTTGGCTGTTTTGCTGCTGAAAACATGTACTGGCCTTTACTATCTCTAGATGTCACTAGGCACCTCTGATCAGTCTCCCTTATCGTACCCTCTGTAAACTTGAGATTGGCTAAAACTCTGCAGATGTGACTGACATAATCAGTACTAACTGTATAAATTACTTATTGATGATTGGGTTGTGTTTTTGCATTTTAGGGGAAGTTTGCTTTATTGAAGGAATGGTCCACAATTATGTTTTTTAAACTGATTGAAAATGGCCAACAAAGTAATCATTTAAAAAGCAGTCATCTAGGGCTAGTAGTACCTTGTGAAGATGTGAGCTATCCAATAGAGTAGCAATGCAAAATGGGCAGAACCAGTAATTTCAATGTCTGTAGGAACCAGTAACCTTTAAATAAAAGGAATCCCCACATACCAATGGAAAGAAAACTACTGGACAAACTTTCACATTTCACTGTCACAATCAATTATGGTAACAAATCAATATTGTTCAAACATTGATTAAAAGAGGAAGGATATTTAAAATGGAAAGCTTTCACTTTAAACACTTACTATAACAAAAAACGAGTTTTGTAGAGGATTTGGAAAGTTTTAAAAGCCAACTAAAGATGACCAAAGGAATAATACAGGGTTAGAAGCAAGCAAGAAGGTCAAACTAGTAAGTAATATGAAAATAGAGAGTAAGAGCTTCTTTAAATATAGAAAAAGGTAGAGACAGGCCAAATTTAACATAATCCTTTAGAGAACGAGGCCTGGGAAATAGTAAGAGGGGACAAAGGAATAGTTAAAACTCTATTAATCCTAAAGAATACAATGGAGGAATTGAGTACCACTACTAGAGAAGTGGTATTAGACAATCTAATGAGGCTAATGGCAGATAAGCCCCTTGGCCCTGATGGCTTACATCTTAGGATCCTAAAAGAGGTAGCAACAGAGATAGTGAATACATTAGTTTTAATTTTCCCAAAAATCTTTGGATTCTTGAGAAGTACCAGAAGATTAAAAAACTGCCAATGTGATACCCCTTTTCACAAAAGGAGGAGGGCAAAAAGCAGTTAAGTATTGGGTGATGAGCCTAACATCTATTGTTGGGAATGTATTGGAATCAATTATTAAGGAAGTAATAGCAGAACATTTGAAAAATCATAATTTAATTAAGCAGAGTCAGCATAGTTTCATGAAAAGGAAATCATGTCTGACTAGTTTATTTGAGTTGTTTTGAGGAAGTAGCAATCAAAGTGGATAGAGGGGAACCAGTTGATGTGTTATATTTTGAATTCCAGAAGGCATTCAACAAGATATCTCATAAAAGATTAAGCCATAAGATACTAGAACTCATGGTGTTGGAGGTAGTTTGTTGGTGTGGATAGAAAATTTGCTAATGGGCTGGGAACAGTGGTAATAGTGAGTGGGGATAAAGGATTCTTTCTCAGATTGATGCACCATGACCAATGAGGTTCCACAGGGATTAGTGCTGGGACTGCATCTTTTTACAAAACGTGTTAATGACTTGGAGCAAGGAAGTGAATGTACGCTAGCTAAATTTGCAGACAACTCAAAAGTTGGTGGGAAGGCAGGTTGTGAGATGGATACAAACTATTTACAGAGAGATATTAACAGGTTAAGTTGCAGTTGTTCATTTTGGAAGTGAGAACAAAAGAACAGAATATTATTTAAATGGAGAAAAACTGTAGAATGCTGCAACACAAAGGGACTTGGGGGTACCTGTTCTGAAAACACAGAAAGCTAGCACACAGGTGCAGCAGGTAATCAGGAAGGCTCATGGAATGTTGGACCTTATTTCAAGGAGGTTGGAGTATCAAAATAGTGATGTCTTATAAAGTGCTGGTGAGACTGTATCAGGAGCACTATGAGCAGTTTTGGTCCGCTTATTTAAGGAAAGATATCATTGCATTGGAAGCAGTTCAGAGAAGCTTTGCTACGATGATCCTCGGGGTGTAGGGATTGCCTGATGTGCAAAGGCTAAATAGGTTGGGGCTCTACTCATTAGAGTTCAGAAGAGTGAGAGGTGAACATATAGGATTCATAAAGGGCTTGACAGGGTAAATGCTAAGAGGGTGTTTCTGTTTGTGGGAGAGTTTAGTGTCAGAGACCGTACCAACAAGTATCACCCAACCCATTTAAGAAAAGATAACATTTCATTGGAGGCAGTTCTGAGTGAGTTCACAACAATAATCCCCAGTGTTTGTTGATTTGTTTCAAGTTTGTGGATGACACAAAAATAAATAGTGAGGAAAGCAAATAGTGAGGATGACATAGAGTCTACAGAGGGACATAGACAGGATAGGTGAGTGGGCAGAAACTTGGCAGATGGAATCTAATGTGAGAAAATGTGAAAACATGCATTTTGGCAAGAAGAATGAAAGAACTGAATAATATTTTGCGGGGAGCTCTCGTGCGAGAATTGCAATGAGCTTGCATCCAAATTCAGTGGTAAAAAGGGAAGGCAGATGGACTAGTGACCTTTATTTCAAAAGAAATGGAATATAAATATAGGGAAATCTTGCTAAAACTGTAGAATGCCACAACTACTAAAACCACAAATGTTATACTGTGAAGTTTTGGTCCCATTATCTAAGAAAAGATGGTCTGGCACTGGAACAATCCAGAGAAAATTCACTAGTTGATTCTGGGTATGGAGGCATTGGCTTAAAAGGAGAAGTTGAGTAGGTTAATAAGACCATAAGAAATAACAACAGAGTAGGTCATCCGACCCCTTGACAACACCTCTTATATCCACTTTTCTGCATTTTCCCAATAGTCCTTGATTCCCCTCTCGATCAAGAATTTATCTATCTTAGCCTTAAATATAAACAACGATATTGCCCCTACAGCTCTCCATGACAAGGGGCTCCAAAGACTCTTAGCTTTAAGAGAAGAAGTTCCTATGTTTGATCAGATCACCTCACATTCTTCTAAACTCCAGTGAGTAATGTCCAAACCTGTTTAGCCATTGCTCATTAAACAGTCCCCTGCACCAGAGATCATTCTAATCTGAACTGCCTCCAATGAATTGTTATCTTTCCTTAAATAGATTAGGTGATATTTATTTAGAAAACTGAGATGAGACCATATTGAAAGCTGTAATATTCTTAAGGAGCTTGAAAAGAAAAATACAGAGAGGTTATTTCTCTTTATAAGAGAGTATAGAGACAAGAGAGCATATTCTCAGTAAAAGGGGCACCCATTAAAGACAGATGTGAGGAGGTATTTCCTCGCTGAGGGTAGTTAATCTGTAGAGTTCTCTAAGGCTGCATTACTAAGTTTTTATTTAAGGTAGAAATAGATAGACTTTTAATCAGTAAGAGAATCCAAGTGTTATGGTGAAAAAGTAAGAAAATGGGGTTGAGGATTATCAGGTCTTCAAATTGATCTCATTGAATGGTGGAGCAGACCAAGGGGCTGACTCGACTACTGCTCCTGTGTTTTATGGTCCTATATTTACAAGTGCTTGTGTTACTTCCTGCAGAATTGTGGCACTGTGTGCAGTCTCACAGTCTTTCCAACTCAGCCCCCATAATGTAGGATTTCTTACTTCACACTGAATTGTTTCAGCCTATGGATTAGATTCATCAGCAGCCGTGATCTGTCTGAAGTCCCTACACATGCTTCATACTGATAAAGTGCACAATGATAAATAGCTCACGGAGTAGTGGGCCTTGACTTCCAATTCTCTTCCCAAGGGATAAAATGTTGTGGAGCTGGATGAACACAGCAGGCCAAGCAGCATCAGAGGAGCAGGAAAGCTGATGTTTCGGGTCGAGACCCTTCTTCAGAAATGGGGAGGGGAAG